>CAOKZL010000466.1:600000-1130880 GCA_948472985.1 Iguana delicatissima | reverse complement strand
TGTAAGCAGCAAAACTATGGCCACATAAGTGTATGTTAGTACAGGTAATCCATATCTTGTGATGAGCTATTACCATCTTCTAATGAGTGTTTTGTCACTGAAATATCAGCAAAAGGGCACCTGCTCACAACAGCTTCTTGCAATTATGCTCCTTTGTCAATATCTATTTCTAGTACTTAGTACTGTCACAGGCTGCCTTTAGAGCCTGAGATAATATGAAAGCAATTTGCTTTCTACATGGTTTAAATTGTTCACCGGAGCCATGGGAAACCCCCTCAGGCTTAAAACACATACTTCATAATTCAGAAGTGGAGGGAATCTGCTACAAATTAATAGTGGTGCTTGTAGCACAGCGGAGAACCAAAAATAAACCCAAAGTGGTTTTGAATAATACATATACATAGTATTTGTTCAGTGCCTCAAACAGCTTGATCCAGAAGCCTTTCAATATTGGGCAGGCCTGTTATTTCCCATAGGAAAGGTGTCTGTAAGTAACTTTCTTTTACCAGGAGCAACTGCCCTCCCCACTGCCCCAGATACAAAGCTTTGGTTTGCTTGCATTTTCACTGCTAAAGACAGGGAAGTGGGTTACCAAGAAATCTATCTCAGGCCCAAACTAGTGTCTATCACATGAGTTGGACTAGTCTATCTGGCAGGTTTCACTCTATTATAGAGATTACATGAATAGCTTTCAGTGGCTATGCCACAACTAACTAGGGCTTATTTTCACAACCTGGTGGCTTCCACATGTGTCAGACTGAAACCCACATCTTGGTGGACCACAAGCTGAACACGAGTCAGCAGTGTGATGCAGAAGCCAAGAAAGCCAACACAGTTCTTGGTTGCATCAATGAGTATGGTGTCTAGATCAAGGGAGCTAATGGTATCACTTTTTCCTGCTTTGATTAAACCTTGTCTGGAATACTGTGTCCAATTATGGGCACCTCAATCCAAGAAGGATATCAACAAGCAGGAGCATGTCCAGAAAAGGGTGACCAAAATGGTGAAGCCATGCCCTATGAGAAGCAGCTTAGGGAGTTGGATATGTTTAGCCTAGAGAAGAAGGGGTTAAGAAGGGACATGATAAACATATTTAAATAGTTGAAGGGATGTCATGTCGAGGAGGGAGTGGGCTTGTTCTCCACTACTCCAAAGACTAGGACAAGAAGCAATGGATCCAAGCTGCAGGAAGGGAGATTCCACCTGAACCTCAGGAAGAACTTTCTGACAGTCAGGGTTGTCTGACAATGGAATATGCTGCCTCGGGGTGTGGTGGAGTCTCCTTCAGAGGTTTTTAAGCAGAGGCTGGATGGCCATCTTTTGGGAGTGCTTTGATGTGTGCTCCTGCATGGCAGGGGGTTGGACTCGATGGCCCCCGTGGTCTCTTCTAACTTTATGATTCTATGATTCTTGCCAGTATGACTCAAGGGCAGAGAATATGGAGGCTTGTCATCCAACACATCTGGAGAACTAGTTTAGCAAGTCTGCTCGATTCAGCAAATCAGGCCATCCAGGCCAGTGCTGTCTATTCTGACAGTGGTCCTTTAAGGTCTTAACTATGGGTTTTTCTACTGCTTATGACCAGATCATTTTAACTGAAGATTCCAGAGCTTCTATCCCTAAATCATTTGATCTATCAAGACAAACCAAATCATCCTGCTGAACAAAATGAATCACAGAAGAAAACCCACTCCTCCATACTTGGTTTGTGTTCATCACATCAGAGAGTACAACTAATCTCTGGGACAGTAGTGACAACTTCAAACTTACTGGAAATAGCACCAATTTTAGAATGAAACTGGGCATGCCTCAGGACATGTCTAGTCAGTTTTCCTCCAGTAAAATAGCACTCCTAGACTGAAAGGAAGGCAGTGTGCACTGTACTATGCTCCTTTAGAGTCTTGCATTTTTAGAGGCCAATCAGGTTCACCTTCAGTAACACAATATTCTGAAGCAGGCAGCACTTTGAGTGCTAGTTTGCCTATGATGTATGTCTAACTTTTCATTCTGTGTCACCAATATAGACCTTATCTACCTTTGCCCAGGAGCAATCTTGGCCATGAAATCTGACCCTTAGTCCGTTTTATCAGTTCATGAATCTAGCACATCCCTGGAACTAGGTTGTCATGGAGGAGAGTAAAGGAAACAGGATTCCATTCAGCAACTTGTGTCGCTTGGCATAACAGATCTCACCATAAAACTGCTACAACACATGTTCTGGATTGATTTTCTATAAAGCATGGCCTTTCAAGCCACTTCTGTCACCAAGACCTTAATTTTCATCCCTTTTCTACTGTTTGGAGACACACATTTGTAATCTCAACCAATTGCTTCTAGCCACACCCTAGGCTAAGTGTCTTAATATACCACAGAAGTTATGGAGCCTGATGAGAGATTTTAATGGAGGGGGCAGGAATAAGGGGCAGCAAGACAAGTAGGTGTACACATTAGAAACCATCTTTGCTTAGATTCTAATCCAATTACTCCATTTCACTTGGAAACCAAGTTTTTAATGACAAAATGTTTTACAAGGAATGACACTACAACAGAGAAGAATTCACTTGATGTGCTTCAAAAGCAACTTGCTCTTTTTCCCCACCAATGGCTTCATCTGTCACACTTTTTTCTGTATTCTGAAAGAAGGTTCCAAGCATTCTCCCCACCCAGAAAGAAAAAAGCAAGTTAAAGATAAAGGCCCTCTGGGGTTCCCTCTTGTTTCTTATAGAGAACATTTTCTTTAGATTTTTTGAAGTCTTCATTTGTTACTTTCATTCTCCGTTCCCGCAGAGCCATCAAACCAGCTTCTGTGCAGATTGCCTGCCAGGGAGGGAAGCCTCGGGTTAGAATATTACCAATCTCACTTGTACCAAATGGTATGAAAAAATAACTTTCCAATAAGCTGATTATCACTGCTTGCAGCATTGTTCAGCTAAGGCTGCCACTTTATGCACGCTTACTTGAAATAAAGTCTCACCGTATGGGATGGGACCTTACTCATAAAGAACCATACACATAGCTAAGCTTGTTAGGTTAAGATAGAAATTTAAGGATAGTTCAGAGATTAATTAAGATAGAAGGTAATCTGACTGTAAAGCGCAGCAACAACTAGGTACTTCTGGTATTCCCCAGCCTTTCTTCCCTGCACTCAATCCCTATGGAAAAAAGCAACTCACTATCATACTGCAACCTAAACAGACAACATACCAAGGCACACAGACGAACTTGCTAGTCCCTGATGCCCTCTCCTGAACAAAACACCATTCGGCAAGTCCCACCAATTCTATATAAGCTTTGACTTCAAACAGCTAATCTTGTGAATTGCCTCTTACTCAACTCCTGAGTCTCGGGATGAGTGGCCAAAATGTTTAAATGTAACACATGATGGTCTAGATATTGTTGTATTCAAGTTCCTGTAAGTTCTAGCATGAGTTAGGGATACTGGGAGGTGCAGTCCAACCTTAAGAGCCACAAGTTTCCCTCATTCCAGCATTTCATTCTGTCTTCAAGTGAGCTTCCTTCTCATAGCCAAGACCATTGCTCTCAGGCCACTGGACTGCAATCAGTGACTTTCCAATTTAAAGAAGGAAGAAATGTTCACTGACCATTATCTGTTTGAATGAGGAGAGATTCCCATGATGCTGGGCTGTCTTTTCCTCACAAAAACGGAAGTCTGCTAATTCTGTTTCGAAAAGCTTTTCTAAAGTTAGGAGCGCTCATTAATGATTCTGCCAAGAACGGTTAAAGACATTCATGGACAAGTGAGAAGAGCTGAAAAGCACCCTACTAAAATGCTTTGAAAGGGAAAATCCAGTCTTCATTAGGAATCTTACCTTAATATCTGCACCAGACAGATCATCTTTAGCCATTATCAGTTCGTCTAGAGTAACATCATCTGCCAAAGTCATTCTGCTGGTATGAATCTGAAAAATGCGCTTCTTGGTTTTCTCATCGGGCAGAGGGAATTCAATCTTCCTATCAATACGTCCTATGGAACAAAAAAATTCAGCAAACTCAAGAGTTTTGCCCGATGGACAGAACATGGAAGGCTCACCTTGGGAAGAAGTTTCACATTTAAGATGAAACCATTCTGCTGCTAAAATTAAGTTTGTCACTGAAATGGTTCCCATAGCTGTGTTGTAGAGTACATAATTATATTTTTGGACTCTTCCATCATTATACATGATTAATGAAGATACGTAAGTATCTCTAGTCTCCTCAAGTTCCATAAGCCATGCATTTCTAATCATTATATTCATATACCGCCTTCCTTCTGAATATTAAAATATCATGTACCCCAGATGGGCCTGCTTTTCTTTCAGTGTACCTCAAAATATTAGAGGTTTTCAGGTCTTCTCCTATCCAAATGTTGGCCCAACCCAGATCTGCTTAGCTTCAGCAAGATTGCTGCACTATGTATATTATTATTTAATATCTTTTCTTATTCCCAGAACTGGGACTCAAGGTGGCTCCCCACAAAATTAAAAGAAATGAAGAATTGAAAAAATGTAGATAAAAATACATGAAACAGGTAAAGGTAAAACTTACAGAAGGTTATCATGAGAAAACAAAATTAAACAAATTGTAAAATCAAAATTCTACTGAATTAAAAAAAAATACCACAGGGGGGAAGAAAACAGCACCAACCTATTACAGGCCATGTCCTCAACAGCCAGTTAACTGCTGAAAGCTAGCTGGTTTTAAAAAAAGATTTGCCTGTGGCTGGAAGACAAATGGGGGGGGCACTTTAGATTTCACTGGAAGGGACGTTTAACAGCTTGAGAAGAGCCACATCCCCACCAAAGATGCCTGTGATTATGCCAAAATGAACAGAATGACTTTCTTCAAAGTTTTCAGTGCCCAGGAAGGCTTGTACAGGACAACACAGTCTTTTAGTTCTATCTTTGAACTAAGTTTTGAGATCTAATCTAAAAAGTGGCATTTGCTGATGGTGATTTGCCTCTTTCTTCCTTCTCTATCTCATCTCCTATACTCCTATACTTCATCTCCTATAGTTCAAAAGCTCCCCAAGGGAAGAAGGCGCCTTCTGTGCTTCTGATGCTCTGCTCAATGTATAGTGATGATATTATATAATTAAAAACAAGCCACTAATTGCTTATGTAGAATTCCCAACATTTTAAGTGTTAAAGCAAAAATGAAGTGTGAAACCACCAGAATATAAAATCACCTGGCCTGATTAAGGCTGGATCCAATGTTTCTATTCTGTTAGTGGCCATGATCACTTTGACGTCTCCACGTGAGTCAAACCCATCTAACTGGTTCAGCAACTCCAGCATTGTTCGTTGGATCTCCCTTTCACCGCCTGAATTGGAGTCGTATCTTCAACGCAAGAATAAAAGGGAACAGAAGCAAAGCTGCATGCACCAGTATCCAGAACGATTACATTTCCTTTTGTATACAATAAACTCATCATCAAGAGGTCACAAGCAAATGAGCCGAGGCACAAGCAATAACATCACAGACAACTCTCACTGGAATCCTGTCAGTGCAGGCATGAATTCCTGCTACACTTGTGTATGTCTTTTTAAGTTTGTTGCCAAAAGAACTTGGTGACTGCCACTACTCCTGATACCTTGCACAAAGAAGTACCTCTTTCTGTCTTTCTAAATCTCCCATCATTCAGCTTCGATGGACAATCCCTGGTTCTAATATTATGAAAAGGGAAGGGTGGAACTCTTTCTTGGCACTTCTACACACCATGCTACGTTTGTGATTGTTGTTTTTAAAGCAATGCTTTAGAAACCTAGGAAGCTGCTTTATATTGAATTAGACTATTGTGATCCATGTACTGGTGACCTTGCTAAGCAGCAGCTCTCTGGGGTTTCAGCAGGATTATCTCCTAGTTCTTCAAGTGGAGATGCTAGGGACTGAACCTAAGATTTTCTGCATGGAAGATATGTCCTTTGCCACTGAGCTACACACTTTGCCTAGTGATTACTACTGTAAGTGAAGCAAAATGTATGAACTGCTCAGCTAAAACAGTGTGGACTGTTCTGGCACCTACAAGCATATCAGAATTGATGATAGTATCTTCAAACCAACCACTACAACAGGAGTGCAGGACATGCAGCTTGTGAGATGCTGCTGAACTGCAACTCCCAGCAATACTAGACATCATACCCAATGGTGATGAATTATGAAAACTGCAGTCAACAAGATCTGGATGCCCACATGTTTCCCATCCCTATCCTACAACAATGAAAGTTCTCCCCTAATGAAGCTAGGATTGTTGAGAAAAATGCTTCCAGGGGGAAAAAATAAAGATCCTTTAGGGAGGGCAGTATGCAACACAAATCTTTTAATTCTCACAACCATCTCAGTAAATGGTTGGAGAAAAAAAAATTAAGTCAATTGGTAAATGTATGCATGGAAGTGACATTAATTCCCAATACCTACCTTTTGGTACCTATGGCATCAATTTCATCGATAAAAACAATAGATGGGGCGTGCTCCTCGGCTACTCGAAACAGTTCCCGAACAAGCTTTGGACCATCTCCCAGGTACTTCTGTATAAGTTCGGAACCAACCACTCTCAGGAAGGTGGCAGAGGTCTGATTGGCTACTGCTTTGGCTAATAACGTTTTACCTGTTTGATTTTCAAGACACAGAAAAGTAAGAGCTTGTACCCAATGGGGCTCACCTGTATTACACAGGCATGCATTCATATGCGCAATTCAGAATTAATAACAACCTTCCTGGTTTTTGGTTAATTTCTGTCAAGTTGACTAGTAAAATGCAGGCTGGACAGGGCTACTGTTAGGTGGATTTGTAATAGGTTGATCGACCAAACCCAAAGGGTGCTCGCCAATGGCTGCTTTTCATCCCGGAGAGAAGTGACTAGAGGGGTGCTACAGGGTTCTGTCCTGGGCCCAGTGCATTTCAACATCTTCATCAATGACTTGGATGAAGGAGTAGAGGGCACGCTGATCAAATCAGCAGATGACACCAAGTTGGGTGGTGTTGCTAATACACCAGAGGACAGGATCAAAATTCAAAATGACCTTGACAGATCAGAGAGCTGGACCAAAGCTAACAAAATGAGTTTCAACAGAGAGAAATGTAAGGTCCTGCACTTAGGCAGAAAAAATGGAATGCACAAATATAGGATAGGGGATGTATGGCTGGATAACAGTACGTGTGAAAGGGATCTAGGAGTCTTGGTGAACCACAAGCTGAACATGAGTCAGCAGCGTGATGCAGTAGCCAAGAAAGCCAACAGGATTCTTGGTTGCATTAATAGGAGTATGGTGTCTAGATCAAGGGAAGTAATGGTACCACTCTATTCTGTTTTGGTTAGACCTCATTTGGAATACCATGTCCAGTTCTGGGCACCTCAATTCAAGAAGGATATTGACAAGCAGGAGCGGGTCCGGAGGAGAGCGCCAAAAATGGTGAAGGGTCTGGAAGCCACACCCTATGAGGAGTGGCTTAGGGAGCTGGATATGTCTAGTTTGCAGAAGAGAAGGTTAAGCAGGGACATGATAGCCATGTTTAAATATTTGAAGGGATGTCATGTCGAGGAGGGAGCAGGCTTGTTTCCCGCTGCTCCAGAGACTAGGACAAGGAGCAATGGATTCAAACTGCAGGAAAGAAGATTCCACCTGAACCTCAGGAAGAACTTCCTGATGGTCAGAGCTGCCCAGTAGTGGAATATGCTACCTCGGAGTGTGGTGGAGTCTCCTTCTTTGGAAGTTTTTAAGCAGAGGCTGGATGGCCATCTGTTGGGAGTGCTTTGATGTGTGTTCCTGCATGGCAGGGGGTTGGACTGGATGGCCCCTCTGGTCTCTTCCAGATCTATGATTCTATGACTTGGACTTATGGTGATCCTATGCATGAGAGACCTCCAACTCCCCCTCTCATCAACAGCTCTGGACATACAGCTTATGAAAGACTACTTCAGGAGGCTAAACCAACAAACAATCCAACATATATTTTCTAGGGAAGTGCCTGGGTTGTTTGTTGGATTAGCCTCCTGAGGTAATCTTTCAAAAGCAGTATGCACAGGGCTGTTGATGAGAGGGTACTTGGAGGTCCCTCATTCATACAATTCATTTATATAATACATATATACATGTATACATACATATAGATACAGTCATTCCTCCACATTCGCTAGGGTTAGGGGCGCAGGGCCCCCGTGGAAGTGGAAAAACCATGAATAACTCTAGGCCTTCCCAAACCATGGCCCTTTCTGCACTACACTGTTATAGTGCTACCATTCCACTTTCAACATCCTGTGGAATTCTGTGATTTGTAGTTGACTGAGGCCAAAGAGCTCTCTGGCTGAGAATTCTAAATACTCCTCCCTGAACTGCAAACCCCAGGATTCCATGGGATGTAGAAAGTGGAATAACAGCACTATAACAGTGTAGGGCAGAAATGGCCCATATTTAACACACAAAAGAAGTATGATCACCATCTTCAACCCACCATGGATTCCTTTGAAGCAACAGGGTTCCTTCATAAGGCAGAAGTGGTTGGCTGGTGGGGCTTCCTGCCACTTCCACTATTGCCCCACACTGTTTTTAATAGGGACTTACTAGCCTCCTTTGCAGTTTCTCAGTCTCAAGAGTCTTGCAAGTCCTTATTAAAAATGGCATAGGGAGACAGCAGAGGGGACCACAAATAATCCGTGAATAATCAAATCTGCAAAACTGAAACCCGCAAATGTGGAGGGCTGACTGTATATACACCTCCCTCCCGCCCTCTCTCTCTCTCTATACACACACACATACACAGACAGACATACACACACACGCTCGTATGTATTCAATTATCTATGGATAAATAAATAAATTCAAGATGACCTTTACAAGATGACCTCATTTTTTATGCCCAGCTTTCTGGGAGACCGGGGGCAAGGGGATGAAAGAACAGACAAATGGATTTTATGTTGTTTGAAAGGATGCCCAGCATTTTTCCCGATCATATTTAGCGCAGACAATTATTTTAGTGTTTTCACAATGTGGTGCTCAAGTAGAAATGGAAAAAAAACCCCAATAAATAAAGTATCATAAATACTGTAAAGGGCAAAATGGAATTTTAGAAGTGCAAACCCCAGGATTCCATAGGAAGTTGAAAGTGGAATAATAGCACTATAACAATGTAGTGCAGAAAAGCCCACAGTTTTCAATATGTGACTGATACCTGTCGACTGGGTCAGACATTACTTTGTAACCCTGGGAAGTCAGGAGGGCTTGCCCTAGTAATGGGGAAGATGCCCATACCCTTATTACTCTCTCCTTGTGTGTACTCAGCATAACCACCACTACCTGAAAAGCAGAAAGTATAATCTACATGATGAATTCTACTTTCATATTCCTCCTGAAGCATCCTGAAAACCATTTCTTAATAAATCTCCAGAAAGTAGAAGAAAGAGAAGGCACCCTGTGGGCATGTGCAAAACCAACTAACCCCCACTCTTACAAGGTTCAGGATGTAATGACCCACCATGTCCTGAGCCATCTGTAAAGTGGTTTAAAAGAAATGCATGTTATTGGAAGAGACTAGCAAACAGGCATATAGACAGCAACTACTGACTTTTATAAAAGGGCCAAAGAAAGATTGAAATCAAACTGGTAAATCACAATGGATTCTCCCATAGTTAATCTGCTCTTATTTTCATTGTGCAGTGGTTTGTATGTTGAACTTGAATGCTGGGAGACCAGGGTCTGAATCCTCACTCAGCCACGGAAACTCACTGGATGACCTTGGGCAAGTCATGCTCTCCTCATCTTAGAAGAAGGCAATGGAAAACCTCCTCTGAATGAATCTTCCCAAAAATGCTCTATTGTAGGGTTGCCATTAAGTCAGAGTTAACTTGAAGGCACAAACAACAATCAGACCATAACACTGAACAGAAAGATGGATCTTCTTGGGTAAATAAACACTGTTTTGCTTATATTACACCAGTGAACAGCTCAGTGTACCTCGTATTAAAAAAAACACAACTGACTTCTTTATTAATTTCGTTTTCCTGTTGTTAATCTCAACCAGAGCTGATCCATCAAATCAGGGGAACTTACCCGTGTGCTGACAATTGATTCAGTGGTCTACTGTAGTTGGGACTAACTAACAGGATTCCAGCTGATGTGTGCAGAATCTGCACCCCTCCCACCATTAAGCTATAGCCCTTCATTCCTGACCATCTAGTTATAAACAATAGTGCTACCAACAGCAATAGCAGGAACTACTCTGAATCTCTAGGCTGAGCATTCTTATAACAATCTTTGGATACAGCCTTGAGTGACATGCATAGCTTCAATATTTGGAGGTATTTTTTAAAAAATTGCTTTAATGCTATGTTTTATCTATAAATTTAATACAGCAGATATGAAAGAGAGAAACACAAAAGTAGTACCTGTGCCCGGTGGCCCATACAGAATGACTCCTTTAGGTGGCTTTATGCCCATCTCTTCATAATACTCAGGATGGGTTAAAGGTAACTCCACAGATTCCTATAGAGAAGAAAATTATGCCTGATCACTTTGTTTCTCTTTTCTCCAAACATGCTTACGCTGTCTATTTTAAAATAGAAAACGCAAGCAGTTCAAATGTTTTCTGATAGACCACTGGTTCTTAACCTTTTCTTTATCAGGAACATCCTTTAAATATATTCTGTTGCCAAAGATACCTAAGAGTTTACTCAAGATTTAAAACCTGCATGAAATATTTATTTACAATTGCTCCTCAAAGTTCTTCAAACTGGGAGAGAAGGGAGAAATAAATGCAGCACCCACTTTTCTCATTTGGCCCCACCCCAAGTAGGGTCCTCAATGCAATGTGGGACCAAGGATAGCAGGGAGAAGTGGGGCCAAATGAAAGAGGGGGCACTGCTGCAGCAGATGCCACCCTCTGGCAAGATACTGGAAGTTGGAGTGAGAGATCGCTGTTGGCAAAATAAGCCACCATTCAATTCAGACACAAGCACATGCACTTATGAATAGGGGTCTTTTATAGAAGAGTTGCTTCAACTCCCTTTTCTGCCTTCAATCCCTCCTCCCCTTTGCCTTTTTTCCCCTCCCTCCTTCCTTTGGCCATCTTGGTCTCCTCTCTTCCTGGTGAAGAAGGCAAAAAAGTGAGTACTGTTTGAGTGTTTCTGACAGACTGGATGGCTGGAAAAGAGGGGAGGGAGAGAGGCAGAAAAGGGCAGATGCTGACTTGCTGGCTGGCTGTCAGCTCCACTGTCACTCAGCTGCTGAGCCTGCCTCCTCCCCGCAGTGGAGCTGCCACATTACAGGCAATGCACAGGCCCAGTCAGCCAGCCTGGCTGCCTCTCTTTGCCTTGTCTGTCACACTGCCACTCTCTTGTGGGAAGGAGATAGGTTTCACAGCCTTCGAGCCTTTCATGGACGTGTGAGAGCACTGCAGACTCCTGGGGTCCCTGGAACCCCAGGTTAAGAACCAATTGTGTTAGAACATCAGTATGGAGCAGTAGCCTAAGAATCAAGTTTGGAAAGAGAATCCTGAGAAACAGAAGTTTGGGCTACTTGCTGTGTGCCACAGCTTGGAAAAATGCTTTTGGGCAATTCTGCCTAGGGGATTCTTAGAGATCTAGTCTACAAAGTATCTTTTTCAAGTTCTGTCCTCAATCCCACCCCCAAGAGTGGTAGGCTGAAATCCACAAGTTCCTCAATAGGATGCTGTGAGGTCAAAATGCACAATTTGCTTGGAAATGGTTGTGACAGAAATGTTAACGGAAAGATTGATAATTGCTCACCTCTTTGGTCTTGCTCATTTGGTCAGCAAAATTCTACTGGCATTTTAAGTGAAAAATTACTAAGCAACAGTACCTATTAGAGATACTAATGGGTGGTTTTTAAATTACATTTTTAAAAATCATTACATAAAACATATTGTGGCAGTTTCTTATAAGTGCCAGAAGAAGGAATACCTTGATTTCTTGAATCTGGTTATCTAAGCCTCCAATATCTGCATATGTCTCTTGTGGAGCTTTCTCTACCTTCATCACAGTAACCAGTGGATCTGTGTCATCCATCAGGACTCCTATCACAGCATGGACCTGAATGAAATAACAGGCAGCAGCACCAATAAATAAAACAGTATGCCATTCATATCAAAAGCAACAGATTTATTTGAATTTTTGTTCCATTAATTTACAAGCAAGGCTTAAATAACACTACCATAGATCTGTGGAACAGTTCCTCTGGTCAAAATGAACTTGAGAAATCCACTTGTCAGCAGCAAGCACTTTACCTCTCTGGAAAGGATGCCCAGCAAATTTCAGAGAACTAGATAGGAGTGTGTTGTGCCAGACCCAAAGATGACATAAGACTCTTACTCACTCCTCTTATATGCATAAACGACTTCAGGGAGAGTGGGCAACCACTCTTTTTTCACCATGCTGAGGCTTAGAGTAGCCAGAAACAGCACAGGAGACCCAGTGCAGTCCTGCCTGCTCTAAAGCACACTGAGATCAAAGCCAGCCCAAGACATTTTGTTGCCTTAAGACACAGCAGCAAATGCAGCTTCCTCCTCCTCCAAGTCAAGGCGCACTCTACCCAGTGCAAGCTAAAAAAATTGGCACATGACACAACATAAGCATCTCTCTACTTTCTGGTTCCAACCCAAAGCATCATAGTGCTCTAACTGCAACATACCCAGCTTTCTCTCCATTGGGGATTTTATTATTTCTATTACTCTCCATGATGTTTGCCTCCTGCTTACAATTTGTCATAGCCAGATTACAAAAGATAGCTAAAATGTGCATGATTCAAACTAGACTGCAGTAGGAAGAGAAATGAAAAACAGGCCACTCTATCACTCTGCTAAGAGACAAGCTCCACCAGTTCCTTCTCTCCCTCAACTATTTCTATTTGAGCTTGTCACTACAAGAACTTCTTAACTTTAAATATGGGTGCCTAAGCTTCCCTGCTTTTCTCTTTTGTGTTATGTCTTTCAGACTGTGACCCGCTAAGGATGGACTCCCTCTCTCTGTTTCTGATCTAATGTAAGCTACATTTGGCTGAAGAACACAGGATAGATAATTCCAATAAACATTTGCAATATTTACCCCGTGCTTTGTATCTGATATAGGTTATATCCCTCTAAAGGATACATGACTTACCTTATGATTAAGCAGAACTGAACAGCCTGGCTCTAGCAAATCCTTGTCTACAAAGGAGAGAATGCTGACGTAGTGCTCTGATCCTACAGATGTGGACACAATGGCATGATTGTCATCAATTATCTCCTCCAGTGTTCCCACAGACATGGGTGTCCCCCTCAGATCATCCACCTTTGATCGCTCTTCCTGTAGATAAAAATATGCTGTGATGATGTGTTACAAAAACCCATCACCCATCAACCTTTTATGTCTGCTTTACAGTCCAGACTGATGGGCTCCCAATCTATTGGCACCCTGAATTCCTTAAACAGAGAGAATGGCTAAACATGTGCATGCTGACAGAGCAAGGACCTCAAACTAATTCCATTACATTGAAGGCGAATGCTTTACAGACCAGTTAATACTGGAAGAGGGTTTTGCCAGCCATTAATATTATAGTCATTATAGCAGACTATTTGAACAGAGACTGTAGTTGGCTGATCTGTGATTATAATATGCCATGGTCCTTCTGCTTTGAGTCTCTTCCAGTCCTCCTTAACCAGCAACACTGTGAACTCTGTCCCATCATTTTTGATGGGCAGACCATACAAGCGTGGAAGTATGATTGGATAACTGCTCAAGGTTCAGAGACGGCACCAGATCTTGGAACCCCCCACATCCCCTTTTAGAAACTTTTCTTCTTTTCTCAAAATGACCCCTAGGCCTCTAGAGCAGTAGCGACCTCTGCATCTTGCTTTTGCATCTCCTGAAGTTCCTATCAGTTTCCTAAAGCCCTCAACCCCCTTAATTTTTTTAAAAAGTGAGATTTTTCAGCACTTTTTACCCTCAAATCATGTAGAAAGTCCCCAAATGTGTGAAAATTTGCAAAACGCTCAACTCCAAAACAGCCCAGAATCCTGTACCACCTCCAAAGCCTCTGTTTCCCCCTATAGTTCCTCCCAGAATGGCAATATGAAATGATGCAACATCACTTCCTGTCCCCATTTTCAGAGGGACTGCAGAAGAAAACAGAGGTATTTGGGCTTACTATGGGAGAATTAGGTCTTGCCTCCCCCTCCCCTGACAGTTGTCTATCCTTGTTCTAGAGGCTATGGGAGAAAATTGCACCAATATTTTTGGGCCCCCTCTTTTGGGCTCTTGAACACACAAAAATAAAACGCACACATTCATTTGGATCCTATAAAACAAAATGTAATTTCAATAACATGTTGTTTTAAGAGCTAAATTAGTGATTGCAAAAATAGATGACAATATGACTGAGGTTGCTAGTCCATCTTCAAATAAATTTTTAAAAGGTCTTTCTATTTAAGGCAGGGGTGGGAACTGCAAGGCCAGCATGCTATATATAGTCCTTTGGGGGGTCTGGCACAGCCCTTGGGACCCCTGTACACCTCCTCTCTCAAAGGCACTGACATTTCTATTTTTTGCTGGGGGAAAAAGCCATTCTTTGGCTACCTATTAAATTGATTAAAAACTGTTTATGGGGCTGTAAAGTACCGTTGGGGGGAACCCCACATCCTGAAAAAGATAGACAACTGATCTGAAGCGCAACAATCATCACTTCCAGTTGCCCCAAATGATGCCTGTGACGATGTGCTATGACCCCCACCAGGGTTCCAGACCATGCTGATCCCTAACTTAAGGCAACTTAATTTCTATTTTTGTTGCTGCTGTGTGCCTTCAAGTTGTTTCCAACTTATCAGAACCCTAGGGTGAACCCATAATGGGGTTTTCTTGGCAAGACTTGTTCAGAGGGGGTTTGCCTTTGCCTTTCTCTGAGGCTGACTGTGACTCAACCAAGGTCACCCAGTGAGTTTCCATGGCTGAGCAATGATGTGAACCCTGCTCTCCAAAGTCTTAGGCTACCACTCAAGCCACTACACCACACTGGCTCTTTACTGTTCATCAAATTATAGGTCATAATTACAATGCATTTAGTAAAATTCTACTATACAGATCAGCTGTTGGGAAAGTTAAGCTTCGGAAGCTTCCTGACAGTTCCTCAAAGCCTCCTAAGCCTCAATTAAAATGTTAAAAAATGGCACAATTTTCAAGGCAATTTTCACAAAGGGCCCACAAATGTACATTGTATGTATACAACACTCAAAAGCCCTGGAATCTCACTCCTCCAAATACCTTCATTTCCTCTCCAGAAGAGTGAGGGGAACAATGAATGAAAGCAAATAATGAATGAAAGGGCATTTTAGGAACCTGAATTTAGGATGAGGAAGGCTATGCAACATGAACAAAATTTCCACTTAAGAAGGTGGCAAATACATCAATGAATTGCTTGAGCTACAATGGAGTATAAAGCAAGATAACAAAAGAAAAGATAATTTGGGAATGTGGAGGGAAAATCCTTATTTTTTCAACATCTACCTCTTGCTTTTCTTCCAAAGGCTTCATCTGTTCCTGGTTTCTGATGAATTCCTCTTCCATCAAAAGGTAATCTTTAATTCTTTCCAACTTCAACAGTTTGAGCCTACATTGAGTGTGAGGGGTTACTATAATTAAAGAAAAATGCAAACAATCAGTTAAAATTTGAGACAAAATATTCAGTCTATGTAGGTGAAGTTGCAAGTTTAACTCACTGCTGGCATTTTGCTAGCTGAGGCAAAGGACAAGATAATGCCACTTCTACATTCTATGCACAGAAATCAGCTTGAATGGCAGCTGAAATTTGGCTGAACACTGCTCGATGGGACAGAAGTATCCACCATGCCTGAGGGCAGTAGACTAACATAGGGAATTTAAAGCAGATCATGAGGGACATACTGTTATGTCTTCTGTTGATGCTACTGATATCCTCACATCTGTCAGCTGAAATAATGGTAGAACTGGCTGTTTTTTCTCCATTATGCCACACTGCAAGTTAAAGTGACTTTAAGCTACTCCCTTTTATCAAGGATTTCATACCTTTCCCTTATCCACAGGTATTGCTTTTTGATGAAAGCATAGAGATCTGAATAGTATCAGACAGGAACGCAAGTAATTTCCAGTGGGAGGATTTCAAGAGACTTCTGTGAAGAGGGCTGCATGATGAGATATGCCCCTCTAAGTTTTACTTAATTGTTTTTAATTTGGTAATTTGATTTTCAAATTTTGATAAATGAGTAAAATCATTATTTTTAGCCCTATTTTTCAATTCATTCCTGTTTTCACAGAGCAAGTTAAATAGTCTAATACTCTAGTGTAGCTAAAACATTTAACTTGCCCTATAAAAATAGGAACTATACTTCCAAGTTCTGCAGAATAACCATGAACTAACTAATTCTAGAAGAGGCAATACTGGCCATTTACAGACATGAACATGCAGATGATAAGAAACTGCTTTATAGAGAATCAGTTATTGTCCCATCTACAGCTCCGTTTATTGTCCCATCTACAGTTGCTTACAATGCTTGATAGCAGTTCTTCAAGGTTTCAACCTGCGAGGTTTCTTGCAGCTGCACTGTCTGAGCTTTTAAAGCACAGCCACCTGGTTTTGAACTGGGGTCCCTTTGTATGTAATGTGTGTGTTCTACTGCTCAAGATGGCCATTCACCAAGATGCACATAAATAAATTGTGCTTACCCAGGGGAAGTTTGCTAGCAGCATCTGGTCCCTTTGTTTTCTTTTTTTTTTTCCCCACTCGTGTTGGAACTGGGGGCTCATATTTCTTCTTCTTGTCCTTTTTATTTTAAAAACCAAGTGGAAAGAGTCAGAATGGTGACAGAAATCTAAATCCTATTGTTAGCCCCGATTAAAGCAGATCTAATGAATCAACAGTAACTTGGTAAAGTTAACACATGTAATTTCCACTGATTTAATAGGTTTACTATAATTACAGCTAACAATAGGATTCACGCAGTAGTTAACAGTGCAGTGTAAAGAAATATAGGAGAACTGGGATGGCATTAGACTTCACTTCCATGATGTACAATTGCTCATATCATGTAATCAAAGAAAAACCAAGACAGAAATACCAACCTATAGCTCCTAACAAACATCTAAGAAACAGTCATGGCTTAATACCTCTCTTGCTAAGATATGCTCCAAGCACAAATTCACAGCTGTGTCCTAAGTGGCAACCGAAGTACCAGTATTGACTATCTCAAGTCCAGCTATCTGGCTGTGACTATGTATCCATGCTCCTGCTACAGCTAATATTTCACATCCTATTTTGAAATGAGATTAGAGAATCTGGGGAAATAATGCTTCTGATGCTAACTATTCCACAAAAACCTCCTAATTTGCCAGAGGGGACTCAGTTGGCTCCAATAACTGGCTCCAATAATGATGACAAAAATAAGGAAGGCGTTTTAGATTTGTTGAGATGGATTTCAAGACTAAATGTCATTTTTACAAATAGCAGATAATAGTACAGAGGAGGCTTCAGCTGGAATAGTTTATTCTGATGGGGGGGGGGAAAGTGTTTAAATGTTTCTGTTAAGATTACCAACAATTTGTTATGCCCATGCTAAAAGGTAAGATACATTTAATGATACATTTAACAAAAAACAACATTTTCTGATCTTCTCTTTATAGTCATGCTCGAGGGAGAAGAGGTGGGATTAATTTCTGGCTACAAGCCAGAGTTTATAATAACATCCAAAGTGGCACATTACTTAAAAGGCATTACTGGTAAAACATTTGCAAAAGTTAGAAAACTGGATTACTGCACTGCAAATCCAGTATGAATTTATAACTTATAAATAAGACACCAAATTACTTATGTTTCTGTACAGAGAAAGGATGCCTGGGAAAGCACAATATGAGTTTTTCAATTAGCACAGAATAAATCATCTAAAAGAAACTCTATTGCCGCATTTCCTCAAGAAAATCGATCAGATATCCCACCTCACAAAAAAAACCATATTTCTTTATTCTTTCTTACCTTGTCATCCTTCTTGCCACCTCCAGGGCCATGTCCACCACTCTGGCTTTGACCCTAATGGAGAAAAAAGGCAACAAAAGATCAAGTACAGCTGAAAAAAATTGTCCCCTTTAGTGTACCTGAAATGATGTACTATATGTACAGGTATAACTCAATTAATGAAGTAGAGGTGCTCCTAGGCTTTAATTCTTTAACAGAAACTTTAGGACCAGAAATGGAAATAACATGGAAAGAACAGGACTAGGTTCCTACACTACAAAAAAGAGTAGTTCAATGTGTTTCAGTGAACTTTTTATTCAAAACTAACATTCCGCACATGTGAACTGAAACAACCAGTCAGGTCAGACTTGCGTAAGTAAATAGGTAAATCTACCTACCCTCTAGAGACCACTCAAAGCCTTTTTCCAAAATGCATCCCAGGAAGATATTTTTTTTCTCTCAACAGCCTCCACCTTTCGTATGATTTACATTTTGGTGGCAAAACATATAGATTTATGCTTTTTCAATGTGTCAAGGTAGCTGGTGAGGCTTCCCCCTTTTCCTTCTCTTTTGCTCTTCACAAATGCTCAGTAACTGATTCTGGAGGCTGCTGTTTACCTTGTTGGTTGCACATAGCTATAGTACAATCACCTAGACCATTTCTGCACTCAACTGTAATAGTGCTATTATTCCACTTTCAACATCCTATGGAACCCTGGGGTTTGCAGTTTAGGGAGGGGCCTTGAAAGTGGACTAATAGCACTATTATAGTCTAGTGCAGAAACAGCACTGGAGTAGAATCCCATTCTTTCCCGGGTCAATCATTATTGCATTGTCTACTGCAAACACACAGCTGCAATCCAGCACTCAAAGTCTGTCTTTCTCCAGACCTCTTTCACAATTCTCTCAATGCCAACGTGGGAGGAGGAAATCTCTTCTAGCTAGACAGAAGACCCTTTTCTTTTATGTTTTGCCTGATGAAAAAAATCTGGAGATCATGAAACTTGTCCGCAATTTTGTGCACGTTTGGCCAGCCATAATAAAGTTACTGACAGTTGGCTTTTGCATTTTAAGTTAAGCATGCCTTACTGTATATTTTAAGAGAATAGCTTCAGATCAAGCCTTTAAACACAACAGTATAAAAGGAATCCTCTAAAGAAACATAATCAGTTGCAGCTGGAGATATTAATGAATCTAGTGTTATAGTGTGCAGCTCAATCTTATTAATGTGTATAAAAAAATAAGGCCTTTTGTGTTCAAGGGCTTTTGCTCCCAGTGAACTGTGCATAAGATTGCATCTTAAGGATCTAATTCAGGGATGGACAAAATATGGGCCTCCAGATTTTGAACTAAATTTCTTTGCAGCCCTAGCAGCATAACCAAAGGTCAGGTAAACTGAGAATCACAATTCGTCATTCTGAGTGCCACATTCTACCTATCCCAATCCAAGCAAGGAAGAAAGGTGTCCCCAAATGATCTCTCTTACAATGAACACAGTAAGTAGCTCTAGACTAGAGCTAGGCAATTTGGAGCCCACCAGATGTTCTGGACCACACTGGTCACAACTACCTGCCAGCTCAGCCAATGGTGAGGAATTCTGAGTATTGTAGTCCAAGATACTAGAAGGATACAGGTTGTCTAAACTTTGTCTTTCACTAAGGATGGCAAATATATGGCACTTCTATCAGCCCTAGCCAGCACAGCCAATGGTGAGGGATGCTGTAAGCTGCAGTCTAGTATTCAGAGTGCTATATTTTTCATGCCTGCTCTAGATGAACTACTCTGTTCCTCTCTATTAACCAGCAATGTTGAAAAAGCCAAAATGGTACTATTGTCCAGATATTGTCCAGTTACAAAGATAAAGGAAATGCTCTGAGCCATACCTACTGTAAGTTATCTTAACTATAAAACAGTTAAGTGCTGTATCTAAAGCAAGAGTTCAAGCATATGAGGAATTTAAATTTGCATCATAAGAATCATTCTTGACTATCTCACTCATTTACACATTTCTACAAAAAAACTATTTATTCTCCACTGAAAAAATGTTGACTGCCAGATACAATGATCTTCCAATACCAAGCAACCACATGGACCCCATAAGTGGGAAAAGGATATGGCATTTTGGAGAACTAAGATAAAGACAATGGTTTCATCTTCTGACTAAATAGCCTCTGATCTTCAATCAGTACTTGTAAGGACAAGGATTTCTAGGAACTGAGTCTAAGATCTATGCAATTAGATTACACTCTGACTTCTATTCCAGGGCTTTCTGCAGAAGCGATGACAAAACTATACATTTAAACAGTTTTGACCCCTGATTACATTTCTCAAAGAGGAATACTTGTGTGCTTGTTGTTGTTAAATGCTGTGAAAGAGACTTTTGACTTATGCCAACCCTATAAATGAGAGACCTCCTGGTCACTATGTCATCAACAGCCCTGGCATCCACACTTTGTGCTTTGCTATTGTGCGACACAGTAGGGGAATAACATATTTGGTATACAAAGTATGTAATTGTGTAAGAACTGCAATATGTAGCATATTACTATGTACTAATTCATTATGCTGTTTAGCCACCCAAAGTGATGCTGTTTACACAGCTAAAAAGAAAGGATATTCGTAATCGTTTGAATACAAACAATAAACACATTCTCTCTGTCTCTTTCATCCATAGGCACACATATTCTTCAATGGCCTGATCCAGTAGTGACAGTCCCAATGAATCCTCTGCTGTACTGTACTTACAGCTACTTTTAAAATACCTCAGTTTGTCTGTCCTCATCTCACTTTTCCCCTTTGTCTTCAGTTTATTTTAGTTGCTGGAAACTGAGTTCAAAGTGTCAAAGTAGTGGCAGGAACAGACAAGGGTTTTCAAAACAGAGCAAAGAGGAGGGGAACGCGTGGCCCGACTAGTGGCGCTGACAGCAGCTCTCATCAGCCCCTGGCCAGAGTAGCCATAACCAGGAATTATAGGCGTTGCACTCTTACAGTATCTGAAAAGCCGTACACTCTCTACCCCGTATTAGAAGGGAACTGCAAGCAGACCTGAATACTACTCATTTTAGTCGTTACAATGCTAGACTTCAACAAAGCAAAAGGGTCTCGCATCCCACAAAGATGCGAATTAAACGTTCTTGGGCCATTTCCGCAGTAGACTGTTACAGTGCTATTATTCCACTTTCAACATCCTATGGAATCTTGGGGTTTGCAGTTTAGGGAGGGGCCTCTGGGCCCCGTAGGATGTTGAAAGTGGAATAATAGCACTATAACAGTCTAGTGCGGAAATGGCCTTACAAAGAGAATGGCTTCCCCTACCCCGCCACGGCGGAAGAGTCAACCCCCGAACCATCAAGACCACCTCTTGCACGGGGCAGCCCTGATTTCCCTCCGTCCCCCAGCGCCCGAGGAAGAAGCACGACGATGACAACGCACATCGCGAGATGGGGAGGGACGAAGAGGAAAGGACCGGACGGAGGACCAGCCCCCGCCCTTCTCAAGACTCCTGTCTTTCTAAGGAGCTCCTAACGGCAGAGTTGCGGAGGTCGCCCCGGCCCCCCTCCCGCGGCCCCCCTCCCGCCAACCACACGCTCGCTCACCATTCTGCCCACTCACAACCTGCCGCCGGAAATGTAGAGACTCTGCAAAACAGCGGAAGCGGAAGCAGGCCTAGTACGGGACGCGGTGAGGGTCAAACCGTTGCTAGGAGGAGGGAAGCGAATGAGGGCGGAGCCAAGAGTAAGCAAAGGAGAAACTTGAGGGAGGTGCGAAGGGGCTCCCGGCAGAGTGAGGGGAACAGCTTGCGTTATGGACGCCAGGGGGGAAAAGGTTCTCTTGGCTGCCTGTCGGTTACAGTGACAGTTAAAAAAAAAGGCCGGGGCAGCCCTCTGTTTAGACTGAGCCCTCTGACAGTCGTCTTTCTGAACGTGCCCCTTCTTTGAAACGCGGTCCACGCCACATGCTAGAGCCCAATCGTCTTAAGGTGGCCTCCAACAGAAATTCACAAACTTACGAAACAGCTGTAGTTATTTATTGAGGTATTTGTATTAGGGTTGCCATAGTGAAAACTGTTGAGGGCTCTTGTGCCTTTCATAGTTGTGTAGAAGAAGGAATTTCAGCAGGTATTGCTTGCTGCCCGGTTGCTTGACAAGTAACGCTTGCTGAAATTCCCTCCCCTACACAACCATTAGAGGAACGGGCCCTCTCTAATTTCCAAACTGGCAACTGTTTTATGTACCCGTCTTTCAGGGTGACATAACTCTCAACGATTGTTTCGCTATAACACTCATAACAAACACACAGCCTAGTAATACATGCTTCATGCAGCCACATCTCCTTGGAGAGTAAGATCGTTAAGGGTCTTTTTGGACTTTTGTTATTTGTTATCTTTTGTAACATGGATCTCTTTCTGTTTCTGTCACCAGGTGCATTGAGCATTGATTCAACATCCTGTGGAATTCTGGGGTTTGTAGTTTCCTGAGGCCAAAGAGCTCTCTGGCTGAGAGTTCTAAATGCCCCTCCCTCGACTGCAAACTCCAGGGTTCCATAGGATGTTGAAAGTGGAATAACAGCACTGTAACAGTGTAGGGTGGAAATGGCCTGAAAGACTGAGTCTACGAAAGCTTATGGTACAACCTTTTTCCTCTTTGTTAATTTAAAATATGCTACAAGATCCCTCTATATATTGATGCAGACTAACACGGCTGTATCTTTGCATACAACATTAAATGGTGTGATGGAAATCACCACTCTGGATGAACCCTAAATCTCTTCATTAGAAACAATATTTCAAAAAATGAAGGAGAGTTGGTCATGGAGGAGGGGAACTTGATGCTAAAAGTCACTTTTGCTGCATGTGGTCTTTAAGATGTAAAAAGGAGGAAGATTCAGCAGATTCTCAAATGGGGCTCACCAACTAAAGTTCGAACCAGAACATTTCCTAGGTTTGCTGGGAGAAAAAAAAAGAAGCTCCTTCATGACATTGCTTTACTGAGTCTAATGTGTGTTTATTTAAAATAAAGGTTAAAAAAAATCCCCCTTGTATGATTTTAAAGTATGTTTTGAATTCATCCTCTATCCTATAAGAGTTCTTCTGAAAAAGCCTTGCTGTCCTAATTTAATTTTAGGAGCAGTGAATTGTTTTATGTGAGCTCTCAAATCTCTATGTGCATTATAATAAACTGCTAAGAATGTGCGTTTATCTATATGCATATGTATGTAACTTCAAGTTGCCTATTGACTTATGGCAACTCCATGAATTTGTTTGCTTTCCTCTTAAATACAACTTACACAGCTGATATTCTGATTCTCCTCCATCCAAGCCATAAACAGGGAAAATAGAAACCAGCAGGGGGCTCCATGTAGCTGAATTTCACATCGCTTTCAGATTGGAAGTAGAGACCAATTTAGGTTGCATTTATACAAACCTCAACTTTGTCAAAGTCCGTATTTTTCCCAATGTGGCTTATCTCAAGTAAAATACAGAAGAAAGGAGCTCTTTGGCTAGGGTTCCCTTCCTAAATTTATGAAAATAAAGGAAGGCGAAAGGTGTTTTCCAAAGACTGAGATAATTTTTGATCATTTTGATCATCACTTTCGACTTTAAACATGCCTATCTTGCTTTTTTTAGTAGGTTTCATGAAAGCAGGTGAGGATTTATCTCACAACTTTGTTGCTATTTTGAGCTGCTGAAAAAGTGGCCAGGGATGTCTTAAAAAGAGAAATATGCCAGGGGGTGTCCCTCTGGTTGGGGACAGCCCTGCTGCAATTACAGTTTTAGGCCATTTCTGCACTACACTGTTATAGTGCTGTTATTCCCCTTTCAACATCCTATGGAATCCTGGGATTTGCAGTTTAGGGAGGCGCATTTAGAATTCTCAGTCAGAGAGCTCTTTGGCCTCAGTAAACAACAAACCCCAGAATTCCACAGGATGTTCAAAGTGGAATAATAGCACTATATCAGTGTAGGGTTGCTACCCTGTGACTTGGGGGTCCTGAGAGGGGTGCCCAAATAACCAACAACAACAACAAGCAAAGATGGGGGAATTAGCTGGAGCACTCTCTTGGCTAACAAGAGGCAGGGTAACTTAGCGGGGATCTTTTACCCAATGTATACAGCGTCAGGTCAGTGAGGAGGCAAATAGTTCAAGTAACAATTAAGATTTATTAAACAGTTATTAAAGAAAAGCACACTCCTAACTAGAAAAGGAAAATAGAGTTCAAGGGGAATGGGTGATACGCCACCTTTCCTGCAGTCCTGAGGAAGCCAACTGTAGAAGAGGAAACCCGGCGTGGCGGCCAAGGGGAATCGCTGAACCAAGCGGCAGCAAGGCAGAGTAGAAGTCCAGAGCGATCTGGCGAGAGTTCCAAAGAGCTCTCAGGACTGGGGTTTTTTTTATCAGGGAAAGAACGACCGTAGGCTAGTCTGGTCTTGGGCGAAAACAATAAGTTTTGGGTTGGAGACAATGCCTCCGAAAGGTCAGAATTTACATGATTGAGTTATGTTCCGAATTGACAATAGTATGGTTGGTATGTAGATGCGGCTAGCTCGGCAGTTAAGCACTTAGCTTGCCAGGGTGCCTTCTCAGGTCAGAGGGTCTCTTTGTTTATTAATGAAGGTGTTTGTTTCAGGAGGTCCCCTAAAGCAGTCCTGGCTGTTTCTGGCTTGATTTGGTGGGAGCAACAAATAGTAGCCATGCCTAGCTTCACGCTTGTTCGGTGGCCTCACAAACACTTGGCTGGTGGCAGAGCAGGGCCAAATTGTGATATCAAAATGATATCTTTGGTTCACCTAAGTCCAGGTCAGTACACGGTGGTAACGGGGTGGAAATGGCCTAAGACTGTGGCATTAATGGGCCTTAAGAATAAGGAAGTCTATTTAAATGGCAATATAATTTCAGTTACTCCAAAATATGGCAAATCAATCCTGCTGCTTTTGGGGTCCCTCCTACTTAATCTACTGGACAGCAGAGTAAGCAGGAAAACAATTGCTGTGGTGCCAGATTTCACTTTTGTGGTGAGGTGTATTATATTTCTATTTAAGTTATGGAAATTCTTTTTAAATTATTAATATTATTTATATAAATCAGCACATGTCAGCTTTATGCAGATCCACTCTTAATCTCTTTTTCGTGATGCATTTCCTTCTTACTGCTCTTTCTCCACCTCCTTCTGAGAATAGTTAACCTGATGTTTTGGATAACTCTACAATGCAACTTTTTCTTAAGAGCTAGAAAAAAACCTATCCCAGATATTGCTCTTTAGAAAATATTGTTCTTAAGAGTTGAGAAGGTTCAGAAATGTAATAACATGCAGAGCTTGCAGGTTTTAGTGATATAGTGAGCTTTTTAAATGGTCATGGCCTGCAGTTTACAGAAATTTTAACCCTTTTATCCTTTTAAAGCTGTTTTAACACGCTTGAGCTGCTTAGTATGTTCTCATCTTGTTTAAATTAGCACTGATTTTAATTTGGAATTATTTAAATTGTTTATTTTGTTTATATAAACAATTGCATGTGTAAATAAAATAATAGATAAGTAATAGATATCATATATTTGTATGGCATAATGCCAGTTATCAGTGAGATGAGTATTTTCAATAAGGGATCTTGCTAAACTTGTCTTGTAAAGAAATATAGGCTAAAATCCAGTGGAACAACACTGACTGACAGAACTGTTTCTTCTAGTTAAATCAGTAGCAGGGCACTCTCCCCACTGCAGCACCCCATGAACCCCCAAAACCTGCTCTAGAGGCCAGGGAAATCCTCTGGAGTTTTTTCTTTTTTGGCAGGGGTGGGTGGGTGGATGCAGAGGTGAGAAGCAGATAAGAAAGTTCTGTTGTGCTGGATTTTCAGTGTGAGTACAGTGTTTGATATTGTCCATCTCTGAAGAGACGCCTATTTATGTTGTTTCTTGCAGTTAAGGAATACTACAAGATTAATATCTAAGAGATAGTCAGTTAGATCTAAGGCAGAGTCACATGTAGAGTAGATCACTGAAATTAACAGGATTTATGCTACCTGTAATTAGTGTAAGTCCCATTGATGTCAATAGAACTCTTCTAAGAATGACTTATTTCGGATTCAACCTCCTGGAATTTAATGATGAAATGGAAGCAGTTTTTGGAAATGAACTTAAAAGCCTCAATTTCTACTGCTTTAAGGAGAAAGTCTCTCTGCTCTGTAGGGTCGGGTAACCCTATAAAGCAGATTTTGAAAGGAATGAGGGGCTGCCAGGCAGAAGGGTGGATGAAAATTGCCCATTGTGCGAGTGGAAGCCATCGCACAGTATGCTGGATTTTGTCCAGAGAGGATGTAATATGTGAGAATCAGTGGTTAACATAATTAGTGAGTGAAGGTAGCAAGTGTTTAGAATTCAGTAGTGTATGGGAAAAAGACAGAGGAGAGGACTGTACTAGTACAAAGAGATTTATTTTGCAGTAGAAGTGTAATTGTTATTTTTTAAAAAATATTTTTATTGAAATTTATCGTTGAATATAAAAAAAAACCCCTCTGCACTTCCAAGCTTATTTTCCAGATGAATCTGCTTATTTCCATGCCATTCATACATAGTTATTGCTTACACCAAAGAGCAAATGTTCTTACATTGTTACATCTTAGATTATTACATTGTTGCATTATAACATTGTTACTTTGTTACATTACCTTATTACCTTGTTGCTTTATTTTACATACTTTCTTACTTTATTCCTTTCTCTTTCTTATACTATGTCTTTATCCAGTTTAAAACCACTTTCTCCATTCCCTTTCAAAGTTCTGGATAGGTTTATTTTTCAAAGAACATGTTAACTTTTCTATCTCAACCATATCCAGGACTTTAAATTTCCATTCTTCTGTATCAACATATTTCCTTTCTTTCCAATGTTGTGCATATATCAGTCTTGCAGCAGTTATCAGCTATAACATTGTCTTCTGGTGAGACCTTATTTCTCTTTGTTGCCCTAATATATTTAACAGGTAGAACTCTGGTTCATTTCAAAGTTTAAATTATAAATTCTTTGAATTTCATCATGTATTTCCTTCCAGAATTTCCTTGCTATCTTACAGGTCCACTGCATATGGTAAAATGAGCCCGTCTTTTCGTTACATTTCCAACATCTTGTATTTCCAGTTTTAGTTATTTTTTGCAATCTTTCCGGTGTCATATACCATCTAAGTAGCATTTTGTAAAATTTTTCTCTTAAATTTAAACTTGGTGTAAATTTTATATCTGTTTTCCAAGCCCTCACTCATGTATCCAGTTCAATTGGATGTCCAATATTTTGTGCCCACCTAACCATATTATCTTTGACAACCTCTGGTTCCATATCTCTTTGCAGCAATAGTTTATAAAATTTAGAAATTCTTTTCTTCTGTTCCCCCCTCATCAGTAAATCTAATTCATTTTCTTTTCTTTCAAATCCATATAATTTTTGATCCATTTTAAATCTCTCCTTGAGTTGTCTCCATGGGAACCAGTTAAATTCAAGTCCTAAAGCTTTTAGTTCTTCTTCAGTACGCATTCTTGGCTTGTCCCCTTCCCATTTCAGTAACTCTTGATAAGTTAATAGATTTCCTTGTTTTGTTGGGGCAATTTTATGTGTTTCTTGGGGTGAAGTCCACATCAGGAGCCTTCTATAAAATTTGTACTTTATTTGTGACCAGATTTTCAGTAATGTCTTCCGAATGCAATGATTGTTAAACTCTTTATTCACTGTTATTTTGTCATAGCATAGGTAACCATGCCATCCAAACCTATTATTTATTCCTTCCAATTCTTTAATTATTGTATTTTCTATTTGAATCCAGTCCTTAATCAAATCTAAACAACATGCTTGAAAATAGGTTTTTAATGATGGCACATCAAATCCTCCTCTTTCTTTTGCATCTTGCAATATTTTAAATCTTATTCTTGGTTATTTTTTTTTTCCATGAACATTTGGTTGTACCTCTACTTCAGCAGTACTGTACAATACTTCTTGTACGTCTATACTCCTGTTCAGGGTTCTAGCCAGCCATGCCCTTTCCTAGGGTATTCTATTCTAGTCCTTACTGGAGGGTTCAATTTCCCACTTCCCACTAAAGTGTATTGGGGGGAAGTGTTTTTTTGAGGGGGGTTGGATTTTGTGTTGTGTGTGTGTGTGAGAATGGAGTGAAGCCTTTTCAAATCTGAATGTTCTGCCAAGCCTTTTGACATCTTTCCAGTGTGCATGGATAGTGGTGTCATTTCAATTATGTATGGATACACTCTTGGAGAATGAGATTGTCCTTCATATACAGTTAGCCCTCCAAATCCATGGGTTCCGTATCCATGGATCCAATCTTCCACAGCTAGAAAATATTCAGAAAAATGCTGTAGCTTCCAGACATTTCACAGATTATCAGGGTCTCTCCAGCACTCATTTGAGTTGTTCACCCTTTACTGTACGGGGCATCATTTTACTATACCACTAGTAGTAACGGATTTTGGTATCCATGGAGAGGTCCTGGAACCAAACCCTAGTGGACACTGAGGGCCCACTGTGTATGGTTTACTGATTGTCACTCCCCATCTTGAATGTTATATTGTGCCTTTTAAATATTACCATTAAATAAATGCATTAAAACAAAAATGATTAGTTAGACTCTTCTCCACTCCTTCCTGTTCTGTTCTTCCTTCAGAGCCTTTCTTCAAGATCCTTTTCCTCAGTCCTCTCTGTACTTAGCAGAGCTTGAAAAAGTTACCTTTGAACTACAGTTCCCAAATTCCCTAGACATCAAACTAGGGGTTCTAGAAGTAGTAGCCCAAAAAGTAAATTTTCCAAAATCTGGAAGTTTTTCTTCTGTCTTTTTGCATCTAAACCCTCAGTGCATTAGCTTTTTTACTTCCTAGGTATGCTTCCCATTTCTCAGACTGCCAATGTGAAATTTTGTTTTCACCAAAATGACAATTTTTCCTTCCCTCACAGAAATCAGTGTTCAAATTAGATTGTTATACTGAGCAACAGAACATTCCAAACCACATTACTTATCCATGGAGAGCTAGAGTCTCACAAGTGGCATACAGTATAGGAGGTCGTCCACTATTGTAATCTTTAAATATTTCCAGTGTTTTCTTCAGGTATAACGTCTTGTCTTTCCTTGGCAGAACCTTGACAATGTTTTGTCTTGATACAGAGCAAGGACTGGGGACACAAAACCTATTTTGCTGTCTACTTTGATGTTTCTGCGTCTTTTCTTCTGTTTGCTTTGAATTGGCATCTTTTCCCAATAAAAACTTGTTTTTATTAAATATTTATGTTGCTTTGGCACAGCCAAGATGAAGGATCAAGGATTTTGTTTAATTTGACTTGGCTGACTTTGTTTTTACTAGGTTACCTTTGTTCATTTCAGATTCCTTCTTACTTTTCTTTCTTATGTTCTGTTGTCAAAGCTTTATTGCTAGGGAGCTGTCTCTCCTTATGATGTACCATGCAATGTGATCAATGCTCAGATTCACTGAGTTCAATAACATTTGTTTCCTGTTACACATACATAGCAAAATGGGGGGGGGCTTTAATTAAAGCATTAATTATTTTGACAACATCACTGTACTACAAGAATGGGGGAAGCTCTGACCTGTAGACATAATCTATCCCATTAGTTTTCCTCTAAAGTCACCTCCGCCCATTCCTCTCCCCTGATTGGTTCTGCACTACCGAGATTGTCAGAAGCTGTGAGAAGTCATCAGAAGCAGCAGAAGTATCTGCCAAGGATGACCTAGCATTTCAAAAACTAAGAAGTATGTGCAGTAGCTTCTGACAGCTCCTGAGGATAAACAATTTGACAGGATAGTAGGTAGATAAATCCACATGTAGACCAAAGTTTTCCAAATGATGTGTTGTTACATGTTAGCGTGTCGGCTGCAGTGTGTAGGTGTATTGCAAGAATGTGAAGGGTGGAGGGGGAGCCTCTCCCACTGCAGGTCAGGCATGGGTGAAAGGGCCTCTGCTGCTGTTGCTGTCCTAGGCCAAGGAAGACCCCAGCGAAGGTGATGGTGGGCCAGGCTCAAGTGGAGGGGCTTCTTCTCCCACTGCTGCTGCAGCCACTTTGGACCAAAAAAGCCTCCCGATGGAGATGGCAGCGGTGGGCCAGGTCCAGGTGGAGGAGCTGCCTCTCCTGCCACCACCCCAAGTGAGGAAGACTCCAGTGAAGGCAGCGATGATGATGGGCCAGGTGGGGGTGGTGAGGCTGCGTCTCCTACCCCTGCCACTGCCACCCTGGGCTGAGGAAGACCCTGGTGAGAGCACCGGCAGCTGGCCAGGCTCAGGTGGAGGTGCTGCTTCTGCTTACTGAATTACTTACTGAATTACTGTGTCATGAAACAGCACACATCAAAGTGCGTCACCAACATGAAAAGTTTGGAAAGCTCTGATGTAGACCATGTAGACATAGAGAAATGTGGCCCTCCTATCACTCCTAGACAGGATAGGCAATGATAATGGACAATGGAAGTTGCTGTGAGTTGCATGTTCTCCATGTCTGATATGGGCAGCAGAAGGAACTTGCCCTTTCCATATGTGCGTTTCTAATATGGATGCAGTAATATTTACTGATCTGTTTTCATCCATGCAGGTAATCTCTCCCTTGATGCAGATCACAACTGTTCCACACCATTCATTGTGTTCATAGTTCCTCTGGTTCATTTATCAACTGATGGCCAATCTTCTGGTGATGAGCTTTTCCTCACCTGGACTAAACCTTGGATCACAAATACACAGTCTGGTGCTTGGAGCTGTACTTGAATCCATACCAGCATGGCTGAATCTACCAGAGTTTGTGATCCATTGGTATAGAGAACCCAAGCCACTGAAGTATTTTTATAAAGTTTAATCTGGTTGATTTTGGCTGGAATTGTTATTTTTAAGGCTGTAATCCTATGCATATGTGTATGAGGAGAAGCAAGTCCTGTTGAGTAGACTTATTTTTGAGCAGGCGCACATCTCAGCATGAGCTAATGTGGTGTAGTAGTCTGGGCAATGAATTATGACTCTGGAGACCAGGGTCTGAATCCCTGTTTGGCCATGACCCTGGGCATGTCACACTCTTTCAGGCCCAGAGGAAGGCAAAGGCAAACCCCTTCTGAACAAATCTTGCCAAAAAACCCTCTGTGACAGGTTCACTTTAGGGTTGTCATAAATTGGAAACATCTTGAAGGCACACAACAACAACAGGCATATGTCCCATTGTATCTTTTGCTTTTATTCCCTTTAGTGTATCTTTGCATGTTTTTAATTTTTAATTGCATCTTATCATTCTGTAAAATATACAAAGAATTTTACTGAAAGTCGTAGTATGTCTTTCATGAGGGAATGAATAAATGGATAGCTTTAGATTAGTTCTAATCCTGTCCCCATCATTTTAAAATTTGGCTTGAATTCAGTTTTCCCATTTCCCACAAACTTAGTTTAAACACTAATATCTAAGACCTATGGTGATTTTCATTGATTTTCATATTTTAAGTCTTTTTGCAGTGCCTGGAATGCATGTTAAAAAGGGAATACATGATGGAAAAGAAATACTTGGCTCAAGCAATCATTCTCCTTGCATATTCTCAACTGCATTAAGTATGATCAGGGATTCATCTCCCCCCACCCCACAAAAAACCAACAACAACTGTGTGAGAAGATTATATGCAAATGAAATGAAAAATTAAATGAAAATACACAGCAGTTTGCTTTACCAGCAACTAAGATGGAATACATCTGTGTAATAAACCACAAAATATGTCATCACATCTTTGGCCCTGTGACTCACTTTCACAGAATGAACATATAATCCATTAACAGCTTTATACTCAAATCTAAGCTTGTTTATTTGGAACTCTGACTCACAAGTTTCAACTGAATTTTATTCCATGGAAGCAGGGTCAGACTAACTTAAGTTGATGTGAAGTTGTCATCTCAGGCAACAGGTGCTGGGGGGCAACAGCAAGGTGTAGAGCAAGGAGCTGTGTGCCACACACTCTGCCTTATATTCTGGGTGACTGAGAGTCTATTCAGGTCCCAGTGAAATTATTGTTGGACCCCAGAAGTTTTTCTCATTCTTTCAAGTCTTCGTGGGGAGGGGACAACACACAATCACTGCCACCCACTACAACTTCTTCTGCTGGCCACCTGCCTGGCTTCACTCTTTGACCCACACCCAGAGTCTTCCCCCTGCTGCTTCATATGTTCCTCAGTGGCCAATCTAGGCCAGCCAGAAGATGCTGAGGAGCTGTTCTTGGAGGCAGAGGTATTGGGAGAACTACTGACCTGGTCTATGGAAGCTGCTGTTGCTGCTCCTCCTCCTCCTTTTCTTCCAAACAAGACTTCCTTTGAAATTGTCTTGTTATCCAATTAATTTCAAAAACAGTAGGCAAATCATGATACTACTAAGAAGGACAAAAAATATGCAACATAGTTGGGTCTCAGGCCCCTTTCTGGTCTGCCAGGCCCTAGTAGTTTGTACCAGCTTTCTCTCCCCAATCTATCAGTCTTGCCTGCATCCTGAAACTAGCTTGATGCCTACACGCGTGGAGAAGGATGTTGCCCCTTACAGTTAGTTTCTCTACACAGAATTGGAGGGGGCATCATCTTATTCATCACTTCAGATAACAAAATGTCTTGAGTTGGCTCTGCAAGGAAGTATAAGGACTGATGCCTCAGAGCTCAGTATTATGAAGTCAAGGAAGGAGTGGCATGAAATCCAGTTCTTGGCATTGGAATGATCAGCACTGCTAGGCGCTAAATAAGGACAATTCACCTGTCAATGCTCTCAGGCTAAAAATTCATCATAACTTATCTTCATCTAAGCCTCACATCTCCCATAAGGGAGATAAAGATATCATCAATAAATGTGGTACTATTTTTCTATGTCCACGAGGCAGCAAATCAGCTTGGGGTTAAGTCTGAACTTTACAGAATCTATCCAAGGTGCTGAGCTCTAATGCAAAAAACAAAACAAAACAAAAGGTTTAATATCTTGAAAAACCTCTTTAAAGTTCAGACTAAAACCTGGAGCTGATTTACCACTCCACTGAAATTTGAGCCACCAGTTTGCACTGGATGCATTTCCAGATTCAATTCCTGGCAGCTCTAGATGAAAAAAAAGCAAGCAGCCAGTGGTGGGACAGCTCTATACATAAGGCCATTGGGATTTGCTGCCAGTCGAAATATAGAATACTGATCAGAACAGAAATAATGTGGCTGGGTATAAGCCAGGCCTGTTTGTTTCTAAGATGACATGTATTTATTGAAAACCTGCTTCAAAGCATTTACTTAGAAAAATGTATGGTTCATAATGGATAGACATTCTCATAATTTAGCCTGGTTAAAAAAAAGATTGGATAGAAAATGCATCCCAAAAATGCATGAGGTGAGCTTACTGATCCAACTGTTACAAATCTGAATCCTCACCTCCTCATGCCACCCGCCCTCCACACTCATACACTGTGGCCTGATTCACAGCTCTATTAAGACAATGTGCGGATGTGCCAGATGACAAAAATTCAATTTGTTAGAACTCATGAATTTTTCATTGCCACATGTTAGGGTATTGAACCAGCTAAATCAGGTTGAATTTTTTTATCATCTTTATTTCATCAAGTATGTTTTTGTTAAGCACAGGGAATTTTTACATAATGTTTTAGCCATGTATCAGATCCACTGTTGTGTATTTGATTATTTTAAATATACATAGGAAAGTAAGATAATATTCAAGTATATAACTGAAAACCCTAAATACATCCGTGGCATTCTAGAGGAAGATACACAATGGATATCAATTGATACAAATTTCTAATACCTTCCTGAGAGAACTCAACAATTCTCATGGCTTTCGTTCTTTTGATTTCTTATAATCTGCTCTCTTTTGGGGATCATCCCCACCCCCAACAGGCTGAGTGTCACTCTGTGGAGAAATTTTACAAAGTTGACCCTCTTCTTGTTATTAGAAGTACCTGGAAAGCTCTATATTGCTTTGGGCCCAAATAGAGCTCTCAGCCACCAATAGGGCTGCTAGTTCAAGCTAGTCCCAGGCCCTCAAGTTTCTGAACCAACACCTGAGACCTAGGCCATTTCCACACGAGACTGTTATAGCGCGATGATTCCACTTTCAACCTCCTATGGAATCCTGGGGTTTGCAATTTCGGAGGACCGGCCGGCCCCTCCCAAAACTGCAAACCCCAGGATTCCATAGGAGGTTGAAAGTGGAATCATCGCGCTATAACAGACTCATGCGGAAATGGCCCTAGAGATGAGCCCTAGTGGTGTTATTCAGCATTAAGCATGAAGTACCGACTGCAGTTTCTTGTCATATTTTCCTGTTTCGAGATTAAGATTAGCTAAAGGGGCTGTTCTCAAATCAAGGTGAAATGAGGGGATTATTAGGGAATTAGATTGATGGGATAAGGAACATTCAATGTAGTCTACTTGCTTCTAGCTGGAATGTAAATGTCGAGGAATGTGGAGTGTGAGCCCTGACACCACAATGACTGGGAGGGAAGGGAAAAGTTAACTAAGGGTATTTCCGCACTATACTGTTATACTGCTATTATTCCATTTTCAAAATCCTGTGGAATTCTGGGGTTTGTAGTTTACTGAGGCCAAGGAGCTCTTTGGCTGAGCATTCTAAATGCCCCTCCCTAAACTGCAAACTCCGGGATTCCATAGCATGTTGAAAGCAGAATGATAGCACTATAACAATGTATAGCGGAAAGGCCCTAAGTCAGGGGTGGGACACTAAGGGTGTGTGTGTGATAGTTATTCACATTTTTTCTAAGTACAACAAATGTGAAAAAGAAAGACAAGTCTCTCTGTGTGTACACGTGTGTGCTGTTGAGGATTGACTGGTCTTTCAAAAGAGTGTATTCCATTGTTATGTGTTTCTTCAACTCAGACATAGCAAAAATCAACTTCCCTTTTTTGGGACTTTCCCCACTCATTTTCCCCATACATTCCCTAGTTGGTAGAGCAGGCACATGACCCTTAGTGACCATGAGGCAATTTCTTGGGTTGGAGGGAGGGAAATGAAGAGGAAGAGAGTGCAAGAGCTCAGCATTAAGATGGAGAATGTGTGTGGCATGAGGGGCCTCTGTGTGAGAGAGAGATGTGTGAGAGGCAGACATGCATAGGATAGGATGGAAGGGGAATGTGGAACACGGAAACAATGTCTTCATGTAGATGTAAAGGGGGTCACAGGAGAGAAAAGGATGACGACTCCTGAACTAACGCCATTTCCACTCTGCACTGTTATGGTACTATTATTCCACTTTCAACATCCTGTGGAATTCTGGGGTTTGTAATTTACTGAGGCCAAAGAGCTCTCTGGCTGAGAATTCTAAATGCCCCTCCCTCAACTGCAAATCCCAGAATCCCATAGGATGTTGAAAGTGGAATAATAGCAATATAACAGTGTAGTGCGGAAATGGCCTAAGTAAACACATAGCCCCCCAACCCCCTGAAGATCTTTACAAATTGCAGCAACAGATCAATGAAGCATTGCAAATTGTAGCAAACTGACACTCTACTAGCTCAGATGAAGATATGCACACAGCCCTTTCCTCTTGTCAGGAAAAACTGGATAATTTGTCCTATTGTCCTCTGCTGGGAGAGGACCCATGGAAACTGGAGACTCAGCGCCAGGCCCTGAGATCTGGCAAATCTCATCATCAAGCATTTTGGCTGGGTCTCAATGTGCCTTAGTACCTATGGGTCACCCCTCTATCAGATGCCTCCAGCTCTCTGGACCCCACCTTGCCTCTAACTCCTAAAATGATAACACACAACTCTGCAACACCTAGATCTCAGTACTTTGTTTAATAATGTATTGATTATTTGATTGCCACCCCACAGATAAACTGCAAAATGAAAACGGAATTGCCCAGCTTTAGTTTATTCACGAGTCCAGACCAGAGATTATAGAAGAATGTTTTCAGTAATCAGCACATCCCAAGATTTGGGACACTGTCTTTTCAAAGAGGACCTTGGCTGGCTTTCATAAAATGAATTTGTAAAATGAGCGGCTGAATTAAAAGTCATACCCGTCTGCTGTTCACCAAATTCTCCAGATGAAAAGATAATCAGAAAGCAGTACAAACAAGACAAATTGTTCTCAGAGGAGAAGATGTAATAGCAAATGAAGCAATGTCCCTTAGGAGGAACCATTCTGAACATGCTAGTAAAACTTTACATTGGCTTCTGCTGGATTATTATAGTTAATAGAGTGAGTGGCATCATCTTTGTTTATTTGCTAGCAATAGCTCATTATTTATGTGGATTTTTCTTCCAGACAAAATGCCATGTTGCTATTATAATTCATTATTTTTCTTATACCATAAGTTTACACGTACCAATAAAAGGCATTTTTCTCTCAAGAGTTTTTGCATAGCAAACTGTTTAATAACATCTGTTATAGGATGGTTTGTCCTATACCCCCTCAAGAATATTACATTTCACCAAGGAGAGAAAACCTTTTTGAAGGCTGAGCTGGCCCAAGATGTTACACCTCTAACGTGGACAAAAGTGGTGGTGGTTGGACTTCAAATTCCAGCAAGCCAGCGGGTAGATGATCCCTTGCTGCAGCTCTTCATCAAAGAAAGCTTCCATGGGAAAAGTGCCCTGGCTGAAGAAAATCCCCTTGGATTAAAAGGGGAGTAGAGGATCATTCATTAGGACCCAGAATTCCCATTACCTGTATTTACTTTTGAATAAATTTGTTATGAGTTGGAAGGACCAAACGAGTGGCATCTTTTGTCCTTGCTGTGAAACACAGCTAGTTGGATCTGAAGGCCTCATATTGGCAACTTGCTTTTTAAAAAGAAAACTCATAAATAAATCCTTGAAGTTGTGAAAGTAAAGAATTCTTGTGATTAAAAGGGAACAACAGAGTCTCTCCAGCTACCTTCTTTCTGCAATCAAGAGCTGAGTAAGTTGTTCACTCCATAAGATCAAGACAAATAAATTAGAAATTGGAGGTTAATGTCATTAAAAGAGAATAATTAAGAGTCTAGCGCATATATCTTGTGAACAGATTGAATGTCATCTTATTTGTAAGGCTGAATTGGAGTTGAACAAGGATAAACTATATTGTGAGAAAGTACAGATATTATCTATTTGATGTTGATTAGACTGTCCTGCTGGCAGCTTTGGACTAGACTGGAGAGAAGTGAGTTATTAACTCTAAAATTGCTGGACTGAATGAAAGATGGAGCCTGCCCAGGAATTCTCTCAGGACTTTTTACAATGGTATAGAGATATTTAGATGTTATGATGACATATAACATGTAAGAGATCTATTGTTTTAACTAAAAAAGTACTATGTTATCAGGCTAGCAAGTAGCACTTAGTATTAATGTCATTTATTATGTAATGTCATTTACCATGTAAAGGTAATATTAATGGAGCGTAATAGAAAGTAATATAGAGATACTATGCTAGATATGTTAACTTTTGGTAGAAGAAAGCTTTTCTTTTCTTTCTTTTTGGAAAGTGTGTGAAGAAATGAAATGTTGGATATTATCTTTGAGAGGCTTGAACCAATTTGCTTGTTATAATCCATGTGAAGGAAGGATGGAAGTCAATCCTTTTCCTTTCTTTTTCTCCTTTTCCTTTCTTTTCTTTACTTTTTAACTTCTAATTCATGCATCTTATGTTTTCTTTGTAGAATTTTAGTGTTTTTAGACACTATTAATAAAGATATCTTTTTTAAAAAGGCTATTGTTATTTGCTATCAAGTCACCTTCAATTTACGGTGACTCTGGGAGACTTCGAAGTGCTCTGGTCATCAACTGCCCTGCTCAGGTCTTGCAGAGTTAAGGACGTGGCTTTATTGATTGAATCAATGCACCTACTATAGAGTCTTCCTCTTTTCCTACTGCCTTCCACTTTCCCAGTCACTATCATCTTTTCCAATAATCTCATGATACGTCTAAAATACAACAGTTTTGTTTTAGTCATCTTTACTTCTCGTGAGGCAGGATGAGACTGGACAAGGATGCCTTCTTCCATTTCATGTGCAAAAGCTGATTAGACTGGCAATTGAATCTTGATGGTGATGGTGATGCAACAGGCCAGTTAAGCAGGTAAGCAACTCTGAGCAGGGGGTGGTGGCTTTGGGTTAAGCAAGAAAGGGTCCCCTTGCTGTTCATGAAGGGGAAAACTCTGAGGAAGGGGCTCTTCTCCTGCTCCGCCCTCCCTGAATTGCTGCTGCCAAAACGACCTCATAGTGGCTGTTCCTGCATTGTGCACAGAGGAAAGCAATGCAGGCAGGAAGGGGGATTCTAGTTGGTGTGGTGGGTGGAGAGCAGAAACGGAGGAAGGTTTCTGGTGTCCAAAGCAGCCTGGAGCCTGGCTAGGCTGGAGGCTGCTTCAAGGCTACTTTGCTTGGTGGGTGCAAGAGCAGCTCCTGGAGAGTCTGGTTTTCTTTCCAGTCCTGCCTGGTGGCAGTTTTGAACTGCCCTGTTAGATCTGCTAAAAGTTGCTACAGGGGAATTCAGATTTTATATATCATCATTATTTTCTTTCAAATTCACCAGTTTTACAATAGGTGTCAAAAAACAATCAACAAATACACTCTGTTAAAGTTGCGAGCCTTTCAAGATCCAGCTCTGCATTTGTGGAATGGTCTTCCTTTGGACCTCTGGCTGGAGGAGGATCTTACCCGTTTTTGTAAATGGTTGAAGACCTTCTTCTTTGACTCTCCACCTTAAGTCATTGAGATGTGTTTAAGGTGTTGAGATGGGTAGAGATTGCTGGGGTGTTGGGGATTTCATGCCATGTATTGTTGTGGTTTTCTGTTTTAATGTCTTTCTCCATGATTGTATATATCGTTGTTTCGCCCTTTGGTGTAAAATAAAGAAACGTTGTTGTTGTTGTTGTCCTCTACCGCACCTGATGGTAAAAGCCATTTGACTGTGGATGGTGTTCTCAGGACTTGTGTTCACTGGAGGGTTTTTAGCAGAGCTTCAGTGTCTACTTCTCAGGGATGCCTTAGTTCTTGATTCCTGCCTTGAAAAGGCATTGGACTAGATAGTCCTTAGGGTCCCTTCCTCCTCTGTTTCTATAAAATAAAATAACTGACAATTTTCTGCCCTTTCTGACATCTCAAAACTGTTGTGTTACACCCCAGAGTAACCCTAAGAGAGGACCCTTAACATTGGCATGACTTCCCCCATAATTGGATATTGGCTAGCAAAGGTCGGCTGCAAGTAAAAATTGGTTTTGAATTAGATTCTTAAGACCAACAACGCCCTTTGCTGCTGTATGGGAACGTAGACAACGTCCTTTAGGCTAAAAGACTGACCTATTGTTCCGAGTCACGTATCTCTAGGCAGACAGTAGACTCGCTCCTGGACACTGTCACACCCCAAGCTACGTCGATGAAGTGTGCGTAGCCAAACAAACCTATCAGTTTGGAATTTTAAGCCTATCACGCACCTGGACTTTCCTGGGAGAAACAATACCGAGGAGAGCTCATGATATTTGCCTAACAATATATTCCGCAATCATCGCCCATTAACGCCACTTTGCTAGCCGATAACTGGCCTGAGGACAGAAATTGGCTATAAAAATCCTCACTTTTTGAGCCTCTTTGGAGAGCCTCCCAGACCGGACAAGGGCCTGTTTCGCTGCTACTGAGGTGTCCCACTCAAGCCTCTCAGATGCTGCTGAGAGCTAAATGCGACCCGCGTCTCTGACCTGCCGTGAAACCCTGTTGCTTCCAGCCTTCCAGCCCCAGGATCCAGCCTCCCCTTGGTGCTTTACACCAAGCCTTCGCTAATCTCCTCCTTCTCCAGGACGCCTAGACTAAGGTCCGTATGCCCTCTCTCACAACTGTCTCTTCTTTCCAACTTCATTTCTGTAGCCCTTGTGTGATTGGAGGATTATTTGTTAACGTGTGTTGCGATCTTCTCTGTTAATTTTAATAAAGTTACTTTAGATTGTTCCTTTGACTTTTGCATGGTTCTGACCCCGTAGACATAGGATTAAAGATCCCTTGCCCTGACCTCTCCCAAGCTTTGAGTTTCTCTGTTAATTCTCTTAATTTGAAGCCTGTTTGGGTGTCCTCAAGATAACCCCAATTTTCAGGGTAACAGTTGCCTGAGACTATCAGAGTAATTGTGTCCTGTTCTGGTCACCACAATTCAGAAAGGATATTGACAAGCTGGAATATATTTAGAAGATGGCCACCGAAGTTGAAAAAGACCTGGAAACCATGTGCAATGAGGAATGGCTAGGGAGCTGGGTGTGTTTAGCCTGTAGAAGAGGCGGGTAAGAAAGGACATGATCGTTTTGCTTAAATAATTGAAGGGACGTCATATGGGGGATGGAGCAAGCCTGTTTTCTGCTGCTCCAGAGACTAGGACACAGAGCAATGGTTTCAAAAATGAGGAAAAGAGATTCCATCTAAGCATGACGAACTTCCTGATAGTAAGAGCAGTTTAACACTGGAATACATTGCCTCAGAGTGTGGTGAGGTCTCCTTCTTTGGAGGTTTTTAAACAGAGGCTGGACGGCTATCTTTCAGGAATGTTTTGATTGCATATTCCTTGCATGGCAGGTGGTTGGAGTGGATGGGTCTTGTGGTGTCTTCCAGCTATGTGATTTTATGATTCCATCTTCTAAGGTTGCACAGAGATGGAAACCACCGTGCTTTCCCCTTGTCAGCTTATTTTTATGCTGGATTTCTTTTCTTTTCTTTTTTCTTTGATAGTTATTCATATCCAGATTCTGTCTTGCACATGTGGATAATGGGTTGCTCAGCTGTTATGCGGAGGGGAGATGTTTCATATGGCTGTGATGGTGGTGCAAGAAAGATGTTTATGAAGAATATAATGAATATTGTCTAACATGCACTATTGGATAACTGCAGCTTCAGTTTCAATCAGCCTGTGATTGCAGTAGTGCTATCTGAAGGTAGCAAGGTTGACATACCAATATAATTATGTTTACTGTTAATTATGCAAATTGAATTGGCTTCATCACTCAAATCAGACATCACCTCCCATTCTGGAAATGATGTCTACACCTGTTTTGACAACTGTTGGTGAACTGTTATGCTTTGGAGCCACTTCTGCTGCAGCTCACATAAATGTGAGCTGGATTCTGGAACTGCTCATGAAGGATGTTTTGATGATTTGAATACCTGCTCTAATTCATCTGACCATTAAATTAAGAATGCCCCATATCAGATATATATTTAAAATCCAAGAAAGAAGCTTAACACGATAGAACCACACAACCCCTAGAAATGAATTGACAGGAGGAACAGACAACTTGTTATCATCTTGATAATGTTGGATTGCAGCTCTTCTCATCACTGGATTTACTGGGTGGGGCTGATGGGAATTGTAGGCCAAAACATTTTGAGGGCCCATCCTTGTTTTAGAAGTTCTTGTTGTGTGCCTTCAAGTCATTTATGACTTGTGGCAACTCTAAGGTGAAGCCTATGATGGGATTTTCTTAGATTTGTTCAGAGGGATCTTCTCCTTGCCTTCCTCTGAGATTGAGAAAGTGTGACTTGCCTAAGGTCACCCAGTTGGTTTCCATGGCTGAGCAGCGATTCAAACCCTAGTCTCCAGAGACATAATCCAACACTCAAACCACTATATCATGTGGCTCTTTTGTTTTACAGATGTGCTGTGGAATCTTTGAAACAGGCAGTATGATGTACTAGTTTGCGTGTTTTGAGCTATGACTCCAGGGGGCCAAGATTTGGATTCCCCAGTCTTGATTTAGAGACTTAAAGGAAGAGAGACAATGCAAACTTCTCACCTTGAATTAATGTCAGATTTGAGGGGTGATTTTCAGCAGCTCAATGGTGGGGTGGACAATGCAACCACTTACATGTTCTGTAGTCCAAAACCTGTTCCCTCCTCCAGCTAACAGAATTTAAGACAGAATTTTTAGAATATGTGCATTAAATTACACAGATCAACTGGACAATCAGAAAAGTGTCCCCTACTGAGTTCAATGGGATTTACTTCCATCTAAGTGGGTGTAGACATAAGCCTTAATATCATGTAGTTTCGGCACTTTTGTAGACTGAGGCCTGTCATTACCAAACGAAACTAGAGTTTTGGGGAAACTAAGTAAAATGTTACTTGCTACTGCTTTAAGATGGCAATGGTCACGCTTATTACAAAGCAATGTGCCATTCACACATTAGTTATCACCATCCTGCATCGTCTTGCCTTCAGGTCTTCTGTGGGTGAAGAGTATTGTGGGTGGTGAATGTATGGAATTGAAATGTGCATTTTTTCCCCATGTCATCTAAATTCAAGGCAATCTTACTAGGAGTTGCACTTCTCAAGATGGGATCATGAGGTTGCTGTGAAATCTCAGATGAAAGGAAGCTGAGATCAAAACAAGTTGCTCCCATCCTCCAATCACCTGTAAGAGACTTGTTGAAATATATTGATATGGTCTTCTTTGTTTCTGGAGTGACATGCCCATTATTATGATGGATGGAGCATGTGTAGAATACCCCAAGATACCCCAAAATGGTATCTCTACCTCTGCTGCCCTCTGCCTTGTGATGCACTAATGCTTGTACAAACATATTTTCACATGTTTTCCACTTTCAGCACTTATCTAGATGCAAAGCATGGGTATTGGAAAACGTGGAAGGCAAATTGCATGTTTCCCTTCACAAAAGCCAAATAGTGACAGGGGTAAAGGGCTGATATTTGTCACCATGACATTGCCACATGCAGCATATTCCTTTCTCTGTAATGTAAATTAATTCAATCTGAAAGAGTCACATGGCATTCCATCATGAATAGCATTTTTCTTACAAAAAATAATTCTTGTTTTCTTTTTCCTTGTAATTAATTTGAGAGATAACATGGTGTTTACCACACACTACTAGCTTATTGACACAAAGTTTTCAAACGCCCTTTGATTCATAATATCAGATGTAATTAAGTTATTTTGATGCAGGTTTTACAGAGGGAGGCCTAGTTTCCAGCTTCCTCTTAGGGTCAAATGTAAAATTAATTTGGTGTATCAATCTGATACTCCCATCAAGCATCACCAGAACTATGATTAATTCCAAATAATATTCAGTTTCAGCAGAAAGCAAGTACTAGGATATCAGGATCAGAGTTGACTGATATGCTGTTTGTTAACTTTTTCTGAATGATACATCCACATTCTTTCTTCAGAGTGTTTCTTTTATCCCCTCCTCCTCACGTCTTGCAACAGATTTCTTCTGCATTTCCATTTATTAGCAGAGAAGGTGTGCTAACCAGGATTGGCCAAGGATGCTTTGCTGATTAATATGAAGGACAAAGATGAACCTCTTCTGGAATACAATAGTCCCTCCAATTCATGAGGGTTCACAGAACCCTTGTGAAAGCGGAAAAAACGCAAATAACTCTCCCCTGCAATTCCCCTCTGGAACCTCTAGCCCCAGCATTTGGGGGGAGGGGGGAGAGAAAAAAAGAAAAGGTAAAGGGTTTACCAGTACTTTCCCCTCAGATGGAGAAGAATGGAGTTCTAGTGTTTTAGCTGTGTCCAGTGGCCATCTTGAGAAAGGAGGGGTAGGAGCAAAGAGAATACCTCACCACTCAGTAACTATTACACAACAGAATGTGCAGCCACATGGCAGAGAAGACATGCTCCAGCAGTGGTGGTGGTGGTGGTGGGGGCTTTGTTACCCAGAAGGGAAAAAAATCCTTGCAAAAAAAAGCCTTGCAAGCTTGGGGTGAGGAATGCAAGGGAATGGGAGGAGGAAAATGGGGTGGGGGAAGGCAAGTTCATTCCTTGTGAATAATCAAATTAATGAAGGTCAAACCTACAAATGTGGAGGGAGGACTGTACTGTGTCTGCTTCTAGGTATCACAGAACATGAAGGATATTGACAAGCTGGAATGTGTCCAGAGGAGAGTGACCAAGATGATGAAAGATATGGAAACCAACACTTATGAGGAATGATATAGGGTGCTGGTTAAGTTTAGCTCAGAGAAGAGAAAACTGAAAGGTGACATGGTAGCCATCCTTAAATTTCTGAAGGGATATCATATAGTAGGTGGAGGGAACTTGGGCTGCTCCAGAGACTAAAACATGAAGCAATGGATTCAACTTACAAGAAAAGAGATTCCCACTTAAACTTTAGGAAGAGTTTATTTACTGGAAGAGCTGGTTGACAGTGGAATAGATAGGCTCAGAGGGTGGTGGATTCTCCAGTTTCAAAGGTCTTTAAACAGAGGTTCGATGGGCATCTTTCAGGAGTGCTTCAGTTATGTGTTCCTATATGGCAGAGAGCCAGACTAGATGGCCCTTGAGTCCCATCCAACTCTAAAATTCTATGATTCTATGGCACCCTCCCATCCCATGTTCCATGTACTGGAGCTGATTGTACTGTACTGAATGTTAATTCTGCACTGATGATGGTACAACATCCTGAGGCACAGTGCACTTGAGGGCTGCAGAGTAGCTTGGAGAGAGGGTGCAGAGCAGGTCTCTTGCTGTGAACAGCTGCCATTGCATCTCAGTTTGCACTGCCTGTGGTTGCTGCCTCATTCTGTTTAATGGGACGGCAGGCAATGCTGCTAACAAATGCTGCACAGAGCTCCTTCAGTAAGAGAGGCAGGCATAGTGTGACTGATAAATACATGCAAGAACAGGATGGCCTAGTTTTTTAAAATTAACATCTTTGTTGGAATTTTTGTTCGAATGCTTTTGATAGGACACTTAATAACACCTGACTACTACCATAATTGTCATTCAGCAAATTCACTCTTGGATATGAAGTCTCCGACTGGCATCTGTTCAAATTTTGACTTGTTAATTGTATAACTAGACAAGTCCTCAATAACTATAATCACTCTCATTAATAGCAGGACAGAAGACTGAGGTTCAGATTTAAAAAAATCATCTGCATAATGAAAGACTTGTGTACACTGCCATGAATATTACTATTTTCTTTAATAGCACAAGCCATGGATTCCAAACACAAATGAAATATCAATGGAAAGAAAGGACAGTCATGCCTAATACCTCTCTCAAGAGCAGAAAAATGCCATCATTTCAAACATGCCCAAGGGAACCATATATGGCCAATGCAGCAAAATTGATTATATGTTATTGTCAAAAGATTTTCCAGCATTCAGGGAAAGGATAGCTGTCTGACCAGATCTCTTATTGTTCAAAGCAATCAAAGGAACAACCAGCCTAAGATTATCAGCACCCTACCTGGGTTGGGCAAAACCTATCTGATCTGCATGGACCAAGGTTGTAATAACCTCTTCAGGTCTGTTAGCAAAGATAATGGTCACTACGCTCACATCAACTTTAATTAAAGAAATAGGCTTGAAATTTGCACGTTGAATATGTTATTTTCCAGGCTTATGAATAAGAGTAATAAGACTGTTATACAAGGAAAATTGCAAAGAAGCAGACTCAAAAAACCTTATTATATAAATTGTACAATTTTGGAATTAAAATAGCTGAAAAAAGCTTTTCCTTCAGTAGGAAACCCTTACAGGCCTGGTGATTTCCTTGTTGTGAAGCAGGAATAGCCAAGGGTTGGGGGTTCACAGTGGCCTCCATTTTTTCACTACTTGCACCACTTGTGGCCCCCAGATTTGGGATTATTTTTTGCCCCTCAGTGTCCAGTAGTGGTTTCAAGCCTTGGGTGTGTGTTATTGACCACTGTGCTGCATTTTAGCAACCCCTTCAATATGCAGGCCCTTTCTCCAAGCAGGAAGTGACTGTGCAGTCATTTCCTGTGACTGTCTAATATCTAGTCCCTTTCAAACAGAAAATGACAAAAGTGAAGGCAGGTACAGAATGGAATTGTCTGGGAGAGGGTGCTATTTGTCATTTTTGGGTGGGAAAAAATATTGGACCTACACATTTTTGAGGGGCAGGGTAGAAGCAGAGGGATCTCTGGAGACTTTCAAGAATGGGCAACATGTAGCCCTTAGCCTGCGCTTCTCCACTCCTGTTGTAAAGAATCTAATCACTGAAGATTAAGATGAGAAAAGCTGCTAAATCTAGCAGTGAAGGCTCTTCATCTTTGCTCTGTCATAAAGTTGCAAATTGGCAGGGGCTATATGTGCTGTGATTTTATATCAAAAGAATATAATTCTTATCTTTTTGCTGCTTGAGACAATATGCCAAGAACTGAAATGATCCCTGACTACCATGGGCAGCTATATGGCTGTGTGTATACTAATTTCCCATGGGAAAGCAATGGCTTCAGTTTGTAAAAAACAGAGTAAATTAGAGTGCTTTAAATTGCTGCTTCAGGAAACACTTCTGCACTGATAATGGACTGAACTTGATAAACCTCCTCCCAGGTGCTTGGGTAATATAACAATGAGTACTAAAAATTGCCCAAGTGATTAACAAAGAAATATGTGGTTTTTCAAGAGAATTTGCTAACAACTCTTGGTTTTGTCTCATCTCTTAAATGCATGCGCCTTCACACACTGTATTCTGTTTTATTGTGTTTTTAGAACACCCCCTGAATTTCTCAATTTCTAATGGATGCTGTTGTTCTTTTGCAGTGGTGTTCTTTGAAGTCATAGATAATTACAGTTGTGAATGCTGTACATGTGGCATCACATAAGACGAAAAATGCAACTGTCATGTCCCATTATAGTCAATGGATACAATGTGAGCACCCTCATGCCTGCACAGGTGCACCCCCTGTTGTGTTCATTGGCTACAATGAGAACAATGCTTTGTGCAACCTCACGTTTGTGTGTGTGGAGGTTGCACCAGAAGAGAGTGCACTGCATCAGGCTCCAGGTCTCAATGTGATAGTTCCTTCTCTAAAGACACACATAAGTTGTGGGAGGGGTTCACAGAAGCAGGCCATCCTGCCACTGGCTAGACTCCAAGGCAGACTTCTTCAACTACTTGCCCTCCAGTTGCTTTTGACTACATTTGCCATAACCTACAATCATTGGCTATGCTGCCTGGAGCTGATGGAAATGGTAGTCCAAAAGATCTGAGAGGTTGGCAAGCCAGGGGAGGCTTGTCCGTAAGGGTTGGTTTACTCATTTGTCTATATCACTTGATGTCTTTGTCTCAGTTACAGTACTTGGGTACGTAACTGAATGTATATACTGATTTCCTTGAAAGAGGTTGTGTGTAAAGTGTTATCAGGTGATATGAAAGTTCTGCCTGTAATATTCTATGGCCCATTTGAATATTGCCAGCCATTACTATCTGGTTCAGTCACCATTTATTCCCTTCCTGCTACTCTCATTGGGAAGACCAAACAAACAAACAGAATTGGTAAAGGGCCATATAAGTCATTTAAATGAAGTCTCACTCATCTTTTAGGGGGAGAAGTTGCAACATTTCCTTTTATTTAGTTTAGAAAAATAAAGAGTAAGGAGAGACACGGTAAGACACTACATTGTGTGTGGTGTAAAGAAAGGGGATAGGGAGAAACCTGCCATAATATTATCTACAACCTGAGATCAATCAGTGAAACTGAATGGTGGGAGGAAAGATAAAAGGATAAACTTGTTCATGCAGCACAGGATTAAACTGTGGAACTCACTGCCACTAGATATGTTGGTGGCTACCAATTTGGGTAGATTTCAAATTATATTAGAAATGAATGAATCTTAGAGCAAATCAGGCCTGAAATCTCATTAAAAGTCAAGATAACAACTAAAGGTCTCATACTTCAGACATTTCATGAGATAATATGACTTTTCTAAGACAACAATGCTTAGTAAAGTAGAAGACAGTAAGAAAAGCGGGAGACCAAACTACAAGTGAACTGATTCAATTAAGGAAGTCATAGCCCTAAGTCTGCAAGACTTGAGCAGGGCAGTTGAAGACTGAGGCTCATGGAGATTTCTCATTAATAAGGTCACTGTAAGTCAAAGTCAACTTGATAGGAAATAAAAACAACAAAGACAAATTTAACAGAGAGCTATCAAAGTCCAGTAGTTAGGTTGGCTGTCTAATACATCCCGGGGAGGCAGGATGTCTGTGTACACCTGAAGAACACAAGTGATGCTGTGCCTGTGACCTGCTTCTGGTTTCTCATAGGCACCTAGCTGGTCTTTCATAAATAACTAAATAAATGCTGGATTTGGTGGAACTTTAGTCTGATTTAGGATGGCTGCTCTTCTGTTCTGCCATCCCAGCAGAACAGCAAGGCATTGGAAGTGGTAGTGTGTCTACCACAATCTTTTCCTCACTCCCCACCCTCCTGATCATTTTGTGAAGGCCAAACAAGATGTGACATTATTCATGTTTTTAGGCCTGGCATGCCTTTTTTTTTTTTTTTTTTAATAAATAGCTAGAATAGTGAGCAAGGAGGAGCCAGCATGGCGTAATGGTTTGAATCTTGGACTTTGACTCTGGAGACAGTTCGAATACCTACTTGGCCATGGAAACCCACTGGGAGACCTTGGGCAAGTCCCAGTCTCTCAAGGCCTTTCTGGATTACACTGTTATAGTGCTATTATTCCACTTTCAACATCCCATGGAATCTTGGGGTTTGCAGATTGGGGAGGGGCACTTAGAATTCTCAGCCAGAGAGCTCTTTAGCTTCAGTAAACTACAAACCCCAGAATTCCACAGGATGTTGAAAGTGGAATAACAGCACTATGACAGTGTAGTGTGGAAAGGCCCTCAGTGTCAGACAAAGGCAAAGGCAAATCCTCTCTGAACAAATCTAGTCAAGAAAACCCCATAATAGGTTCACCTTAGGGTCACCATGAGTCAGAAAGGATGAAGGCACACAATAACACCAACAGATGAGGAAGGAGGCAGGTCACAACTGTGGCATGTGTGGTTGAAGGAGGCAAGTATATGAAGCAGGTACCATCAGTGGCAGAGCCTGGAGTGTGTTAAGGGGGGACAGGGGGCAGGGTTATGACACAAGGGGTGTGGGCACTGTGTGGTGGTGTGGTTGCGGTGCGTGGGGACATGGCCGTGGTGTGTAGAGGCATGGCCAGGGCGTGCAAGGGTATGGCTACAGGCCAGGACACCCCAAAAACATTGCTGCCTGGGGTGAATCGCCCCTCCCATGTCCCTACACAACTGGGTACCATAAAGATTTTTCCTCATAGACAACCACTCACTGTCAGTTGAATGCAGACTTTTTTTTAATTTAGATGTACTAGTCTGACCTTTATAATCAGATGGTGCAGTAAGGTTCATAGAATCATAGAAACGCAGAGTTGGAAGAGACCACACGGGCCATCCAGTCCAACCCCCTGCTATGCAGGAACACCCTCAAAGCACTCCCGACAGATGGCCATCTAGCCTTTGCTTAAAAACCTCCAAGGAAGGAGACTCCACTACACTCCGAGGCAGCAGATTCCACTGCCGGACAGCCCTGACTGTCAGGAAGTTCTTCCTGAGGCTCAGGTGGAATCTCCTTTCCTGCAGCTTGAATCCATTGCTCCTTGTCCTGGTCTCTGGAGCAGCAGAAAACAAGCCCTCTCCTTCCTCTACATGGCATTCCTTGAAATATTTAAACATGGCTACCATGTCCCCTCTTAACCTTCTCTTCTGCAGACTAAACATCCCCAGCTCTCTAAGTCTATCCTCATAGGGCATGGCTTCCAGGCCCCTCACCATTTTGGTCACCATTTTGGTTGTGTTAGAGTTATATCTCCCTTGAAGGTGGTGACACCGATTCGGAAAATTACTCAAAATAAGAGTTCGGGACTGGAACTTGGGAGATTCAGGTTCAAGTTTCCACTGTGACTTGAAACCTTCTGGATCCAGTCAATCTCTCTCTCTCTCCCTCAGCTTGTCCTACCTCACAAAGGTTATCATGAGTCCCGGGGTTTGTAGTTCTAGAGGGGAGAAAAGCCATGTCTGATGTCTTGATCTCATTGGAGGCAAGGCGAGAGAAATATATGTAACTAATAAGATACATAATTGCAAACATTAAAATAGTTCAAGAAAATTCTGCCCATGCAGAAATAATTTTCAATAACAGCCAAATGACTAACTATGACATTTTTACTGGACCTAATTTTAAAATGTCAAGAAGGGAGAGAGGAAGTGTCATAAAATCAGTAAGAAGGGGGATCTGTAAAAAGAATATATAGCTTGGGTCCTGCTTTAATAACCGTGGCATCTGAAAAGTACCAGTAATATGCACCCAATGGCTACATGGGATGATCTTGGCCTCATATTCCATAAATGTCTTTCACAAGTAGATATTTTAAGTATGTTTTTAGCTGACTAGCTTTAACTCAATGAAGTATAAAGATACAGATAATGTTTCAGAACCAAAGAAGACTTTAAGCAACACGATAGCATGTTGTTTTCAACAGGTTTTTCCAGAAAGGCCTGACAGCAGGTATAAATGAAGGCCTGAGAAGCAGGCCACCTGAGAACTATAAGGAACCTGCTTCGCTCTCCTCATAGGAAGAGTTGTGCGTGTGGCATGTGTGCTCACACACACACACTCTTTGTAAAATTAAAATGATTTCATCGGAATATTGTTGGGGTCTTACGCCTTCCTAAGTGGACTTATGTCCATGGGAATTAGAATTGCACAGGCCCTTTCTGCAGTGTCCTCCCATCCCAACATGGGGACAGGAGAGAAGTGGGACTGTGATGACACTTCTGCATGACATCATTGTGATCCCGCTTCTCTCCCATTCCCGGGTGGTGCAATTGTGCATTAAATCATTGATGGGTTTTCTCTATCAATGAGCTGCAATTGCATTACCATCCTGCACTTACTTGTCCTGCAGAAGGGCAGGAAGTGTGATGGCGGTGCTTCCTGCCTCAGTGCAGCCTGGGAAAGTGCCCAGCTGCACCGTGGAAGGAAGAGGTGTGTCCATTGCACTCCCTTCTGCAGGGGGGCAGTCTAGTGCAGAGGGGATTGCTCCCATTTCACTCCCTTCCCAGCAGAGCTCTTAGCAGGAATGCCACCAGAGGACCATGCAAGAAAGTAGGGTGCAGAAAGGGCCACAGCTGTATGATGTCCATATCCAGCAGAGAGCTGCTGTTAATTACTAGTAACAGAGCCAGCAAAATGCTTAATGTCCACTGGTGCCCACTGCACATTAGTGCCCACTGCACATTGGTGCCCAATGACATCGATCCCTGATGACATTGTACACTAATGTGCATTGGGTGTTCTTGCTGGTATCCTGTTACGCATCTTCATAATTCAGTAAACTGGTTTCTTAGTACTTCTACTACATAGTTTGTTTAATATAAAGTTATGGAATGTAACAGGTCATATAAGATTCCAGTGTTTGCTTGTAAAATACAGTGGGCCTTCCACTTTTGTGGGTTCAGTACTCACGGGCTTGATTACTTGTGGGTTATTTTATTTTATTTTATTTGTTTTATTTTATTTATTTTAATTATTTATTTTTGAAAAATCTTACTCTATTTGCCCCTGTCATGGAAAAAATATGCTCTCTCCAGGAATCTCTAGGTCCTCCAGTGTGATTCTATGGTCCATTTCTGATTCTATGGTCCATAGAGTCAGGCTGGAAGACCTAGAGATTCCTGGAGAGAATACTTCTTTAGGCATTGCTAGGTTCTTCAGTGTGACTCTATGGCCAGCTTCTGCGAAGAGCTGACCATAGAATCATGTTGGAGGTCCTAGAGATTCTTAGAGAAGTGTTCTCAGGTTTTTAAAAAAACAGCATTGCTGATTTTGATTTTTATTCTCATTTTTTCCATCTTTGCAAGGGGCCTGTGTCCCTTACCCCTGTGAAGTAGAGGCCTCACTGTACTGTTCTGCTCTACAGTACTGGGAATTCTCAGTCTTATCTTTGATCAGTAACAAGAAATTAGAATGTAAAAACAAATTAAAATGGTAGTTAAAATTAGAAGTGTCTCAGATTCCTGCTTACAGGACGTCTCACAAATGGTTTGATATCATGATAAATGGTGAACCAAATGTAGGAAGTATAGCAGGAAAGTTGAAGAATCAGTGAACTAAGTTAGGTTCTTGGGACTCCTCACTGTTTTGCTCTACAGTTTTCTCTGATCACTGATTGTAGATAACAGCAGAATCTTCTCCCATGCTAGAGAAGGGCTGTTTGTCTAGTACTGGGTATTCCCAGTCTTATCTCTGATCAGTTATTGGAGATAAGAGTGAGTTTTGTCTGCTGGGAAAATGAGCAAGACCTGGGAGCAAACATAGCTTTGCTGAATTCCAGCTGTGGCAAGAAGTTCCCTATCCCTGTTGTAGGTGTTATTTGAACATGGAAAGGTGGACTTGTCTTTCCTTTTGTGTGTGTGTGTGTGTGTGTGTGTGTGTTTCTGGGTGACTAAGGAACACAAATATCTCAGAATTCACATTTAGATAGAAATGACTTTGTTTTTGTATTCCAACAGCAGCCTTCCTCAATTTAATGTCTATCAGATACATTGAACTGTATCTCCCATCATGATGATGCTTTCATGAGTCCATGGCCATTTCCACACTGGACTGTTATAGCGCTATTATTCCACTTTCAACATCCTATGGAATTCTGGGGTTTGCAGTAAGGCCCTCCCTAAATTGCAAACCCTAGCATTCCATAGAATGTTGAAAGTGGAATAAAAGCACTATAACAGTCCAGTGTGGAAATGGACCATGTTGCAACACACACAAATAGAAGAGATGAAAGGCCATGCTGTTTAATGATGTCTTTCATCTAAAAAGCAGTTGTAAAAGATAGCTCCCATTGTTTATGGAGACCAGAGTTGTATTTTTTATTCTCTGAGACTGGTGACATGTGTTATTGTGCTAGTTAACAATGTTTCTCCCTTTTACTATTATCTTCAAACACAATGCCTTCTCTCTGTTGTCTGCTATTATCTTCAAGCACAGTCCCTCCTCACTTCTCCCCCTCTTTCTGTGTGTTTCTTTGTGTGTGTGTGTGTGTGTGTGTGTGTGTGTGTGTGTGTGTGTAACATTTGCAGTGCACTTAGTTATACTTCTTTGTAATTGTCCTTAGAAATTCAATATGGAAATCAGATCATGACTGTAGGTAGAGTGTAGGCTGAACCAGTAAGGAATAGGCTAACCTGCCGCTCTCCCATACCCCACAAACATATCTCTAAAATAGATTTCTATGTTAATGATTCCATCAATGATCACAATGCAGAAAATGAAGGCTTTTAGGCACAAGGTTTCCCTACACACAAGCAATAGTACATAAGTGAAAAGAACATTCACAGCAATCTCAGGTCATTATGTTTAATGGAACTAGCCTTCTTTCGGAATGGAATTGTATTACAGTGGTGGGAGGGGACAAGAGAGGTAGGCATGTTATGCTGTGAAAACCTCCAGGGAAGAGGAATGCTGTAGATGCTGAGAAGCCAGTCAAAGGGTTTTAGTTATTCTGTATGCTTTGAAACTGAACACGGTATTGCTGGTATACAAATCATGGAAAGAGAGGCAGCACAAAGCAACAAATGTTATGTGCCCCAGTCATATAATCCATTCAAATGTTATAATAAAGGGTGTTTGTCCAATTAACTCTTGCCTGGCTTCAGTGCTACAGGAGAGCCAGGGCTTACTGGGAGGATGATGTTATCTGCTACCACTCTCAGGCTTCCCTGTCTCCTATGACCTTAAGTTCAAATCCTCAATAGCTAGGGAAGGGAAAACATGCCCAGAAATGATAGATTGTCTCTGTTCCAGTGCAAAGCATTTGGGGTAGTTTGGCCTGGAATGGGCAGTTAAGATCCATTAGGTTTGCAAAAAACCTGCTCTGAGTCTCTTGCAAGCCTACAAAGAAAACATCTGGAACTGCTTTGCTGAGACAGATCAATGTAGCTGCATGTGTGTTTTTTTTACTCTGTTTGGAGGTGTAGCTTTGGAACTGACATCAGTGGCTTTGTTTCCCATTGTGATGCAACTGACAGCAAATGAAAATTTTCTGTAATAATCGGTGATCTGGAATGATAAAGATGTTCTAGCTAGAGATGCATTCTGCCCTCTACCTAAGATGGTGAAGTGAAGGCTGGATTATCAACGGTGTAACCTGAGCAAATGCTCTAGGATTCTGAGTGGCAGGGGGCTCCATGCTGGTGGTGGTGCTGCACTCACATGCAAGCAATGATGTAGACTCAAGTCAATAGACTTGGACTCAAGTTAGACCTAAGTCACTTCAATGACTCAACTCGGACTTGACTTGGCCATAAATGATGCACTGACTCAACTCGACTCGAGACTTGTATGTTTTTAATGATGCCCTTGGTTCAGTTAACATAACACATTCATCCAGAAACCTTATGACTTTGAACAACCCCTCCATCTCTTTTTGCCTACTAGTCACATGACAATCTTTCTCAAGCCCAAAGTGTGAGCACATCTCTCAGAGGGGAACAGCAAACAGGTTAGGCTAGAGGCAGGTTTGAGGTCTGCTCAGCAACCTGTTCCCGCTGGGTATCGGAGGAGCTTCTAAAATGTTTCCTAAGAGCAAAAGACAAAACTCGCCTCCAGAGTGCAGGATGTGTATCTCAGAGGGGAACAACAAATGTGTTAGGCAATAGGCTTGAGGAGTGAGGATCCTTCTTTTTAAAACTTTTGACTCTTCAGTAATGGGGAGTAAGAGAGGATCTTATTCCCCACTTCCGAAGCTGCAGATGGCAAAATTGCAAATGTGGAGAGCCAACTCTGTTTAAATTGTTAAAACTGAATGGATAATTAATTCTGAAATTTTGATCGGGGTATAAAGTTGGCTTGCAGACTTGAGACTTGACTTGAAAGTATCTTCAAGGACTTGAGACTTAAAGGTAGAGACTTGAGACTTGGAGTAAAAGACTTAAATACATCACTGCATGCAAGCTTCTTGTACCGTGATGCTGACAATGGAAAAATATTCTTGAGAAGAGCAGGGGCTGTGTATCCCTACCCCCCATGGGATAGTAGCCTTTACCAACCATCCCAACCCCATTTCCTAGCTGTGGAACAAGTAGAGCAATAGCTGACACATCAGGGTTGCTGTATCTGTTATTCTGACTTCATTCACACCAGCTGGGAGACAGGTGGATGGATGCCCAGAATTACCCCCTCCTTCAAGTTTAGAACGGGCCAGAATCTTGCCTGAGAGAGAGCTTTCTTGGCATTCCAGTAGAGCTGTTCACAAGCATGCACAAAAGAGCCCCTGTTTTTGAGAACGCTCCAGTGCCCCAGCCACCTTTATCTGGCTTTGGCTGTGGTGCTCTCATTCAGGGATAACACCTTTTGCTCTCTTAAAATGGAGGGTGAGAACCATTCCACATTATTGTATGCCTGCTCAACATGAATATCTCTCTAGCATCTAGAAGTGACCCAGAAGATGGACTGAGAAGGCAAGGATCCAGTGAGAAAAACATTGAGCCCCAATTGGAAGCAGCTACTTTTTGGATTACAACTCCCAGAATCCTCTGACTGGATTCCCAAGTCCTTTCTCAACCCAGACACAGGGACACTTCTGAGAATAATAATAAAATTAAGAAGAAGAAGAAGAAGAAGAAGAAGAAGAAGAAGAAGAAGAAGAAGAAGAAGAAGAAGAGGAGGAGGAAGGAGATACCTTCCAACTGTCCTGATTTGGCAAGGACAGTCCCAGGCCATTTCTGCACTAGCCTGTTATAGCGCTATGATTCCACTTGCAACATCCTATGGAATCCTGGGGTCTGCAGTTTCAGGAGGGGCCGGCCAGCCCCTCCCGAAACTGCAAACCCCAGGATTCCATAGGATGTTGCAAGTGGAATCATAGCGCTATAACAGGCTAGTGCGGAAATGGCCCCAGTCAATCCTTTGTTGTCCTCTTTTTCAGCTGCATTTAAAATGTCCTGGTTTCTCTCTCTTCCTCCTGCTTTTCCCCTTTGTCCACAGCTTACTTCCAAGGCTGCAAACATAATTCAAAATGCAAAAATAGTTTGTACTCAGTTAACCTAGCATGGAGCAGAAAAGAGAGGAGGGGTGGCATCTTGCCCTTCCCAGTAAACCCAGGCTAAAGCAAACTGCTGCAGCCTCTCCTAGCTTGCTTGCACTTTCTTACTAACAACTTTTGCCATCTTGACTACACTCTGGTCTTGCTAGACCAAACATGTTCTAGTTTTCATCTTTGAAATGTTGGAGGGTATGGAATAATAGCATGAGGAACAGCAACAACTTTTTCTTTAAAAAAACCTTTGTGTATGTCTATATCTATATCTGTATATCTATGTCTATATCTATATCTTGAGTTTGGGATTCAAGGCAACTTGCAAAAATTAAAACAGATGCAGCTGAAAGTTCACTTTCAAGACCTTTTAGCAAGGATATGTTTGATGCTGGAGACCTCAGTCCCAATCGGATATTTAGCTGCAGGGCATGATGTAATTATTGCAATAAACAGATCCTTTTGAAAAACCAAAACTATCACCCTTAAGCACTTCCCACATTACTGAGTCCACTTAGAGAAGGCAACTTGTCTATCAAGAAATTGTGGGTATGACATGTTACTCGCTAAGCTGGTCTGCTTGTTAAGGGCTCTGCACGTGGCAACCAGGGAATGAAGCTGAAGAAGACATCCAGCTCCAGGAAATGTAAAGAAATCATCCACTCTTTTACCTCTATCCAAGGTCCTGAAAGACCCACTCTTTATTTTCTTTGCTTCCTGAAGTCCTGCATTGAGACTGTGTTGGAAATGCAATAGCTCTCTGTGCTGAAAATACTTCAGGATGTTTTAGAGTCAGTAGCAGTGATATGGTTTGACTCAAAGTCTCCTCATCTCTTACCTACCTATCCTAACCTCTCTTAAATATAAACTGATACTCCACCTCTTCTCTTCTTGCCCCCTTATTCTCTCCTACTAAAACTGAAACCAGCTTAGTTCAATATTAATTTACCACTTAGAGGTTTTCCTATCTTTGATGGAGTTCTCACTATAAAGCCTTTAGCCACTTACACTAAGGTGTAAGGTTTTTACACCTTAAATCAGAATTGCTAGCTGCTGCACACATGTATGCTGTCTCTTTATCAGACTAAACTTTGCCCGTCCTTTCTACTTTATCCTAGACCGCTTGCTGAATCTGTATCTTTCCACCCTCTCCATGGGGTTTGCTGTGCCAGAACTAGCCGTGAACAACATGATCTTCTTAGCTCAAATGGTCTTGACTCCATCCTAAATATGTTCTTGGAAACTCCAGAAACTGGATTCTGCGGGAGTATAATCAGCAAGTGTGATTCAGCCAGCTTTTGATAGTTAGATAAAAGCACACACATTTTGTTTTTCAAAACCATCAGGCTTTGTTATAGACTATCAACTTTCAAAACTGCCTGCTTGCATAGATCACCAAAGTTCAAGGGAGCTGTAACAAGGTGTTTGCAGTTGGAAGAACTAGCATTAATATGAAAATATTCCATTGTAGCTAATTGAGAGTCCAGTTATTTTCCCCATGTTTATCATGCAGGCTGCTGAAATTACAAAACAGAACAAAAAACTGCAGATTTTTCCTCTGAGGTGACTAATGTAATTTAGGTTTTAACAATGGCACAATCATTGTTTGACTAAATACAATCTAAACTGAAATGAGCGACATTTCTTTTTTAACCAATACTGTGACAACTTCAGGTATCAACAGTTTTTCAGCAGTTGTTATGATGAAAAAAAGAGTGACACACAGAGAAGAATTCTATGATTCTTCTGTCATTGGAGGTCAGCCTTCAGAGGTCTATATTGCTAGATATATTCTTATAGTTGAAGGTTAATATGGAGGAAATGTTTACCTCATGATTCTAATATGGGATAGCAGTTGGGGGAAGGGGAAGGAGCGGTTTGCCCTGCCAATAAGAATTCTGCTCTGTCATGAAATATTCTTTTGCCCTCCAAATAATAGCTTTGAGAGGAACAATTAAACCTGCCAAACCCTAGCCCACAAATAGCTTTAGCACATTAGATAGTTCTTTACAGTTCAGAACAAACCCCTGGAGTGGATTCATTGCCCACTGATGTGGGAGCCACAAACTGTCGCTGTCTTTTCTACTGGAGTTTAAACAGACACACTCAGACACACGCATACACTTGCCTGCAATAAAGGTGGTGACACAATAACTTTTACACTTGCAATCAATACAGGTCAACACAGAAAAAGAGAAACAGTAGGACACCTATTCTATTTTGACCCAAGGGAATCAAAGACAGTTCACTATTTTGAGAACTTGATTGTGTGATGACCTTTATTTCATCATCAGCTCAAATCCTAATGCTGAGATCTTGAGTTGATTACAGAATATATCTTTGCCTAAATGCTGGTCTTTAAATCTGGCTTCTTCTAAGGCGTCATTAAAAAAACAGAGAAAAGCCCATCAACAAGCATTTGACTTGTGCTTTCATTAGCGGAATAGAAACTTTTCTCATGAAAGAGCTTGTCACTTAATTGCCATTATGTACTCTGAGAAAGGTAAATTGCTCAGGCATTGTCAGTGTTTGATCAGTGTCATCAGCACAGGCATTACATATGCTGATCTGGAAAACTTTGCTATTATGCTTCATGTAAGCAAAGATTAAATTTCACTTAACCTGTTTTTTAAACTTGCAAAAAAGCTAGTAAAATGCGGGCAGGACATTGCTCCTGTTAGGTGGATTTGTAATTGGTTGATCAACTGAACCCAAAGGGTGCTCACCAATGGCTGCTTTTCATCCTGGAAAGAAGTGACTAATGGGATGCCACAGGGTTCTGTCCTGGGCCCAGTGCTATTCAATGTCTTCATCAATTACTTGGATGAAGGAGTGGAGGGCATGCTAATCAAATTTGCAGATGATACCAAATTGAGTGTCTGATCCTCAGAAGTACCCATCACTTCTCAGGTCAAATAAAACAGTTTCCTGCTTTGTGAAAAAATATCTTCTTGTTGGTTGTATACCCTGCAAAGTAGCTAAGGATCACAGTACTGTAGAGGTTAAGGGAAATGTAGAGGTTAAGGGAAATGTGTTAATGTTATCTACCATAATCAGTTTTTATTCTAACAGTTGTATTTCCTCAGTGATAAATGCCTTGACCTTCTAATGGCCATGTACTAAACACGTGTACTAAGCATGTGTACTAAACATTAATACAGAGATGGGGAACCTCAGATGCTATGAGGAACAGATGTCTTTTGTAGCTTCAGGGAGCACCTCTTTTAAAATGTGCTAAGCTTGTCATCTAGTCAGTGGTGGGCATCATGCAGCCCATAAGCCCCATGCAGCTCACAGAGGAGAGTCTAGTGTGCTCTCCAGATTGCTACTAACACCTCCAAGCCACCAGAAATAATTTTTTTTTAAAAAAAAGCATTTTCATTCAAAAGTAATCCGTGCATTTCCTCACCTCCAAATGGCCCAAAGTCAAATGGTGCTTTCAAAGGAAGCCTCCTAGAGCTGCCAATAAAAAGACACGTTCTTAGAGCTAGTTCTATCTCTTCATCCTAAATGGCTTTTAAAAAAAGAAGAAGAAGAAGATGGAAGGAGCAGTGGAAAGCAGAGGAGGCTTCAAAATGGAAGACTTGGTTGTTTGGAAGCCCTTAAAATCTGAGGATGAACAATTTGTCCATGCCTTCATAGACCTTTTGTGAACATAGTTTGTGTGTTTGTAAGCTGTACAACCACAGAAATTCTCTGTTTCCTTAGAGAATCACACTGCAAGATAGCCAGCTTCATCTACATTACCTACATGTGTACTAACTATATGCACGCACAGTCTGCTGCTCACAAGAGATCAATGAATGCATGGAAGCAAGGAGCAGGGATGGTGGGTGTGCTTTTGATTCCTCCCCATGCTCTCAATATCTCTGAATCTTAATTACGTGAGCAGGGCTCTAGAGTGTTTGCAACAGAATAATCGACAGTACTAAATTATCTTTGTGTATGCTACATTACCATGGAGCAAATTATTGTAGTTGTTTTCTTGTGAAGGTGAATCTCTCTGACGTTCCTGCTTCACCTTCTGTTTTGTGACAAGACAAAGAAATTAAAACTAAAGGTAAAATTTTAACTGTTGGGAGCCTAATTAGGCAGCTGAGCAGACCTAAGGTTTCCGTGAAAACATATGAAGTCATTTGGAAAGAAGGAAGGAAGGAAGGAAGGAAGGAAGGAAGGAAGGAAGGAAGGAAGGAAGGAAGGAAGGAACTAGATGAAGGCATACAGCTTTCAATAAAAGAATGACTAAGATTTTGGACCTATCTCCCCTTCACTCTCTCCCTCTTTCACACACTCACCCATTTACCACACCACCACCACCACCACCACCACAATGTTGTAGCTGGAGACACTAACCTAGAATGTTTTCAGCCATCTACTGTAATGGCCACAGTGAAGAATAGGATAGCAAGGAAGACAGTATGAACTGCTTATGCTCCTCCTGTTTTCTCCCAGGTGTCGCTGACAACAGGACGACTGTCGAGGACTGGGGTCATTGCGTAGTCCCAGATTGAGGCCCCAACAGCGGTCCCACTGTGGAGTTCTCTTTCTCTTTTGTTGTTCCAGATGTACTCTGTCTATCTGCCCCAGTGGGAAAAACATCAGGAAACACTGGAAATGAGTAAAATAGTTTAATGCCCTGCTTGCTTGCTTTTCAGCCTTATTTCTTGGCCTGGATGCAGAAACAGAGATAAGAAGAGACAAGTGTATCTGTTTATTATCTTTACACCCTGTGTTTTCTCCAGTGAGCTCATAAAAGTGTCATAAAGGAACAGCAATTTATTAGATATTATTATTCCCAGCTTTCACTCACAGGAAGAAGGAGCAGTCTTTCTACTCAAGTGCTGAAATAACTGGACCTTCACCGAGGGCTAAGCACTTTTTCTCCAGGGAAGGAGAAGGAGAGGAACAGAACCGACCATTTGCAACCCAGACAGGATCAAGTGTGAGGTGTGCTGTCTCTCTGGGGCCAATGACATAATGGAGAAGCTAACAAGACTGGTCAAGCCCACTGACTGTAATCCCATCCTTTTGGTTCACGTCGGAACCAACGACACTGCGAGGTGCAGCTTTCACTGCATCACGAAGGATTACGAGCTTATGACTAGGAAGCTGAAGGACCTTCGTGTGCAGGTTGTCATTTCATCTCTCTTCCCTGTGGAAGGACATGGCCCATGAAGGGAAAGAAGAATAGTGGAGATCAACAACTGGCTCTGAAGATGGTGCCACCGGGAGCAATTCAGGTTTTTGGATCACTGTCTCCATTTCCATGAAGATGGTCTTCTGTCAAGGGATGGCCTGCACCTCACAACTGTTGGCCACAACATTTTTGCTAACAGTCTTGCAAAATGGATCAGGAGGTCTTTAAATTGAGTTTGACTGGGGAAGGAGACAGTATTATTCTGGACAAGGATTCAGTGAGTGCTGCAAAAAATAGCCCAAATGATACAGATAGGACAGGCCAAGTAGAACTAGAGACCAACAGGGGGAGGGAAAGTAATTTTAGTACAGGACTTCCAGGAAGGACACATGGTCTCAAGTGTCCCTACACTAATGCACAGAGCATGGGAAATAAGCAAGATGAACTCCAACTCTTAATACAGCAAAATAAATATGATTTAGTAGGCATCACTGAAACCTGGTGGGATGAGTCTCATGATTGGAATGTAGGAATAGGGGGGTATAACCTATTTCGCAGAAACAGACCAAATAAGAAAGGAGGAGGAGTAGACTTATATGTCAAGGATGTTTTCACCTGTGAAGAGATTGATGACTTAAATCTGGGAAGCCAAGTTGAGAGCATCTGGGTAGGAATTAAGAGAGCGGGAAACAACAGGGATGTGATTGTACTACAGGCCTCTGGGCCAGCCTGAGGACTTGAATGAGGCCTTCCTGGAGCAGATGACCACACATTCAAAAAGGAGAGATGCAGTGTTAATGGGAGATTTCAATCATCCTGATATTTGTTGGCAGTCAAACTCTGCCAAGACTGCAAGGTCCAACAGGTTCCTCGCTTGCCTTGCAGACAATTTCATGGTCCAGAAGGTGGAAGAGGCAACAAGGGGACTGGCTATTTTAGATTTGATCCTGACCAACAGGAATGACCTTGTTGATGAGGCGGAGGTGGTGGGATTGTTAAGTGAGATCGTTAGGGAGTGACCATGCTCTATTGGAGTTTGTCATTCAGTGGGAAGGAGAAGCCTGGTGTAGCCAGACACGCATCCTAAACTTTAAGAAAGCTGATTTCTATAAACTTAGGGAGTTACTTGCTGAAATCCTATGGTCAAGAATACTAAAAGAGAAAGGAATTCATGACAGATGGGAGTTTCTTAAAAGTGAGATACTGAAGGCACAATTGAAAACTATGCTAATAAGGAGGAAAAATGGCAAATGTCTAAAGAAGCCAGAATGGTTGACACAAGAACTCCTCAGCTGAGCTGAGTGTTAAAAGAAACATGTACAGGAAATGGAAGAATGGTGAAACCACCAAAGAGGAATTCAAGCAAATAGCCAGAATATGTAGAGAGAAGGTCAGAAAAGCCAAAGCGCAGAATGAACTCAGGCTTGCCAGAGATATTAAAAACAATAAAAAGGGCTTTTTTTAGATACGTCCGCAGCAAAAGGAAATTATAGGATCACTGCGTGGAGAAGATGGCCAATTACTAATGGAGGGAAGAGAGAAGGCGGAACTACTCAACACCTTCTTTGCCTCAGTTTTTTCCCAAAAGGATAGAAGTACTCAACCTGGGGGGTGGGGAGCAGGTGAGGAAGCAGGGGAAATGCAGCACAGAATAAGTAGAGAAGTAGTATAGGAATATCTGGCTAAACTAGAAGAATTCAGGTCTCCTGGGCCAGATGAATTACATCCAAGGATATTAAAAGAACTGGCAGAAGTCATTTCTGAACCACTTGCAATAATCTTTGAGAACTCTAGGAAAACAGGAGAAGTCCCAGCAGACTGGAGGAGGGCAAATATCATCCCCATCTTCAAGAAGGGGAAAAAGAGGACCCAAATAATTATTGCCCAGTCAGCCTGACATCAATACCAGGAAAGATCCTAGAGTAGATCATTAAACAGTCAGTTTGTAACTACTTAGACAGCAATGCCGTAATCACTAAAAGCCAGCATGGGTTTCTCAAAAATAAGTCATGCCAGACTAATTTTATCTCTTTTTATGATAGGGTTACAAGGTTGATAGATGAAGGGAATGCTGTAGATGTGGCATATCTTGACTCCAGTAAGGCCTTTGACAAAGTTCCCCATGACATTCTTGCAAAGAAGCTAGTAAAATGTGGGCTGGGCAGGGCTACTCTTAGGTGGATTTGTAATTGGATGACTGACCAAACCCAAAGGGTGCTCACCAATGGCTGCTTTTCATCCTGGAGAGAAGTGACTAATGGGGTGCCACAGGATTCTGTCCTGGGCCTAGTGCTGTTCAACATCTTCAAGAATGATTTGAATGAAGGAGTAGAGGGCATGCTGATCAAATTTGCAGATGACACCAAATTGGGAGAGTTGCTAATACGTCAGAGGACAGGATCAAATTTCAAAATTACCTTGACAGATTGGAGAACTGGGCCAAAGCTATCAAAATGAATTTCAACAGAGACAAATGTAAGGTCCTATACCAAGGCAGAAAAAATGGAATCCACAAATATAGGATGGGGGACACGTGGCTGGATAGCAGTACATGTGAAAGGGATCTAGGAGTCTTGATAGATCACAAGCTGAACATGAGTCAGCAGTGTGATGAGGCAGCCAAGAAAGCCAACGCAATTCTTGGTTGCATTAATAGGAGTATGGTGTCTAGATCGAGGGAGGTAATGGTACCACTCTATTCTGCATTGGTTAGGCCTCGTTTAGAATACTGTGTCCAGTTCTGGGCACCTCAATTCAAGAAGGATATTGACAAGCTGGAATGTGTCCAGAGGAGGGTGACCAAAATGGTGAAGGATCTGGAAGCCATGCCCTATGAAGAATGGCTTAGGGAGCTGGGTATGTTTAATCTGCAGAAGAGAAGATTAAGAGGGGACATGATAGCCATGTTTAAATATTTGAAGGGATGTCATGTCGAGGAGGGAGCAGGCTTGTTTTCCGCTGCTCCAGAAACTAAGACAAAGAGAAATGGATTCAAGCTGCAGGAAAGGAGATTCTACCTGAACCTCAAGAAGATCTTCCTGGTGGTCAGAGCTATCTAGCAGTGGAATATACTGCTTTGGAGTGTGGTAGAGTCTCCTTCTTTGGAAGTTTTTAAGCAGAGCCTGGATGGCCATCTGTTGGGAATGCTTTGATGGGTGTTCCTGCATGGGAGGGGGTTGGACTGGATGGCCCCTGTGGTCTCTTCCAACTCTATGATTCTATGATTGCTGATTTGCCTTAGGCAGCAAAATGTCTTGAGCTAGCCCTGCAAGTGGGGCAACATTGGGTGACTTTGCACCCTTACCTTTGCACATGATCTAAGCAAGTGGTTTCCTCACTTCAGAGTGATGTGAAACCTCCTCCACTCTGGCCTGGACCATGGGCCACCTCAATCTACTCTTAACATATCTGGTGATGTTTTGCCTGTGTTTGTGCCATTGCTGTTAAAGCTGAGCTATAAGATCAGAGAGACAAAGCACAATCTGAACAAAAGGACAGCATGTTGTGCCACAAAGGCAACTCTAAACTGGAACTAACAGGAAGGTGTAAATAGGGGAAGTAGGTTGTGGAAGTTCTGAATGAGAACTAGTGTTGCCAGGTTTTCAAAATAGCAACAAGGGACAGTCAAAGTTATTACTTGCAGGGTTTACAATCAGGAAGTAGCTATTAACAAGCTTCTGTTCTGCTGAAATAGCAAATGAAAGTATCGATTTCAGTTAACTTAACCATGTATTTCTCTGTAAAATGAACCTATTGTCCATGTTCATAAATTATAGAATGCACACACTTCTGTCTTTAGGAAGGGCCCACACCGAGAAGTGCAGGATTTTTTGGCATCTTGTTCAGTCTGTACAAAGGAAAAGCTTCCCAACTTTCAAACAGGAAGTACTCTTTGTAATAAGGGACACCTGGCAACCTTAGTGAGAATAGAAAGGAGGAGTAATGCAGAGTTTAGCTGGGAAGGAAGTGTGGATTGTGGGAGGTGAAAATAAAGTCCCTCAGTTGACAGATAAGTCTGTGTCATTTTGTGTTTTGTATGTGAGGGCAAGGTACAAAAAAGCAGAAAGAAAATTTTAGCTCCAAGGTTCTTTGATCATATAGCTGGGTTCCTAGCAGCATTAGAAGCATCTTGAATCCTGACCTTATGATTCGGTCTTGTCCCTTTATCTTGTTCTGACCATCTGTCTCTTTTTAAAGTAAAGCATATTCGAATAGTGTCTTGTGGATTAGAAAATCCTAAACATCAATTTCCTTCTCCTTTCCTTCCTGTTGTCAATTTAATTCACATCAGTATATAAATGAATCCCTGCTGCAAATCAAATTTATTTCAAATGTGAAAGACTGCTTGTCATATAACCTTGATGTGTCTGAAAGAGTTGGATTTGTTGAGAGAAAAAAGAAGGAGCAGCAGCTTCTTAGTCTGTCATACTCCCACATGTTTCGTGTCTGAGACGGTTCAAAGCTGTCATCTTGGCAATGTCAGCAAACAGTAGCAATATGAAAACTTGCCCCTTAATAGCTGAAATTTTGTGGTGTCAGCTTCAGAGTTGTTTTGAGGACGGGGCACAGTGCAAGACAGGAGATCAATATTTAACTAATTAATTACCCTTTCCATCGGCCCAAGAGAACAATGCTTATTAGGAGGTTGCAAAACCTTGCTGGCAAGAACATCTCAGCAGGAGGCAGACCAACATGACCCCTTCTACTGGCCAGTGAAGGAGAAGCTGCTAGGAATTTCCTTTCTCATACTTTGCTAGAAAGAGTGGCTTCAACTGCCATTTTCTCTGGGCCTACAGAGCTGGGGGAGGCACTCTCTGGTCTCTACCACCAGCCAGAAGAAGAAGGAGCACTGGGATGCTGCACCATCTTGCTCCTGGGAAAATCATCATGGCAGCTAGGGGGAAATAATCAATGGCCAAGGATGATGAGAATTGTAGTCCAATGAGATCTGATGGGCCACGGATTTGCCACCCTTGCTCTAAAGCAGGGATGGGAGACTTTCCATGTTCCAGACTTCATAGGTCTGCATTTCCTCCCACATCCCTCCAATTATCATTATTTAACCAAACAAGTCCTTTATCACCATTAGGACGGAGGCTCTTAACTTGTATGTATGTGGGTCTTTGCATGGGCTTGAGGGGATCCATGAACTAGAGACAAAACAGAGAGATTTTTACTTTGAAAACTGTGTTTAAAATATTTTTCTGAGGAATAGGATTGCCAGATTAAAAATGGGATACAACTCCTATATCTTTAATGGTAACTAATGTAGACAAGGGAATTTCAGCAGGTGTTGCTTGTCATGCAACCAGGTAACAAGCAATGTCTGCTTGAATTCACTCAACCATTGAAGATCCAGGAGCTGTTGTCAGTTTTTACTCTGGTAACCCTACTGGGGAAAAAGTTCAATATCCAACATCAGATTTTCAAAGGGATCCATGCCCACAAAAAGTTATTGTTTACTGCTCTAGGGTTTCTGTGTGGCAAGTTCACTACACTCTTCAATGTAATTTAGGCCCCAGTATGTTTTTTTTTCCAAAACCAGAAGTACCCCTCAGGCCTAAAATAGCTCCATGCTCTCCTAGTAACTAAATTGCTCCCCATGCCCTCTAGGTTTTTAAAAATAGGGGTCTTTTCACTCCACACAGTTGTAGTCCTTTTTCCACTGTAACTGCCATGGCAACTCCTATTGAATCCTGTGGTTTGCTGTTTAGTGAGGAGTCTTATTTTCTGGTACTCTAGAGACTAGAACATGGAGCAATGGCTTCAAACTACAGGAAAAGAGATTCCAACTAAACATTAGGAAAAAATTCCTGAGAGTAAGAACAGTTTGACAGTGGAATATTCTGTCTTAGAATGCAGTGGAGACTCCTTCATTGAAGGCTTTTAAACAGACGCTGGATGGCTATCTACTGGGAATGCTTTGACTGTGTATCCCTGCATGTCAGGGGTTTGGAATGGATGGCCTTTGTGTTCTCTTCTAAATCTATGGTTCTTTTCCAACTCTATAACTCTATGAGGTATACACTGTTGTTTTTGAATGACTACGTTTTTAAATTGCTTTTAATTCCATTTATAGTTTAAGCATATTTTGACCTTTTTATGTTTTAATAATGTGGAATTTCATTTATACAGGGACCCTCCTTACCTGCAACCTCCAGACCCATCATTTCGAACAGCTGCAGAGTGTTGCATTGCATCATGTCCAGTACCTAAAATGGTGGTGGCATGTGTGTGGACACGTTGAAGCGTCTGTGTGCATGCCACCAACATTGAATATAATGGGATGCGAGCATTTCCAGTAGTTGCAGGGATAGTTGCAGGGACAGTTGCAGGGACTCTCCACATATATGGAGAGTCAACTGTACCTGTTTTAACTTTGTAAGCCACCTTGAGTCCCAGGGGTATGAAAACATCAAGAATGTGTATATTCTTATACACACACACACACACACATATACACACACACACACACACATATACATACATATACATATATATAGAGAGAGAGAGAGAGTACGTGCACATGATTGGAAAAAGTAAGAACAGTTTTTTTTTTCAAAAGCAGTTGGTGATCTATTTTATTAGAAGCAGAGACAAACAGGGCTGAATGCAAACATGTGACAAAGTATCGCCTGAGTACCATCTCTTAAATTAGACATACTCCATAAAACAGCAATGTCTGCTATCACCAAGTGTTATAGTGTTAGAGTTCAAGTCATTATTTTGTTCTTCTTTTTCTTTTTCTTGGATAGTGGTATTTTGCTCTTTTTTAAAAAAATGTACCTAGTATTTGGCTTGTTTGAAGACTGTATTTTCTTGTATTTCATTTTTCTTACTTGATCCTCAGCTATTACAGATGAATGCAATAGGCCTGTCCCGCATTGTGCGATCTGTCAGCCTGGACTGTAGTTGTCTAATGTAACTTGGAGGTTTTCCGATTGTTCATGCAGATTCATCCTTTAATTAAACGGAATTCCCCTGTAGCCCACTGGGAAACTATGTGTAGATCAGATGCGGCCTATGAGTTCCTTCCACTGTTCTCATTCTTCTCTAAGGTGCCAACAAAGAGGTGGATATAGTTACTCCTATAAGTCTTGTGTTTTCTGTTTCTTAGCTTGTTGTACCAGACAGGTGCATCTCTGTGAGCGGGGAAGAGAGACAGTAAAAAATCATCACTACTTTGCAGGAAGTTGCTTAATGCAAGTGGATTGCCACCCGCATCATCCATTGGATGAATGAAAGCTTTGTCACATGCTGATGATGTTGCATGATTGCACTGACTGAGTTCTGGTCTCTGCTTATCACATGACACTGTCATTCACCCATTGTTGGACTGCATTCCAGTGTCATTGGGCTGTCTCTTTTTATTCATGGGAAATACCTCTTAATGGCTCCAATAGTGCTGCTTTTCTACTATGGTGATCCTTTCATTCTGCTGCCATTCTGATACTGTGGAAGTCATGTGGTGTCAGTGAACATTGTTGTCTCCTTTCCCCCTCCCTAACCCCAAGCAGAGTGAACTCATAGCATTCCTGGTGTCTGGAACAAAAAGGAAATCATGGTGCAGGTGAACAACATTGCTTTTACTCTGTTTCCTGCTTCATTCATTCATTCATTCATTCGTTTGTTTGTTTGTTTGTTTGTTGTGTAATTGGGCACTTGAACTGGGCCCAGTGGTCACCAGCATGCTGCAGTTATGTCATTATGGCCAAATGGAAAACCAACCATGATGCTGGAAGAACAGAGTGCCAAAATGGTGGTGTGGCAGGAAACACAGTGCCAAAATGGCAGGAGAAAGTCTTGCAAAGCAAAAATGAAAAAATACAGTCAGCCCTCCACATTTGCAGGTTCCACTTTTGTGGATTTGATTATCCACAGATTATTTGCTGTCTCCTCTGTTGCCTCTCTGCGCCATTTTTAATAAGGACCGCAAGCCTTGAGAGACTGAGAAACTGTGAACGAGGCTTGGAAGTCCCTATTAAAAATGGTGTGGGGCAGCAGTGGAGGTGGCAGTAAGTCCCATGAGCCACCCACTTCTGCCTTGTGAAGGAACCTTGATGCCTCAAAGGAATCCACAGTGGGGTGAATATGGTGATCATTTTTGTGTGTGTGTTAAATATGGTTTGGGAGGGCCTAGAGTTAGTCATGGTTTTTTAACTTTCACGGGGGTCCTGTGCCCCTAAACCTAGCAAATGGGGAGGGATGACTGTATAGTGCATGAGCTAGATAATGAAGGTGAAGAGAGGTCAGTGGGGTAGTGTGGAAGACTGATTGTGGGAACATGCATCACAAAACTGGCAGAATAGTGTTATTGCAGAGTTGGTTTGATAATGATTGTATCTGTACCTTAAATAACATGATTGCTGTGAGACAACAGGCTGGTGTAATAAAGCTGTCTGTTTCACAGAATCATAGAGCTGGAAGAGACCACAAGCGCCATTCAGTCCAACCCCCTGCCATGCAGAAATATTCCATCAAAGCACTCTCAACAGATGGCCCTCCATCCTCTGTTTAAAAACCTCTAAAGAAGACTGCACCACACTCTGAGGCAGCATATTCCACTATTGAACAGTTGCACTCAGTTAAATGTGGCGGGGCGGGGGGAGAAGATAGGAAGGGGTGGGATTTTACCCATCCCAGTAGGTTCAGGCAAAAGCACATTGTTGCAATTTCTCCTAGCTTGCTGTGTTCTTCATAAATTAATAACTTTTGCCATCATGACTATACTCAGATTTTGCTTGACCACATGTGTCCTGGTTTTTATTGTGAAATATTGGAAGATATGGTTTTATTCATCCTCAGCATATCTCTGTGAAAAAGTTTATCATTATTCTCAACTTATGCATATTGAACTGATCTTGGAAAGAGTGCATGACTTGACCATCTCTATGCAATGAGTGTGGCTGATCTCAAATTGAAAAAGCAAGTGAAGGCCCAGGTTGATTGGGTAGCTGACCATGTTGCCTTTAATTTAAAACAAGACACAGATTCATCCTCATGAAATTACTTATATTTCAATCCAGAGGGGGCATTTTCAAGGGTGTGAAATGAGAAAAGAAAACAATATGCTAGCTTAAGTAACACGCATATTGTATATATATGTTCTCCAGTGTGATGTAGTGATTTGAGTGCTGGACTACAACTTTGGAGATCAGGGGTCAAATCCCCACTCAGTCATGGAAACTCATTGAGTTACCTTGGGCAAGTCACACTCTCTCAGCCTAAGAGAAAGGCAAAGACAAATCCTGTTTGTACAAATCTTGCCAAGAAAACCCCATGATAGAGCCAGCTTAAGGTTGCCATAAGTCAGAGATGACTTGAATGAATACAACAACGATGTTCTAGTGAAGAAGGTGGGTGTTTCATTCCTTAAACTTACAAAAGATTTCCCTTCCACATCATTATAGAAGGTAATAATACATTAGCCTAATGGTACATTGACCCAGTGACTTAATGGGAACTTGGTGAATTAATACTTATATAAATTCTTTTGATTCAGGAGGTCTAATTTAGTTGGGACTAGAAATTGGATTTAGGCTACAGGACAGAATGATCTCATAGATGTTTACCACCCCTGCTCTCTGGATAGGGATATTGTCTCATATGCTGTCTAGACATTGCTTAACCATATGTCAGCCAAGGCAGGGCTCTGGTGTGTATGCCAGCACCATCCCAAGACAAAATATACATTCCAATGAGGTATAATAAGGGGGAAGGGACAACATTCGCCACATAAATCTTAGATTTATATGGATAATTGGAAATGGGACTAAGACATTCCACAGCAAATGAATTGAACAGTTGTCTATATTAAACATGCCTACAAAGCTGCAAAGAATATAAGAATGTGCATATCAGCTACGCCCAAGGGAGCAAAACTCGATAAGAACTTTGAAATGCATGGATTATTTATTGGCTCTCACTTGACACTGACATTAAATATCTAACCAGCTCAAACGAGGCCAGTTAAAACAAAGCCATAGAATAGCTAGTTCCTTCTCATAGTCTGACACATAGTCATGAAGGAAGGAGGAGCTAAACACCACAGCAGAGCAAACATGAGATGCCAGCTGTTCCTGGAAGCCAGCACTACATGAGGCAAGTCTGAGGGTAGCTGTTTTGTGCCATTGTGTTGTGGAGACTTGCTTCCAAGAGACATCAAGATGCAAGAAGCTATTGTTTAATATGAACACAAAAGCAAAACCAGCTGTGCCAGGTACATTTGGTGAGTTCATCTTTTGAACTAATGAAGATTTTTCAGTTTATAGACTGATGATTACAATAGTTTAACATAACCCTATTCCTTTAAATCTACAGAAAATGAAGAAAGTGGGATATTTTGTGATATTAAATCCAAGCTAGTCTCTCCTCTTTCTGTGCAAGCATTTTTTCTGTTGAGCCAGAAATACATATGAATAGTGTACTGTAAAAGTAGCTTACTGGTAGTATTTTGTAATTGTCAGAATTTCCCAAAAGCTCGAAGCACTGCTGTGTTTTTTTTTTACTTTGGATTTCATCTTCTTATCATTTTGGCAGAGAAGACACCTCAACAGATTGAATACAATGAAGCCACTCAACTCTGATGAGATTTCTAAAGGTCACTGTGGAGAAGGGCTGCTGTAATATGCAGAAAATCTTGGAGCGAACGTTACTTTGATAGGCAGCTTTGCTAGAGAATCATTTTGACAAATTAACGCTTATTATGAATCAGGCCACTGAATAAGATTCTCAGATTTCAAGGCCTGGCTCAGTTTTTGTGGGTCATCTGTAGGCAGGAGACAAGAGTACAAATTCTCCAGTTTTTGGGGGGCTCAGCTCTTCCATGTTCCGATTTCCAACTTACTAGCAAGCTAGTAAGCAGAAGCTTGCTACAGTTTGCAAGGCTTAACTGATTTTTTTTCTGCCACTCGCAAAGGTGCTCCAAGGAGCCTATGTATTTACTTAGCTTTCTCTGTCCTTCCCAGTGAATTGTGGCCTCACTATCTACTCTACTATGCATCTGCTTTGTGGCTGGAAAGAAGTATTAAATACTTCTTACTCTGTTTCCCAAGTAAGTAAGAAGGAATGATCTCCTCATTTCACCTTGATCTGGGAATGGCTTCTTTAGCTAAGATTTCTATCTTAATTTTCAAACAGGAAAATATATTCTCTGTTGTGTATTTGAATGACAAGCTGCAAGCAACTCTGGTTAGTACTTAATGCATAATGCTTAAGGTTTCAGGTTATGGCCTGGAAACCTCAGGGTTTGGGATGATCCTGAACTGGCAGGGCTATCTAACTGTGCCTTCTGAACCCTCTCCCTGTTCCTCTTTCTTGAGGGATATCCAAGTGAGCAACAACAGTTGGAGGCTTCCAACTGTTAATCTGGTTTGATAGATTAATCCTCTATGATCTCATTTCTTCCTCTACTTTTATACACTTGGTCCTCTACATTCGCTTGAGTTAGGGGTACAGGACCCTTGCAAAAATAAAAAATTCGCAAATACCAAAATTTGTGTGTCTGTGGGAAGGGGGCTGAGGCATGAGTGGGGAGAGTGGGTACCCAATAGCTAAACCAGGTCAGGGAAAGGAGATGGTTGACATAGTGGTCCTGTACTTCCTCTCTCTCACCCATCTCCTTCCTTGGGTATATGGAGAGCTTTGGGAGAGGGCTTATGGTGCTGAGAAATCAGGCTTTGGGCTGTCCTTGACTGGCCAGGCAGTGGCTGGTGGAAGAGGAACAGGACTGAAGGAGGTTTTTAAAGAGCTTCACAACCTGATTGGAGCCACCAAGAGGGAAAGTTCCCCCCTCAAAAGTAGTACCTGAGGTGGGGGAGCAGGGGTTGGAGAAACTCAGAAATAATAAAATCTGTGAATGTCAAACCCGCAAATGTGGAGGGCTGACTGTAATGACTTTTAAAAAAAAATAGCTTCCCAATCTCATTTCTTCCTTGTTTCCTTCAGCTGCTGTACAGAATCATAGAGCTGAAAAGAGCAGCATAGGCCACTGAGTCCAGCTGCTTGCTCTATAGAGGAAATCTAGTTTGAGCATCCTTAGTTGGTAGCAGTGATGTAGACTCAAGTCAATTGACTCTGACTTAAGTTGCTTCAGTGACTCAACTCGGACTCGACTCAACTCAAGACTTGTATTATTTTTAGTGACTGACTTGTTGCCCTTGGTTCAGTAACATAACACATTCATCAAGAAACGTTACAACTTTGAGCAATGCTTCCATCTCTTTTTGCCTACTGATCACATGGTGATCTGTCTCAAACCCAAAGTATGGGTGAATTTCTCAGAGGGGAAAAAGCAAATAGGTTAGGCAACGGGCTTGAGGCCTGCTCAGCAGCCTGTCCCCACAGCATATTGGAGGAGCATTTTAAAACATTTCCTAGTAGCAGAAGGTAAGACTTACCCCAAGAGTGCAGAGAAGGATCTTTCCTTCTCAAGCTTCTGAAGCTTCAGTAGTAGAAAGGAAGAAGGATCCTATTCCCCATTTCTGAAAAATCCTCCAGCTTCAGAAATGGAAAGTGAGAAGGATCCTGTTCCTTACTTCTGAAGCTGCAGACTCTTCTATGCCATTGGCACAAAGTCTCCAGCTTTGGGAAGGGGAAGCAAAAAGGATTCTGTTCCCTACTTCCAAAGCTGCGGATGGCAAAATCGCAAATATGGAGGGCCAACTCTGCTTAAATTATTAAAACTGACTTTATTCGACTCTGTCTAATAATTCTGGAATTTTGATTGGGGTATAAAGTTGGTTCCCAGACTTGAGACTTGACATGAAAGTATCCAAGGACTTGAGACTTGAAGGTAGAGACTTGAGACTTGACTTGAGACTTGGAGTAAAAGACTTAAGTACATCACTGCTAGGTAGCTGTTCAGCCTCTTTTTGAACACATCCAGAGACCCCATCTAGAGACTTCTCTAGGTAATTGGTTCCACTGTTGAACTACTCTTACCAAGAAGTTTCTTCTGATGTTCAATTGAAATTTACCCTTCTCTAACTTAAAACCTTAAGACCTGATCCTACCCTCTGGGGCAGCAGAGAATAAACCTGCACTCTTCTGTCTTTGAAATCCCTATAGATATTTAGAGTGTAATTGTGCCACCACTCACTTTTCCCTTCATCAGGGTAACCATGCCTACCTCCCTCATATGTTTTGTTCTCTGAACCTCTTATCATCCTTGTTCTCATTCTCTGAACCTGATCCAATTTGTTGATATCCTTCTTAAAATGAGATGTCCAGAATTGAATGCAGTAGTCCAGATGAGGCCTAACTAGGTGCAGAATATAATGGGACTGTAACTTCCCTTGTCTTGAAAGCTATGATTCTATTAAAGCAGGCTAAAATATTATTTGCCTTCTTTGCTGCAGCATTGCAAGGCCCTTTTCAGATGTACTGTTGCTAAGCCAAGTATCCCTCATCCTATAAGTGTGCATTTGGTTTTTGTGGCCTAAATGTAGAATTCTGCATTTGCCTTTGTTGAATTCTGTTCTGTTTGCTCTAGCCCAGTTTTCTAGTTTATCAAGGTCCTTTTAAATGCTGTTCCTATAGTCTATCCCTCCCATTTTTGTGTCATCTGCAAATTCTAAAAGGATTCCCTCTAGCACATCATCTAAGCAATTGATGAAAATATTGAAGAGTATCTATCCCTGGACAGAAACCTGTGATTCTCCTCTCAAGACTTCCCTCCAGTTTGAAGCATAGCTATTGGCAATGACTCTTTGAACACAGTTTTCCAGAAACTAGGACAGACAACTTTGGTCATATACGGTTGTCATTCATTGCTTTGCAAATAATACATCTGATAGCCCAAGACCACCTAGGTTCAGGCATAAGTATTAGAAAGATTTGTTATGGAATTCATGATACCTTAATTTTTGGAAAATGAATATTTAGGATTATTTACTGGAAAACTGATTCTACTTTTGAGAGCATTTCTTTATTCTTTTGAATACAGTGTTTCATCATGTGATCTTTCTGTTTTGTATTTCTTTGTGTGGATATTTTATATTTGGATTGCACATAAACTAATAAAAATTTATCTTAAAAATATATCTTTCTTTGCCAATTGTGTGCCTTCAAGTCATTTCTGACTTATAGCAACTGTATCACAGGGATTTCTGAGAGTGTGTGACACACCCAACATCACCCAGTGGGTTTTCATGGCCAACAGGGAATTGAACTCTGGTCTCCAGGGTACAATTACATTCCATTTATCTCCTTGAACCGAAAGTCTTGAATGTTACTTGTTTCCACCCATCTTTCTCTATTTTTATTCTAACAGCAATCCTATGAAGTATGTTAGGCTGAGAAGATACGATTGACTGAAGGTGACCAAATAAGTGTCATGTGATGGGGAAGACCTGTCTATAATGTGCATTGGGCAGAGGAGATGGGTATGAACATGGAATTCATACAGTGGATTTGATAGAAAGCTGTAATTTTGAGCAGATTTGATAAAAGCATTTGAATTTAGAATAATAAAACTACATTTATGGCTAAACATGCTGGGCACACCCGTGCATGCACATACACAGTTTTGTATTTGTTGTATTTTGTATTTGTTGACGTGGTTTATTTCTTTTTTCAGGTTTCCTGAAACTCAGTACCTAAATACCAGGGTTTCTCTGCTTAAGATAGTAGTCTTGTGTGTTCTGCCTCATTCATAACTTTTGCCCTCTTATTGCCTGGCCCCACCCCTTTGACCACACCCATGTTGCTTGACCACATGTGTCATGGTTTTCATTTGTGAAATGTTGGAGAGCATGGGGACAGAGAAGTGTACACATAGGCTCCCCCCACCCTCTGATTTTGTCCCCTTTCCAGTATAAAGTATGATTCAGCTGCCAGTCTAGAGAGCATTTGTATAAGGAATTGAGAAGGTCCCATTCTGTCTTCTGCCTCACTGAGCAAAATAGCTTAGACCAGGGTTTGCATCTGAGAAGAAGTATTGTTGTGTATCACAGACATTTTTACAGTAGCTAAGGAAGGTGGGGTTTTTTTGTATGTGCTGTGCATGTGTGCATATGTATGCTACTAAAGAAAGCAACAATTCTTAATTTTATGTGAAAGAAAGGAAGAAGACTTTTTTTTTAATCAGCTAAGTGGGCTTTTTCAATCATATTACAAATTCAATTTAAGTAAGCTCTGAGGACCTCAGTGTACCACACAATCAGGCAAAACCAGAACCTACAATCATGTCAATGCCAATCAGATGTTTTAATCTTGAAGAAGTACATTATGGTACAGGAAGGCATGACAACTCATTTGGTTGCTGCACATCAGACAATTAACTTGTGAGGATTATATCTACTTCATACTAGGGAGAAAGAGGGCAAAGGGTACAACGGAATGCAAAAGGAGACTTAAATGGCAAAATTTCCAGATTGTCCATACATATTAATCAGGCTTAAAAACCCAAAGTCCATCGTGTCCAAAATGGGGTTTCTGATGTTGCTGAACTAAACGATGTCTATTAAATGAAAAGATCACTTTGGTTATTCTCATCAGCAGCAAGTAGGTCATGACATCAAAAGCTCTGTGATTACCAGCTGTGAATCAGTTCAGAAATACTGATGATGGACAGAAAGAGGACAAAAGAATGTTATTATGGATTAATAAGGCACAGGCTGTGGGTATCTTACAGTTGCTCACTTTTTCCAAGGCCTTGCTCCTATGCTTTTAATAGCAGCTTGATCTCTACCAAATAGTTATTTTTAATTTTACCTTTCTCATTGTCTCCTATTTGCTCCACCACATCTCAAATAGCTGTGCTGGTCCATGAGATACAACCAAACCAAAGTTGGGTGATAGTGTTCTTAGGACTAACCAAAAACTAGCAGTCTAGCAAGAACTTTAAAAAATACCCAGTTTTCCATGATTCCTGCCCAAGCTTCTCTTTTCTGTGCCAGGAGTTGCTGCTATGGATTCAAAAACGTTTAGATGTGCAAATCTCAATATTTCCTTCTGCAAGCATGGCAAGATCTTTGCGCTGATTTGCCTCAGTTTTCCTTTTCTCTGCAATGGGCTACTGCTTTGCCTCTGCCCACTCTTGGCCATCCTGCTCTTCATCCCACCAACTCTAAGAGGCAGCAACTTAGATCCAAATCTTCTACCTATTTCTTTGTTTTCTTACAAAGAAATACGATTTTATTGTTTAAATAACCTAAAAGGGACTAGATCCCATCTGATCTTGGAAGATATGCAGGGCCAGCCCTGGTTATTGCTTGGATGTGAAATCACCAATACATATCAGGTTCTCTGGGCTATATTGCAGAGGAAGGAACTGACAAAACCATCTCTGAGTACTCTTTACCTAAGAAAATCCTATGAAATTTTTGATATCGCTGTAAGTCAACAGGCAGCTTGAAAGCACATATATGCACATTGTTCAACTTAACGCTGTAAAAGGGACCTGATCTGGCCAAGCCTCTCTTTACCTGTTGCTAAACATTTAAGAACCAGAAAAGGAAAAATGTGAAGATGAAAAAGAGGTAGAGCAGTGACAGGGATGAGGCAGTCTCCAAATGCTGTTGCACTACAACTTTCAGCATTTCTCACTGTTGGTTAGGCTTCTGGGGGTTACATTACAACAATATCTGGATGGCCACATGATTCCTGAACCTGAAGGTAGGTGGAGTTTTATGCCTTAGGCCCTTTTTGCAGGAGATTGTTGTCCTGCAATGGTCCTACAATGTCATCATGGTCCCATCCTTCTTCTGTCCCCAGGTGGCGAAATCATGGAGTAAGTCATTGATGGGTTTTTCCGATACTTACCTGGTGTGTGGAGGGTCTGGAAGTGCAATGGCTATGCTTCCTGCCCCAGTGCAGCCTGAGAAAGTACATTCCTGCGCTGCAGCAGGAAGAGGTGGGGCCATCGTGCTTCCTGGATTGTGGAGGCAGCTGGTGTGGAGCAGCAGTCCCACTGCTGGGATCCCCACAGGACACCATCAGGATAAGATAGGGTGCAGAAAGGGACTTCATTTTCTCTTATCATGGGGCTACAACCTTGGCACAATTACCTGGGAGTATATCCTATGACGACAGATTAATTTTTGTGTAAACATACTTAATATCAAATTGCAAATGGACTACTTAGATGGGAGAAATCTGGCAGTGCCACCACCAAGCTAAGAATGAGATCAAGCCAACTGACAGAAGTGGTTGAATAAAAACTAATTTATTAAGGCAAAAATTTCAGAGGTGGAATACGTAAATTCATTAAGCTCTAACGGAAAGCAGTGGAGGCAGACATGAAAAGAATTGTTGATCAACCTGTGTTAACAATTGCTAAACGCCAACAACGAAACAAGAAACATTTAACTTTTAGAGAGCTATCAATAGTCTTGCAATTTTCTACCCGCTTACTTCATAGTAAGTGTTGCTGAACTGTGTGTACTTAACTCTGAGTAAATTTGTGTACTCTAAATGTGCATATATCTGCATAGTAGAAATATGACCACATTTTTAATAAATACACTATACAGTGTTGAAATAATTTTTTCAGCTTAGTGCAAAACATGTTGCTACTTTAATTCAAGAGGATGATAAGAATGCAACTTCTCACTTCCCCGCCATGCTTACTTTCCCATGCTCACACATTAGAGTGGAGACTTAAGTTTCAAAAATAGAAAACCACTAACAGAAATAGCACTAAACCTGAAATGAACATACAAGAGTGGTCAGCCTCAGAATATTTTTGCTTGCTCAAGCCCACCCAAGGTTACTACATGCATTCTCTATCAAGGCTTATTTTGACGACTCATCATGGTGTGGAGGTGGAGATGATCCTAGACTTCTGAGGCTGTGTAAGCAGAACATAAGCTTTGGCAATTTCTAGGTCTACTTGAGCAGCTCATTCCATATCTCACCAGTGAGAACAAAACATTGTGAGAAGACATGGGAAAGGACCTCCTCTTTGTAAGGTTGTACAACGCTCTCCTCTTTGGCACCCAATTGGCATTGACAATCTGTTCTTGCACCAAATTTAAAACATTTTTTTTATTAGTTCCCTTGAGAGTATTAATTTCCTTCCCAAATCTGTACATGTTGATTGTTTTAAACTTTTTAAACTTATTTTAAATAAGTTAAATTATTTAATTTACATTTAAATTGTTTAATATGTTTAAGACTGTTTAAACCAGTGTATCAGACAGTTTGATGTGGCAGACTGGCAGGTTTTTCCTCCAATGTGTCAGGAATAATACCAAATTTGTGCTATTGGCTGCAACCGCTTCTTTCTTCTTTGGAAGCTTGCTGTGGTTTGGTGATTGATGGGTCACAGATGGTGACAGATCAATGGACTACTTGAGTGACCCTGGTTTAAACTGTCTCTTATTGCTTTAAATCTTCAAAATTGTTTTTAATAGTGTAAACTGATTTTATTTTTACACTGACCTGAGGACAGAATCTAAATATCTAAACAGTGTGACCTTTCCATCACAGCAAGTGTCATTTATATCAATGCCAATTAATGTAGTGCCAATTAAATAATATTTTGCCAATTAAACCATGCCAATCATGGGGGATGCATGGTGCCATAACAATAAGTACAGAAAAGCTCATTATGAGAAGGTTGGACACACAGTGACAAATGGGCCACAGCAATTTCAGACATAGTGACAGTCAAGAATAGTTATGACTTGCATCAGAGAAAAGACTACCTGCAACAATCAAATCATGGCTCTCCAAAGTATTACATTTATACTCTACCTTTCCCTTGAGAGCACAGGGCAGCATGCAAGGCATTCCTCCACCCAATTTATTCCTCAAAACACCCCTGAGTAAAAAGGTTGAGTAAAAAGAGTGAGTGACTGGATGAAGGCCATCTAATAGGCTTTGTGGTAGAATGGGGATATGAATTCCATCTTCTGTAGTAGTCCAGTATAGTCATCCCTCTACATTCACTAGGGTTAGGGGCACTGGACCCCCGTGAAAGTGGAAAAACTGTGAATAACTCTAGGCTCTCCCAAACCATATTTAACACACACAAAAATATGATCACCATATTCAACCCACCGTGGATTCCTTTGAGGCATCAGGGTTCCTTCACAAGGCAGAAGTGGGTGGCTGGTAGAGCTTTCTGCCACCTCCACTGCTGCCCCACACCAATTTTAATAGGGAATTACAAGCCTTGTTCACAGTTTCTCAGTCTCACGAGGCTTTCAGTCCCTGTTAAAAACAGCATAGGGAGGCAGCAGAAATAACAGCAAATAATCTGTGAATAGCCAAATCCGCAAAAGTGAAACCTGCAAATGTGGAGGGCTGACTGTACTCATCGTCACCACCACACAACACTGGCTAGTAATCAGAATAACTGTAACAAGAAACACTTACCTTTGGTTGACCTAGAGGACTACTAGACTACCAGCCTTTAGGTTTCTGCAGATGGGACAAATGTGTCAGGATCTGTATTTGTTGTCATAGTTCTCAGCATTTTAAAAATGTAAATTTTTGAAGTTTCTATTGTCCAAGACTATTTTCTGGCAATTCCCCTCAAGAGCCTGTATTCCAAATATTTCCTCAAGTGGATTTCTTTTCAATTCCAAGAACTATCAGAAAAACACAACTCTCTGGTTCTCCTTCTTTTTCTTCTTTTCATTTTTTAAAAAATGATAGCACGTGAGAATACAAGTGCATGGCAGTTTTGCACACAGTTGGCCCTCCACATTTGCTAGGGTTAGGGGTGCAGGATCCTTGCAAAAGTTGAAAAATTGCAAATAACACAAGGTGTCTGTGTGCGTCTGTGGGAAGGAGCTGAAGCATGGTGAGGAGGACAGGCCTCCAGAGTCCAAACCAGGGGAGGGAAAGGAGAGGGTAGGGGGCATTGCCTTGCTGGCCCTATACTTTCTCTCTTTCCCTCATCTCCTTCCTTGGGTGTGTGGGGGCATTGGGATAGGTTTTGAGGTGCTGAGAAATCAGGCTGCAAGCCATCTTTGGCTAGCCAAGCAATGGCTGGTAGAGGAGGAGGAGGACCAGATGCAGGTTTTTAAAGGGCTGCCAAGAGGAAAGTTTCTCTGGGAAAAGAAATTCCTAAGGCCCTTTTAGCACAGCATTTCTGATGCGAAAGGGCCCCTTGAGCATTGCACATATGTGAAGAACGGTCCATACGACGCACTCACATTTGCATGACGCTCCAGGGCCTGACACAGACTGCGCATGCATTTTTTCATTTTCGACTTGAAGCCGAAAATGGTGTGTGGTTGCACATCGCTCCAGGGCCCTGTGCACACTTACCTGGCATGCGGAACCTCGGGAGCTGGGCAGGTCGCGCTTCCTGTCTCAGTGCAGCCTGGGAAGGTCCCAGGTTGCACTGCAAAAGGAAGAGGAGCTCTCATGCGAGCAGGAAGCTCGTGCAGAGCTGAAGGACCCCAGACATGAGAGCGTCTCCCTGGAGGCTGCTCTCGTGAGCCCCGCACCCCAGCACCGTGAAAAGGTAAGGTGCGAAAAGGGTCTATGATTGGGGTTGGGGGCCAGGGGTGAAGAAACTCACAAATAATCAAATCCATGAAAGTTAAACCTGCAAATGCAGAGGGCTAACTGTATAATACTTTAGGAATTTGTTTAAAAATTAGAGGACAAAATTTGCCCCAAACCATAGGACCCTGCTCTCCAAACCATGCCCTGCTTAAAAACAACAGCAACAACTTTGGAAGAGCCCTAGTGCATATCCAAGAAATCCCTACAAACAACCTTCCCAAAGGACAGGAATGAGTGGATGTAGAGGCAACAACAACCAGCGAAACCTAGCCAAACCAAACGCAAGATTTCTAGTTTCTTTAAATCAGTCTGGAAAAGGCCTATAACTCTTAGGTTTGCTGTATTCACATTCCCTTGGTGAATTTGCCTTTCTTTTTCTTTGGATTTGATATTTCTAAATGAATAAATAAACTTTGAAATTTTAAATGGTTGCAATACTAGAAATTTGGAGCTAAATTTCAGTGTTGAGGGGGTCAGAATTCTTATTTAGGCAGCAATGCCCCCTTATTTTGTAGTTACAGACTTAGAGGAACCCTTGATCTGATGCCACCAGAAGATCCTCTTGTATATATATGTGCCTTCAGGTTGCTTGTCAACTTATGGTGGTCCCATGAATTTGATATGGTTTTCTTAGGCAGAGGTGTTTTTGCCAATTCTTTCCTCTGTAATATAGTCTGCAGCACCTGGTAACCACTGGTGGTCTCCCATCCAACTACTAATCAGGGCTGACCCTGCTTAGCTTTCTGGGTCAGACATGATCTGGTGCCTTTGAATATTTAGACCCCTATTTACTACAGCAAAAACAACATCCAGCATCCAGGATGCCACGAGTCAGCCAGCTGTCCTCCAGCAGAGTATAAATACCCCCTTTCTCATCCTACTGTGCAGCCTTATTGATTGGATGGTTCTCCACATAAAGAAATGCAGTTGTAAATAGCAGCAAGCACAGCAGGTAAAGTTTGCTTCCCAAAGGTCAAAATATAAATGTGCTGTCTACTGCTTGTGCGTTGATCTTCAAAACCATGGCAGAAAAAGAAAGAGGCAGAAGGAGGAGGGCACCCAGGACAACCACAGGGTTTGTAATAGCATCTGCCAGCACAACAAGACAACTGACAACATAATCTACAGCTGTTTCCTGCCAAAGCATTCAGTCCCATGTCTCCTGCTACCGTTTTATTAAGCTTCACAAAATGATTGTGATGAAGTCCATCCTTATATGTATTTTAAGTCTGAAAGACAGCAAAATGCATATGAACCTGAGCCTGACGATGAAACATTTTCAGATGTATATTCAAACCAGAGATCTTTCATACTGCACAGTTGTAGTACTATGATTCTATTTTAACTGTTGTGGTTCCAGCCTAAGAAATCCTCGGACTTGCTGTTTAGGGAGGGACATTTAGAATTCTCAGCCAGAGAGCATTAGTGCCTCACCAGAATACAATCCCCAGGATTCCATTACACTTTAGCCATTACTACTAAAGTGTAATGCACTGCTATAAATGTGTAATGTGAAAGAAGCTAGATTTATCTATTGCAAGGGGGCGAGCAACTGCGAGGAAGGTGGGGGGCAGTTTTCTCCCTGGCAACCCTGCTATGGGCTGCCTTGGTGCATCTAGATGCACCAGAAATAATGTCACATCATTTCCAGGCACTGGTTTGGGTTGTTTTTTCAGAGATTTCTTTTTGGAGTGTGGAGATTTTTTGAGGAGGGGCCAACTAAACCCCACATTTGTCAGTGGTTTGGTCCATTTTGCAGGGTGAGAATGCCTGAAAATTGATTTGGAAAAAAATTAAATTGGAAAGTTCAAAGATTTTGGGGTCTCTTGCAGGGGGGAGTCAGGAGCCTCACAAGTGGAGTTTGGAGGTTTTGTGTAGCTGTGGGGGCACATTTTCTCCACCCTGATCAACTGAGAGTACAGTCTGAGGTCCAGTGCAATGTAATAGTTTGAGTATTTTGACTGTTTGAATCCTTGCTCAGCTATAGAAACCCATTGGGTGACATTAAACAACTCAGACTCTCTTAGCTTTAGAGGAAGGCAATGGCAATCCTCTTCTTTTGATCAAATCTTGTCAAGAAAACTCAGTGATAGATCAGGGTTGTCAGAAAATGACTTGAAGGCACACAACGGCAGCAACTTTCTGGATACAGCCACAGTGTTTGGAATATCTGCCCCTGGAGTGGGGAGCATTGCTATCTAGCCTGTTGGAGTGTTTGGCTGAAGTGTGAGTCCAGGAGGCAGAGGAGCATAATGCAGAAGACTGCCATTCTCCATAAGGAATTATTATTATTATTATTATTATTATTATTATTGTATTGAGCTCCACAGCACTTCTTCCGGGGCAGGTTGTTTGTGCTTGGCTCCCACTCCTGGCAGATCTCTACCAACAGAGTTTCTTCCTTGGGCCACACCATCATATTGGCATGACTGCAGGGACCCTAGGCCGTTTTAGCCTGTTTTTGTGAGATTGTATTGCCTAGCGAGCACAGGGGTGCCAGAGCTATTTTTAAGGTGGGAGGGGGCTCAAGATTGCCAGGCAGGTCATTATGAATTTTGTGTACTTGCATACATGTTTTTACAAAAGGGTAAAAACAGAATACCATGAATAGTAACAATAGTAATAATATCAGCAACTGAAACAGTTAGCAAGGTGACTGCAATGAAGACAAAGACAGAGCATGTTATCCCCAAAACATGAGTGTCACAAGGGCCAACTTGTGATGCCAGTACCTCCTTATAATGGTGGGGAATTAATTAGCTCAAAATCAGGAGGCTAACGAGAGGGGGGCAACTTAGCGAGATCTTGCTACCAATGTTTACAAGCTCACATAGGAAAAGAACCAGCCAAAGATTCAAAAGTAAGCTAAAAATGTGTTTTTATTGGGGGAAATTTACTCATGCACGTAAAATACAAACTGTTGAAAAACCCGCCAGGGGCATCCATCAATAGGAAAAACATCACAGCCAACACGAGGCAGCAGGCTAACAAGTCTTTATTGCGGGCAATAGATCAAGTAGCAGACTATTAAGTTACAGCGCAGCGAGCCATCGCCTCGTCCAGAGCAGAAAGGAACGGAAACAAGAAAAAGGCACAGCCTGTTCAAAAACCGTGTTTTTAAGTATACATATTCAATAACAAGGCGTTCCCTTAACCATAACAATGTTGCGGCTACTCGCAGCAGAAGACCTTGAATACGTTTGGTTTCACATGGGAAGCGTTCACAGAAAGCTAGACTAAACAACTACAAGCAGCTTTGCGTTCTCACCCTCTAGTGGTGGGAAAATATGAAGCCAGGAGTAACAACAGGTCCCATCATGCTTCTCAACCTGTGACACTCCCCTACTCCTTGCGAAATATTTTCAGCTACCTTGCTTTGGAGACTCCATCAACCTCAGTTTGCTAACGTGCTGACCAAATGCATTAGCAGGAAGTGGCTTGGTAAACACATCAGCCACGTTTTCTTCTGAAGACACATAGGTAAGGGACACTTTTCCTTCTTGTACATATTGTTTCACATTGTGAAATTTGATGTCAATGTGTTTTGATCGAGAAGACACCCGGTCAGACACTGCCATTTGAATGCAGGCTTGTGAATCACAACATATTTGTATTGGTAATGGCACAGACACATGCAGGTCTTGTAGCAACTGCAAGAACCAAACCAACTCAGTACAGAGCGCAGATAGGCTCACAAACTCTGCCTCTGCAGTTGATAAAGCAAGACAAGACTGTTTTTTAGCTTTCCAGTCGATTGCTACACCACTGAATTTGACAAGAAAACCAGTTGTGCTTTTGCGGTCCACAGTATCCTCAGCGAAATCACTGTCTGATGAACAGACAAGGTTTGGCATCTGATCAGGACAAATGCTTAGGCAATAATCAAGGGAACCCTTTAGGTACCTGAGTACCCTTTTCACACCCTGCCAATGATACTGGGTTGGCTTAGCACACGCTCTGCCCAGAATGTTGACACTTAAAGCAATATCAGGCCGGCTAGTACCAGCTAAGTACAAAAGGCTCCCAATGACAGACTGATATAGGTGTGTATCAGGAAATAATTCCTCACAGGTATTTTTCAAAAAACCTGGCACCATTGGAGTTTGTACCGGTTTGCAGTCAGACATTTGACACAATTCTAACAATTTTACAATCTTTTACAATCTTTTGTTTCTGACACAGCAGAATACCTTTTTCAGTTCTCTGTACTTCAATTCCAAGAAAGCTCTGTACTGGGCCTAGGTTTTTCACCTGAAACCTTTTCCCCAGCTCTTTCTCAAACACTTGCACTTGTTTTTGTGTAGCACTGACCAAGCACAGATCATCCACATATGCAAGGAGAATTTCCAAACTCTCCCCTTTCCCTCGAATATATACACAGGGATCAGCAAGGCTTTGTATGAACCCACACCCTTGCAGGGCATTGTGTAAACAAACATTCCAACACTTGGCAGATTGCCGTAATCCGTAAAGCGCTTTCCTCAAAAACCAAACTTGGTTTTCTCTCCCCTCTACTACAAACCCATCAGGCTGAAGCATGTACACTTTTTCCTCTAAATCAGCATTAAGATAAGCAGTAGAGATGTCGAAGTGAGTAATAACAGCTTTTCTCTGAGCTGCTATGGCAAACACCAATCTGATGGACTGGGCTTTCACAGTCGGGGAGTAAATCTGATCCAGATCACTGGTATCTTGCAAGAACCCGCGTGCCACTAGGCGCGCTTTATATTTCACATGCCCATCAGCAGTGGGTTTCAACTTGTAGACCCATTTGCTGTCAATTGGCTTCACACCCTTGGGCAAATTACAAAGAGAATACACATCATGCTGAATAATGGAATCCATTTCATTCTGCATTGCATCCCACCAGGGTTCTGCCTGTTGCTCAGGCATTTTCACAACATCAGCAAAGCACTGAGGCTCACAGTTTACAGCGCACACACGAACTGCGAGAGACTCAGGGAAAAACGTTTAGGTGGAATGCCTTTCGTTTTTCTTTGAGACCGTCTGGGGATGGGACGATCCTGCAAAGGTTCGTCCCTGTCCTCAGCACTGCGAGACCTTTTCACTGAGCCTTCGCGTTCTCTCTCCCCTGTGCAAGACCTTCGCACATCACTTACAGCTCTTCTCCTCCACGCGCCTCTCACCTCTTCTGTTTCAACCCTTGAGGAACTGGGAGTGGAGGCAGGGAGTGGAGCAGAGACTGAAGGCTGCAGTGGCTGAGAAGCTGGCAGACCAGCCACAGGGAGAAAAACTTCAGACGCTGCCTGAACACGCGACCAATTAGCGTGTTCCTCAAAAGAAGCATTCCTAGACACCTCATAGGAATTGCCACCAGCGTAAAAACGATACCCCTTGCAGTTGGGCTCATAGCCAACAAAACGCATACGCTGGGCCTTAGGCTCCCCCTTCCTTCTTTGCCCCTTGGGGATGTGCACCCAAGCAAAACTCCCAAAGACTCTCAGATGTGCAATGGAAGGTTGTTTACCAAACAAACACTCATAGGGAGTAGTATTAACCACAGAACTCCACAGCCTGTTGTGTATGTAACAGGCAGTCAGAATTGCCTCACCCCAAAAACTCAGAGGCAGATCTGCATCAAGCAGCAAACTATGCATTCGAGTCTGCAGAACTCCTGCATTCCGCTCAGCCACTCCATTCTGATGAGGAGAATAGCCGGCAGTCGCCCTGTGCACTATACCCTGTTTTTTGATCCATTGTTGCAAGTTCTCCGACAGGAATTCCATTCCTCTGTCGGTTTGAAGCTTTTGCAGGGAATAACCAAATTGCCTTTCAACCAAGGAACACCAGTTCTTGAGAACTTGACACACATCAGACTTTTGTTTCAACAAATAGCAGAAAATGAACCTGCTAAAATCGTCTACGAGAATGACGAAATATCTAGCTCCCCCTAGGGAAGGTTTACTCATAGGACCCACAATATCACAGTGTACCAACTGAAATGGGGCGGTTGGTACACGAAAACTACCTCTCGGTGCTGGGAGTTGTTTAGATTTAGCTTGCTTGCAAATAGCACAGTCAAGAAAGACATTACAAGGCTTCAAAGTACACCCTTTACAACAACCAGCAAGCCTCTTTAACACAGGAAAGCTTGCATGCGCTGCGCGCCGGTGGAGGAGATGAAGGCACTCATCATGTTGTGGGACATTGCCATACACATTACACACAGTGTGTCGTGGCTCAAGAAAGAACAGCCTCCCTTCTCGTGTAGCCACAGCACATACCACCCCATCTTTGAGGATTTTACCTTGCTTCCCATAGAACTCAACCTTGAACCCTGACTCTGTTAGTTGCCCCACAGAAAGCAAACAGAAATCAAGAGAGGGAACAAACAAAACATTTTTCAAACCCATGTCAAGGGCAGGGACAAAAGCTACACCTTCGCCACAAACTTTAGCCTTTGTCCCATCAGCTAATGTCACAGAGGAAACACTGGCAGAATCCAAACAGTCAAATAAATCTTCAGAATTGACCAGGTGCTGGGAACAGCCGCTGTCTAGAAGCCAAACGGAATCACCTGCGTCCTCAGAGTCTGAACACAGTGTCCGAAACAGCATCTCCCACGGCAACAGCAATTCTCAGCCGTCCTCTGGCCCGACCTCCTCTGCCTCCTCTGCCACGGCCCCTGGCACCGGCGCCTGTGAAGCTTTGCTCCCCTTGCTTCAGGAGCGGGCAATCACGCTTCAGATGAGAAGCAGACCCACAGCGAAAGCACCTTCGCACAGCATGGGCTCTCACCAGCCCCTCCTGCCTCGCCTCAGCAGCCGGAGAACTTTTTCTCCCAGCACAGGCCTCTGCAGCTGGAGCCGGCTGTGTGGGAGTCTCTGCATTCCTTGCGCGCTTTTCCTCTTCTTCCAGCAGACGAGCAGAAACCAAAGGAACGGTTAACTCCCTCTCTGGCATGGATTGAAGAGAGGACACCACCAGATTCCAGGAACTATCAAGAGAATTCAAGATGCAAAATACCTTGTCACTTTCAGGCAACACTTTGCCTCTCTCCCGAAGTGACGAAAACAGCTCCAACATCTCAGCCAAATGCTGCCTCACCGGGACACCGGGGGCCAGTTTCATCCCATATAAACGGGCGCACAGGGCGTACTTGGCGGCTGCTGATTGACTCAAAAACAACTCCCGCAGCCTCGCCCAGGCCTCACGAGGGGTGGCAAGATCCCTGATATGCGTGAGCTGGTCATCCTCCACAGCCAGAAAGAGGACAGACATGGCACGCCTCGTTGCCGCTGCTATCTCCGCAGCAGTCCCCTGCAGAGTCGGGGGAGCTGTGAAAGCACCCCACAGCCCCTCAGCTTGCAAATACTTTTCCATGCGAGCTGACCATGCCAAGTAATTAGTTGCATTTAGCTTAACGAGAGGCAGGCCCCCAGGCACCACATGAGCCATCGTAAAAACACCTCAAAAAACACCTCTCAAAACCATCCTCTGCGACCATGTTGAAAAACCCGCCAGAGGCATTACCATCAATAGGAAAAACATCACAGCCAACACGAGGCAGCAGGCTAACAGTCTTTATTGCGGGCAATAGATCAAGTAGCAGACTATTAAGTTACAGCGCAGCGAGCCATCGCCTCGTCCAGAGCAGAAAGGAACGGAAACAAGAAAAAGGCACAGCCTGTTCAAAAGCCGTGTTTTTAAGTATACATATTCAATAACAAGGCGTTCCCTTAACCATAACAATGTTGCGGCTACTCGCAGCAGAAGACCTTGAATACGTTTGGGTTTCGCATGGGAAGCGTTCACAGAAAGCTAGACTAAACAACTACAAGCAGCTTTGCGTTCTCACCCTCTAGTGGTGGGAAAATATGAAGCCAGGAGTAACAACAGGTCCCATCATGCTTCTCAACCTGTGACACAAACAGTCTACCATTCACACAAGAGCAAACAGAAGGAGAAAGGGAGGAAAAATTATGTATAGAGAGGCTGAAGGGTTTGGGGGGATTTATAATTATCAGTCCAGAAGAGTAGTGAAGAGCAGAAATGTATTTTGGCTTAGGTAGGACCTAAGGACAGTTCTCATTCAGGAGCCAGACTGACAGAATGATGGGTAGACCTTTAAATCAGGGGTATTTGTACCCAAAAAATGGCCTGTGGCAGTGAAGGTTCCAGATGCAAGACAAAGAGAACCTGTTGTGGACAATGGATCTTTCACCTGCTGATGGGCTTGTGCTTGATTGACAAAGACATGATGGGTGTTGTAATAGCTGTTTATTGTGGGTGCTACAAGGAAAGAGGAAGGAGTCCAGGTGTACAGGGATGGGTATCTGTCAATCATTGTCCTGGTGGGTTTCTCACAATGGCATTCTCCAGGAAATTCCAGCTTCTATTATTCTCTGGAACGGCAGTGATTTACCTGATAATTGACCTAGGTTATACCGAGAGAGTGTTTTAGGCTGACCTGCCTGTGGTCTCATGTTTACAGTCAGGTTTCTTCCTCTTTTGGTTTGACCTCCCGGTCACTTTCAGGTTGGATTTTGACATCAGTGCCAATTAAAGTGTGTTGCCAATTAAATATGATGCCAATTAGATATGGTGCCCAGCCAAACCACACTGATATCAGTGACCTCCTCCCCAAGCGAGGCCTTACAAGCAATACATGATATATTATGAAATTTAAAGATTCTCTGTATTAAGAAGAATCTTTATTTAATCCTTTAGCTAGGGAAAGTTTTTTTTTTGTCATTCTACTGTCGTGAACTGTTTGGATTGATGAGAAGATTTTTGAGGTGCAGTAAATTTAAGTGTGGGGGGTCACCATTGTTCTGTACATTGGCACTGTGAGATTGGCAGTTCTATTCCTTAATGGTTCCAGAATCTCCTTTTCACAGCATCCGCATACTGCACTGACGCCTTCATAACTGCAACATCCCTTCCCTGGTTGGTCACTGCCAGGCTGGACCCAACATAAGTATCTATGTAAAATTAGCATTCTTCTCTTTACACTTGCCATTTTAATGCCCATTTAATATCTAGTTTGGAGTAGTGAGAGCCATTGGGATGCAGTGGTTTGAGGGTTAGACTATGGCCCTTTTCGCACGGCATTTCCAATGCGAAGGGCCCCTTGAGCATCGTGCAAATGTGAGGAGCATTCCACACGATGGACTCACATTTGCGCAACGCTCCAGAGCCTGACAAGGACTGTGCACACATTTTTTCATTTTCTGCTTGAAGCTGAAAATACTGCGCGGACGTGCATTGCTCCAGGGCCCCGCGTGCATTTATCTTGCGTGCGGAGCCTCGGGAGCCAGGCTGGTTGCACTTCCTGTCTCAGTGCAGCCTGGGAAGGTCCCAGGCTGCACTGCAAAAGGAAGAGGTGGGGCTCTCACGTAAGCAGGAAGCTCGTGCAGAGCCAAAGGACCCCGGATGCGAGAGCCTCTCTCTGGAGGCTGCTTGTGTGAGCACCGCACCCCAGTGCCGAAAATGGGTGAGTTGCGGAAAGGGTTTATGACTCGCAATAAAGGCTTGAAACCCCACTCAGCCACCAAAACCCACTGGGTGACCTTGGGCATATTGCACACTCTTAACCCCAGAAAAAACTCTGATAGGTTCACCTTAGGGTTGCCATAAGCTGGAAATCACTTGAAGGCACACAACAACAACTAGATAGTGCATTTTGGCTACTTGTTATGGAATGAAGCATGAGTTAATATTTATGTAGAATCTAAAAATTATAGGTTCATAAGGTTAAGTACATTCACTGGAAAGTTCTCTATGTGGACATTTTGACAGGACTGAAATGAATTTCACTGTATGTTCCACTGGTACTATTTTTAGCAGAGAAGCAGAGAGCGTTTTATCTGCATTTTCATCCATTATCAAAGACCAGCCTAGCAACGGATGTAAAGCCTTCCTATTTCAAATGAACAATAAAATTCCAGCATTTGTTATTGATTCTAAGTGAAAGATTCCACTTCAGAGAAACATTCCTATCTTTTTACTTGCATTCTTTATACAGTTGCTCCAGAGTAAACCTTCATTGTTTGTTCAGACTGCCCAAGATAAATGGTTTAAAAATTACAGGCTTTTTTAAAATAACCTTTTTACAGCTCAGGGGTAGGCAAAGTGTGATCCTAGAGTTGCAGGTGGCCCCCAAAGCCACTTTTGCACCCCTTAATCCCTCCAGTCTCTTGAGACTGCCCTTTCTCTGGCCAAAAAAAAAAAGAGAATGACATGCCTTTTTTGGATGTCTCTGGTGCCAACAATTCACCTTTCCAAGCAGGCTGAAAACTTCATTGCACTGTTTGGTTTTCAAATCCAAAATGCTGCCGACTTCTGGATTTTTATTACATTGCATTGCATTTTTCACAGTCTAGAAGAATCCCAGGGGTCAGAAAACTGACCCCCTAATTCTCTCAGTTGCCCCCAATGATGTAGATCAACACCTTTTGGATGGAGATGGGAAATGATGGGAGAAGTGCACAATCAACTCTTTGACATATCAGAGGTGCTGAATGGAAAAGAATGTCCAAATAAAGTATATCTTCTCAGCACATGAACAAGTTATTCTAGATTTCAATCAGTTTAAGCAGAAAAGGGCTTCTCTTTTCAAGCACTTCCAGCATTTGAAGTACATTTTAAAACTGCTTGTGACCATCAACTTTTGGAAATAACTAAATGTAATACAGAATACAGAATAAATACAGAATCCTGTATGGGAATAATAATAATAATAATTATTATTATTATTCTTTTATTTCTTACCTGCCTCTCCTTAAGGCTGGAGGCAGGGTACAATGTAAGTTAAAATACAATTAAAAAGACATTTCAGATTAAAATATACTAAGGCACATAAAACCATTTAAAATATATCAGTTGATAATTCATAATTAAAAATTGACTGGGTAGGCCTGCTAGAACAGATCTGTCTTTAGAACTTCTTAAAATTTGGACAGTACATTTTGCACTGCCATCTTTACATCTTCCAGTTCTAGGAAGGGGTGCAGCTGGTTTATCAGCACCATAGTAATGTGTGTGAGAACAGAAGTCAGTTGCTTCCTGATCACCAGAGGAACAGACCTCTGTCAATCACAGCGGCTGCTGCCTAGTAAGTGCGGACTGGGGGATTTTCATGGTCCCTACATAGCTCCCAAACTGAGGGCTACATAGGGATTGTGAGTATGCAACAGTCACAAGCACGTAACTCCAGGTACTGCCATAGAGGATTCCAGCCTTTAACTTTAAGAACACAAAATACCTTCCAATGACTAAATTTAAGAGACCTTTTGTGCATGTTGTATGTGAGCAATCTGTGTCAACACTCTTCTTCTGGCAGTAGAATCGTCACCAGGACTGCCTGCATATTTCTCACCTCTTGTAGCCTGTAAATTTCCATGGAGTGCACTCTGGTGCCTCAAAACTGCCTGCTGGGGAGCATTGCACAAGGAAATATCGAGTGCCTCCTTCTACAACATCAAGAAAGGGTATATGCTCACGTAACGTACCCATTTATATGTCACCAGCTGGATACCAGTTCCTGTGATGTTATCCCTAATAATTTTAAAGCTCTACTTGCCTTTAAAAATGAACACTAAATTGCATCATTCCACTCAACAGCTCTCAGTGGGAGTATACTTTAGCACAAATATAAAAGTTGAGGGTAATTTGTCATTTTCCCAGAAGTGTGCTTCTACACAGGTAAAGGCTGGTCTAAGTTTCTATCACTAAATGGAAATGAATCCCTTGTTCTGTGTGGCAGTTATTTGTGTATTATTTTACCTTAAAGGCCCTCAGTTTTTTCCCCTAACAAAACCTATTCAACCTGTTGCTAGTCTTTTCCTGCCTTGTGACATAGGCCTTTTCTGCACGACGACATTCTCCTGCATTGTCCTGTCACAATCCCAGCAGTGCCTCTGCTGGGATGGGAGCATGTCTCCAATGCTCCTCTCCGCACACAACCGGCTGCCTGTAGAAGAGAGCACAAGGGACACACCCCTTCCTTCCGGACTGCAGTCAGCCTTCTTTCCATGCTGCAGTAGGGGAGGAAGCACGTAGCTCATGCTTCTGGCCCTTCTGTATGGCTGGCTACAACAGAAGTCTTGTGCAATCAGGGGTAATTGATGGAGTTTCTCCGTTAACGATATAGCCTGCGATTGTGCTGGCTGGTGATGCAAGAAGGGCGGGACCGCAACAACGTCATGTGGAAGCATCATCGTGGTCCTGCTCCTCTCATATCCCCATACCAGGATGCCACCGTCATGCGGAAAGGGCCATATAGGATCACAGGCCTTCTTCATATTGTCTGTACAGGTGATATATCTGTATTTTGACAGGTGGTCCCCTGGTGCTCCTAATACCCACCCTATTCTGTTTTACTACCATTGGACTATGTCATAATTTACTATTCTCTCCCTGGTATTACTTCAGAGTATTGGCTTTGTTTCACTCAATATATACAACAGGAGGGATAGTTGTTCAGCTCCCAGCGTTCTCCACTACTGCTTATACGGGCCAGGGCTGCTGGGACTTGTAGTCCAATAACATCTGGAGAGGCATAGATTTCCCATCCCTGATCTACAAATTTACTCTTCAGGTGGGGGTTCAGGTGGGGCCTTTCCTCTTCCTACTTAGGGATGGAGTACAAGGCCTTCTTCATGCAGAGCCATTATTCTTCCAACCTGCTGCAGCCTGCAGCCTTGTGGTTGTATAGAACTAAGTACTGTACACAGAATCCAGGACAGGTAGATGGACTTCTCCTGCTGCTCATAGTAGCGTGTGTGCCTTCTGACATATTTCTGAAGGGTTGCTACAGACTGAGTACTGTAATTAGTTTTGTGCTAAGCGATTGGGAATTCTGGGTTTGATCTAGAATTAGTCATGCATAGAGCAGACTCTTTAAAATGAATTGTAGTAGTAGTAGTTGTTGCTGTTGTTGTGTGCCTTCAAGTCACTTCTGGCTTATGATGACCTTAAGGTGAACCTATAATGGGGATTTCTGAGGCTGAGAGTGTGTGACGTGCCCAAGGTCATCCAAAGGGTTTCCATGGCTGAATAGGGAATTGAACCCTGTTCTCCAGGGCTGTAAACCAATGCTCAAATCACTACACCATGCTGGCTCTCTTGGAATGAGGACAGTCATGACCAAACTGAGTGTCATTGCTTCCAGTGGGTCTGCCTTTGCAAAAAAATTCCTTTGGAGCCTTTGACAACACAGACTCCTTTGATGCATGAATAATAGTTCACCTGGCCTTTAAATGCAGATGCTTAGCATGAATTGACAACGTACATATTTCAGCTTATCTTCCAGTAGAAGTCTAAGGAATATTTCTAATTCCTTGATGTCAAGACAAGAACAGAGGCATATAAGAGAAATGTTATTCAACTGTGTCCCTCTCCATTACTTTTGCTTGTTTTAAATAGTAATAAAGACATTTAAAGTGTGACTGCTGCCAGATTTGGACAGATTGCTATTTCGTACTTTGCTTGCTTAAAAAATAGCAGCATATTAAACCAGCTGTTTGAAAAAGAATATCAAAAAATAGAGGTTAAACACTGGGCCTCCTTGAAATATTTTCTTCATTTTGCCTGAGAGACATCAAAGCTATTTTATCTGGCATTTTCAAAATAATCAAATAATACTAATTTTGAAAACAGGACATAGTTTAGTGCGGGGATGGGGCGGTCAGGCCCAGCCTGTTTCCACCGGCACACAGTCCAGGGCAATTGTGTCTTTGAACATGTGCAGAAGCCTGTATTACCTGCAGCAATCCCAGTGGCTGTTCCATCTAGAACAGTGGTTCTCAACCTGTGGGTCCCCAGATGTTTGTGGACTTCAGCTCCCAGAAGCCCCAGCCACTATGGTCAATGCTCAGGTCTTCTGGGAGCTGAAGTCCAAAAACATCTGGGGACCCACAAGTTGAGAACCACTGATCTAGAAGATGGGTGTTTTTCCCCATTTATGTGTGTGTTTGCATGTGTGTCTATTGTGTTTCTGTGTCTGTCTGTGCTGGGATTGATGCTGGCACTAGCACTCCCCAGCAGTGTGCAGAAGGGAGGAAGGAAGGGCAAAGTGGCAGCTTCCTGCATTGCCCTACTGCTCCTCCTTTGCAGGGGCAGTCTCTGTTGGGAAATATTAAAATGGAGAGATTTAGTAAAAGCACCCAGACACACTTAATCTAGCTTAAAATAAAACACAGTTTGGTTAAAAGTATGTCAAAAGGATTTACTCACATAATCTTGTGCATAGTTTACACAGGTTCAAATTCTTGAAGAAAGGTAAGAAGAAATTAAGCAGTCACATGCTTACAGGGAAGCATGCTTGCTGGAGAATCAGAGAGCACATGTTTGCAGGGAAGTTGGAGAACAAAAAAGGGAAAAGAGAATATACAAGGGAAAGTGGGTGTTGACCAAACAACAGGAAGTTTACTCTAGGCAGTCCCCTCTATGCCTACAATAAACATGCAAACTAACTAGCCAGTTAATTAAGCATGCAAAAGTTGCCATTCCCAACAGTCTCTAGTCTTCCTTATTGCCATCTTGGTCTTCCCTGGGCAGGCCCAGCCAAGCTGGGCATTGACATACTGGAGAGTTGGCTGAAACTGCCCCCATCCTTTCTGCAGAACCCCAGCCCTGTGTCCCAAGTGGTACCCATCAGATCAGTGCAATTGTGCTGAGAGCAGTGCATGGATTCTTCCCAACTGGAGTGCAATGCAGTGGAACCACCAGGCCAATCCACTCGTCCATCTCGGCTTGTCTTGTTCCTGGGCCAGAACCTGATACCTGAGGTGATGCTTGGCTATGTCATTAAGCCTTATACAATAAGGACCAATCACAGTTGCTCATAGCTTTTCATTCAAACGCGCACACACACGGAGACACACACAAAGAGAGAGACACAAAGAGAGAGAGAGAGAATATGTATTCCTGTTTGGAAATTAAGACAGAAACCATTACTAAAGGGAATGTTGCCAGATCAAGGTGAGGGAGTTATTTCTTTTCACTTAGGGAGATGGGATTAAGAACATTTAATTTAGTCTGCTTATTTCTATCTAGAAGGTGGATGCAGAACAGAGCAGAGGGTGTGCTTGGCACCTGAACAATTGAGAGGGAAGCAGGAAGCTAGGAAATAACACATAAAGCTCCTGGAGAGTCTTTACAAACTGCAGCAACAAATCAATTAAGTCTTGCAACTGTAGCGAGCTGCTACTCTACTAGCTGAGCTGGGGATTTACATAATGTCCTTTCCTCTTGCCTGGAGCCGAGCCCATGATAACTGGGGGATTTGGGCCTGTGTTTCCCACCTAGATATGACCCATAAAAACTAGAGACTCAGGGCCAGGCCCTGAGATCTGGTAACCTTATGATCCCTCAGCAGCAGTGAGTTTTGTTTTGCCTAGCTCTCTGCTCCGTCGCCAGGCCTTCATGTTCCCGAGGTGGCTGTGAGCAAAGGATGTGAACTGCTGTGGATTGGAGAAAAGGAGGAAGCAGACTGAGCCTGAAGGGCCTCAAGGTGGCACAACACCCTAATGTAGCAGGCTGGGCAGGTCCTGTGGGTAGGGCAAGTGGCTCTAGGCAGCTCCAATGTCTCGTTAGCACTGACACAATTGGTCCAATGGTAGCAAAACCATTGACACTATACAGTTCACAACATACAGGCAGGGTTGCAGTATAAAAATATTCCCTTTAAATGTTCAGCATATTCATGTCATTTCTAGTTCTGTTATCCTGATAGCCCTCAAGCTGAATAGCTTTCAGCCCCTGGGTAGAGATGTAAAATTTCCAGAAATTTTGAATCCATGGCAGGAATCATAGAATCATAGGAAAAGCCTAGGAATTTTCATTAAAAAAATGACAAATGCAATATTAGCATTTCTTTACAGATTAAAAGTCAGTTTGTTACTTAAAATGCATTATATATAACTTGGTTTGTGGTCATTATCATGTTTGATATATTAAAAATACAGTCAGCCCTCCACATTTGCGGGTTTCACTTTTGCGGATTTGATTATTCATGGATTATTTGCTGCCAGCTCTGCTGCCTCCTTATGCCATTTTTAATAGGGACTGCAAGCCTCGTGAGATTGAGAAACTGTGAACGAGGTTTGTAAATCCCTATTAAAATTGGTGTGGGGCAGCAGTGGAGGTGGCAGTAAGCCCCACTAGCCACCTACTTCTGCCTTGTGAAGGAATCCTGATGCCTCAAAGGAACCCATGGTGGGCTGAATATGGTGATCATATCTTTTTGTGTGTTAAATGTGGTTTGGGAGAACCTAGAGTTATTCACGTTTTTTTCCCACTTTCACAGGGGTTCTGTGCCCCTAACCCTAGTCAATGTGGAGGGGTTACTGCATAGGCCAGCACCCTATACAGGTACAATATCATAAGTTGGATTTAGATCATCCTAAATGCTTCTTATTCTTATTTGTAATCATGGCACTACTGCAATGGAGGTCTATAGCCATTTCCGCACTAGACAGTTATAGCGCTATGATTCCACTTTCAACATCCTATGGAATCCTGGGGTTTGCAATTTCGGGAGGGGCTGGCTGGCCCCTCCCGAAACTGCAAACCCTGGTATTCCATAGGATATTGAAAGTGGAATCATAGCGCTATAACACTCTAGTGCAGAAATGGCCTATGTTGCTGGTAAGGGGGGTGATGTGGAATAACATGACCAGTCCCCTCTCACCAGCAAGCAATGCTGGAAGAAGCAGAGAGATGGCACTTGTCGCAACTCTTCACAGCCTTGTTTACTAGCAGGAGGGGAGTTGTTACATTATCCTTCAGTATCTGCTGCTTGGTAGCAGCATACACCTCTGTTGCTCCACATGGCTGATTGGCTTTCAAGGTGGGTTTGGGAGTTAGATGGGAAATTAAAGCATAGCTATTACATTTGTGGCTACATGTTTAATACCAGGATCTTGGCTACTGTTTATTCAGAAGTTTGATTACGAATTGAACTTTTGATTCTGTTGTCTTTTTAATTGCAGTCACCCAGGCTGAAGTAGCTTGGTGTAGGAAAGCAGAACTTAAGGTAGATAACTGGTGAAAAAGAGTGTAGGACACTTGGTTCATGGAAAAATTGTTGTACCATCTAAGGCTTGTAACGAACATATACAGAACAATATATTTCAAAAAGAAACATTTCGTCTTTGTTGAATATGTTAATAAGAATTCACAGTATTTGAAACAACCCTCCCAACAGATCAACTTTTGGAAGGACAGACTACATCTCAGTCCTCCCCTCTCCGGCAATGAGAATCCAGCACCTTCTTCAGATTTTTCCTTCTTCCACAAGAATTGAATCAGTTCCCTGTTTGCTTTTCTGTGATGCAAGCAACCTGATATTAATTATCCCATACCCAAAGCCCTTTGTTTATGTTTATTGTATTGTTGTTAAATAAGTAAATAATTAAAAACAAATCAAACTTCCCTTTTTTTAAAAAAAATTTTTGTTCCAAATGGAGCTACAAGTTCCAGTAAGATGTAAAGCCCTAAACTATAAAGAACCCCATTAGTTTTCACACTTTGAGGAGCAGGCAACCCACCCATTCAATAAAAACAGAAGAAATCATCAATTATTTAGTAGATTCCCCCCCGCCCCAGGATTTAGTTAATTTAAAAATATTTTATAATGCTGTATTGTTCAATGTTTATTTTAAATTTCGGTGGGCAACTGTTACCCTCCAGATGTCTTCCAACTGCAACTCCCACAATCTGTCGCTAGTAGCTATCTTGGCTAAAGCTGATAGGAATCACTATGTTGGTCCTGCCTCTTCTAATGTGTCTCCCTAAGTAGAGAGGGCTGGATGCATCATTGTTCACTGCCCTGTTTTTCTGAGCCTTGGAAATTCTTCTGTTGGTTTAAAAGGTAGGTTTTGGTTATTGTGATGGTGCAGTGTTGCAGTCATGGCAATGATAATTATGTGTCCCCATGTAGGATCTCAGCTTGTACTTTTTATGGTTTTCAAATTTTATTCTGCCAGTTGCCTTGGGGAGGCTTTGTGGTATATAGCTGTATAATATATATATGTGTGTGTGTGTTTGTGTGTGTGTATTTCAAAAATAATAATAAAGATAAATAAATAATCAGGTGATGTACACACATGCTTGAAGCATCCCTGAGTTTTAAATGAACAGGTAAACATTAAAGAGACACTTTACGTTGCATTACACACGAAAGAGATGCTTATTTTAGCAGCTATAATTTGGCACTCATGAAATGCAAACCTGGTTGCGGCAAACTGCAGCCTTCAGCTAGGCAGGAAAATAAACAGAATCAGAAACCTCACTGTCTTTCTCCTTGATCTCATCTTCCAAAGGTAACATGACCTCTTGTCCTCAAAGCTTTTCTCTTAAGTGCAATTTTAATCTCCCAGCCACTTCACCTGCGTAAAAGCATCACAAAGTGTAATCTTTTGTGGCCTGCCCTGGCTTCTACCTGAACAACAATTTCTATAAGTTACCCAATGCAATTAAGATGCTGAAGAAGGGAATGCAGTTGTAAATATTGCTCATACTGTTTGGAGCCATATAATGCAATTACTCTACTCGCTCTGGCTTTTAATGGAATTAGACAAAGCTGGAAACTGTGCTAACTTTCCTAGAAGTGAAAATGACTAAACATTGGACATATCATGAGATGATGTGACTCACTGGAAAATGCGGTAATGATGATCAGGAAGACTCTAAACTGAGTTACATGCAGGAAGGAGATAGTATTCCAGAGGGCAGGGAACATCAACTAATGGGGACTCTGGCCTTAGTGATACAAAAGGAATTGAGCCAATAGTACAAGACTCCAATGGTGGGCAGAAGAAAACAACAAGGAATTAGCTGGAAAGAATGACCCATGGTCTTAGAAGTCTCTATGTAATACACAAAGCATGGGAAATAAACCAGATGCACTCGAACTCTTAACACAGGAAAGCAAATATGATTTAATAGGTATCACTGAAACCTGGTGGGATAAGTCTCATGTGGAATATAGTAATGGAAGGGTATAACCTATTCCAAAGGGAAGGAGGACAAACAGCAATATATGTCAAGGATGTGCATATGTCTTCGGGGGAAAAAAAGTGGACAGAAACAACAGTGATCTCATTGTGGACATCTATTATAGGCCTCCCAGCCAGATTGAAGATTTGGATGGTGCCTCCAAAAACAGATGACCAAATATTCAAAAAGGAGAGCTATAGTAGTAATGGGAGACTCCAACCACCCTGATGTTTGTTGGAAGTCACATTCTGCCAAGAGTGTAAGGTCCAACATATTCCTTACAACCCTTACAGACAACGTGATTATACTAAAATTGGAAGAAGCAATGAGGGGATCAGCTCTCTTGGATCTGATCCTAACCAACAGAGCTGAAGTGGTCAGTGATGGTAGAGGAACAGAAGGACCATTTGGTGGGAGTGACCATACCTCTCTTGGGATTTGTTACACAAAGGGAAAGGGAAAGCAAACTGAGGCCATTTCCACACTACACTGTTACAGTGCAATTATTCCACTTTCAACATCCTATGGAATCCTAGGCTTTGGAGTTTAGGGAGGGGCCTTTGAAGAAGGATATCAAGAAGGATATTCTTGGGGAGAGGTGGGTAAATAATAATAGTAATAATAATAATTAAAAAATATCAACAAGCTGGAAAATGTCCAAAGAATTGCTACCAAGATGATCAGAGGTCTGGAAACCAAGCCTTATGAAAATTTATTTATGGAACTGAATATGTTTAGCCTGGAGAAAGGAGACTTGAGTGGTGACATGACTGCCATATGTAAATATCTAAAGGGATGTCAGCTAGAAGTTGGGGCCCACTTGTTTTCTAATGCTGCAGGGACTAGAACACAAACTAATGGATTCAAATTACAAGAAAAGTGATTCCACCTAAACATTAGAAAGAGCTTTTTTACTATGAGAGCTGTCCAACAGTGGAATAGATTGCCTGAAGGTGGTGGATTCTCCATCTTTGGAGGTCTTTAAACAGAGGTTCGATGGGCATCTTTCAGGGCTGTTTTACGAGTTATGTATTCCTGCATAGCAGGGAATTGGACTAGGTGGACTTTGTGGTGCCTTCCAGCTCTTAAGATTGTATCATTCTATAGTACTTGGCAAAACAGAAACAGCAGGAAGAGAGAGTGCACTACTGGTGGACTGATTCAAAGGAGCCGTGGCCCTGAGTTCGCAAATCCTGATCCAAGCAGTCATTGCCTGGGGCTTTTGGATGGCAAATAACTGAAGGGCTGGAAAATATAACAGCCACTCTCATCTTTAAAAAGGGATCAAAAGCACTAAAACAAAAGAAGCTCACTATTCATAGCTGAGAATTTTTTGGGAGTGGGTGGGTGATTCACCCCAAATTGGGAAGAAGTACCTTGGAGAGAAAGCTGAAAATGAAAATACATGTGTGAAAGGGGAATGAAAAGATTTCAAGAAGTGGGTTGTTGCTGTTGTTATGTGCCTTCAGGTCAACTCTGACTTATGGTGACTCAAGCATAGGAGTTTCTTGGCAAGTTTTATTCAGAGGTTAGTCAAGACCTTCTTCTTAGGCTTGGAAAACATGACTTGCCCAAGGTCACCTGCTAGATTTCCATGGCTGTGTGGCGATTTGAAACCCGGGCTTCTCGAGTTTTAGTCCAATACCCAAACCACTATACTGTGCTGGCACTAGCTGGGTGAGGGAGAGAATGGTCCTCAATTTTGACAGGGAGTATGTAACCCGCTCTCCTATTCTCCTACACTTTTTCTTCCTTAAAAATAATTTGTAAAGCAGGTACCCATGTTGGCAGATGTACAGCAGGAGTACCAGCGCCATGGCCATGCTCCTTCTTCCTTTCCTGTGGCATTAGGTTAAACAGTTAGTCTTTTCATCCCCTGAATCTTCCTGGTTCATCTTAGTGCCCAAGAGACTTTATGAAATTATGAACTGATGTTCAGTGCAAATGGTTGGAGAGACCTTTATTAATTCACCGCATATTGGATTTATACATATCTATTTATAGCCAGTTACTGCCATGTAAACATTATCAGTTTTAATGACTTTGCACAAGAGTAAATCTGGCTGTGATTCTTCCTGCAACCACTTCCCCTTGCCTTTAATATCTTGGTTCTACTGATCTCTAATGTAAAATGCTATCTTTTAGTCATTATTGATCCATCTAATTTCCTGTTTCTATTTCTCTCACCATTAAAGCAGTTCTCATTTAAGTCCCCACCTGTTCATAATAAACACTTGGATAGTTTCATTTTGTAGAATTAGGAGTCTCCATCTTTTCTAATCAAAACCCTGTCATTATCATCACCAAGGGCTGTGAAACTAGATGGAGAGTGATGAAGTCACAGGAATGTTAATAAGGAACTCAACAACGCATTTCCTGTCCAAAGATACTTGTGATAACCTCTTGCGATGTTGTCCATTCTCCACTGACTGTTCTTCATCATTCACAGCATGGCCATATCCAAAAATCTCAAAGAGGGACCATTTCCACACTAGACTGTTATAGTGCTATTATTCCACTTTCAACATCCTATGGAATCCTGGGGTTTGCAGTTTAGCCTAGGATGTTGAAAGTGGAATAATAGCACTATAACAGTCTAGTGCAGAAATGGCCAGGGACTTTTGCCTTGGGTTGGTATCACAATTCATGGCCAACCAGTCATCAGATACTTGAAAAAAGATATTTTGGCAAAGGAAAGGAATGTCAGTGTCACCTTTCAGCTGGGGCTGGGAAATGAATGACCCTTTTAGACATGACTATAAACTCCATCATCCCTAGCCAACACCATCAGTGGCTAGAGATGATGGCATTTGTAGTCCAACCACATCTGAAGGGCCACACATGCCTAGTTCCTGCCCTATCTGCTGTAATACAATGGCTTCCATACTCTATTGACAGAATTAATACAGGAAACATGTGAAATCTGCTGCCTTGACACAGAGCAGGGCTATTTGGAGCTCCTTTCATGTTTTGGGACCATTAGGACAAGATGCTTTTCTGGCTTCAGCATCCATTTGGGGCACCATTCACTAACATCTGCTGCCTAGGCTACAAGCCAGGAGAAAGGTACCAGAAGAGAAATCACCTCCACTGTTGCCATCAGGGCACGATTTTGGGGCAGAAGACCAAGACTTCAAGCAGGAGAGAGATTGGCTTATCCCACTTTGAAGTAAGTGAAGTCATACATATTCCTAGAGGAGGTACTAAGGTAAGACTATGAAGTCCATAGTCTGACTTTACCCAGCTGTACCACTCAGTGCTTCATGTTTCTCAAGAAGGAAAGGAGTCTTTGAACAAGAGAGGTAAAACCTCAGAATTACAAATCAGTTTGATTGAGGAGGACATTGCATTCTCACCCCAAATGTAGTTCAGTCAAGTGTGGCACATAAGCAAAATGCATCCCTTGAATCTTTTGAAGAGATATTTTGTGGGGCATGATGACTCCACATGACCACACTAAATATGACATGACTGCTCTAGTTGTAGTGATTTCTAATCCTCCACAGGAGGAAAAGAAGAGCTCCAAACCCAGAAGTTGTGACAAACACCCTTCCAAGCCCCTGTGAACCACAGTGAAGTCCCCAGAATAGAAAATGGCAAGGAAATTTTTGTAAAGGCCAACCTCTCCTGGAAATGGAGCAAGTTCCACAACTCAACAGGGGAGGTAATCAGAGCATGTTTTACCTCGAGTAGCTAGAAATCCTTTTAGTCTCAGTGTGTTGGTATCTGCTTTGAACTATTGCTTCTGTTATCAACAGCCTCCATAAAGAAACCCATTTATTCAAAGTGACATATTTCATCCATCTCTGATTCTTTTATTCTTCCCCCTTTTGCACACAAAAACAGGACATAGAAAATTTGCATCCCAGCATGCCCCTAGCAATACATTAATACAATGCCATCAAATCACCTTTTTCTTCTTCTTCTAAAACTGTATCATTCATGTAGTGTGTTCGTAAGATTCCTTTTCAGTTACTATTCCAGTTGGTCTTTTTTCCACTGTGTATTGTCTATTTTCTTCCTTCTTTGACTAGGGGAGTCCAAAACAGGCCATGGTATGCAAAATATTGATTCACTGGGGCCTCAGGCACTGTGCCACAGTTACTCCAGTGCTGTATGCCTTTAAATTGTTTTTGACTTACACAACCCTAAGGAGAACCTATCACAGGGTTTTCTTGGCAAGATGCATTCAGAGGCAGATTGCCATTGCCTTTTTCTAAGGCTGAGAGAGTGAGACTCCCAAGGTCACCGAGTGGGCCTCAGTTACTCTATACCTTCTAGAAACAGCTCACCAAATACATCCAAGCATTATATTTCTTCTTGAGCTGCATTACATGGGTAGCTTATCCTCATCTCAGTACCCTGAATTCTCTTTTGCTGTGGGTGGCTTTCAGCAGATAATACCACAGCCAATAACAAACATCTTTTATTGTTTACACCCAAACACATCACCTTACATTTTGTGATGCTGGCTTTCATTCCGTTTATATCACTGCAATTTGTGATGCCACCAAGTTAATCTGTGTGTAATTTCTCAGTCCCTCCAGAAGACTTCAAAATTGAAATAATATCCAAATTACAAAGAAACAGTCCCATTTTCCTCTGCTAACGGAAATATTTGATAAAATATGGCCTTACTGTTTTGCAGTGTTACAATGTCTGCATGGATACATTCAGCATGATCGCAGGCAGTCAAATTCTCTCCTCCATAGCCCTGACTTGAATAACAATGTTGTCAACCAAGTTTAGGGCCTTTCTGCACTACATTGTTATAGTGCTATTATTCCACTTTCAACATCCTGTGGAATCTTGGGGTTCGCAGTTTAGGGAGGGGTATTTAGAATTCTCATCCAGAGAGCTCTTTGGCCTCAGTAAACTACAACCCCTAGAATTCCACAGGATGTTGAAAGTGCAGTAACAGCGTTGCAACAATGTAGTGTGGAAGTGCACTAATTTTATCTCTCTCTTTTTTATTTTTTTGATAGCTTTATTCTTGCCTTATCCTACAAATGTGCTTCTGACACCAAGCAAGGAATGGTTTGTAGTCTACCTTGAAATGTAAAAATGCATGCTGGTCTTATGTGGGAAATACGCTTTCTCCATAAAAACCCTTACTGCTTATACTAGCATTCCAAAGGATCCAAAGGCGTTCAAAATATGAAGCTGGATAAATAGCCAAATAAGATGTAGGATAATGAAGGGGACAAGCACTACAACCAATGGCAGCAGCTGTGTCAGTGCCATGGAGAAGGCCAGGTCCCAGTCTTTGCACAAAGATGCAAGGGAGCTCATGTTAGCACTATTACTCTTTGGTGCTGATACAGCTGAGCTGATATGTTTCAGTATTGTGGCTTTCCAAAATGAACTCCCAAGGGTAGAAAAAGTTAGCATCTCATGGTTTTGCTCTACTCATTTATCTGCTCCTAACTCAGACCTCAACTAAATATGTACTGCACAAATTTGTAGGTAAAGCAGTGGTTCTCAACCTGTGGGTCCCCAGATGTTTGTGAACTTCAGCTCCCAGAAGCCCCAGCCACTATGGTCAATGCTCAGGGCTTCTGGGAGCTGAAGTTCACAAACATCTGGGGACCCACAGGTTGAGAACCACTGAGGTAAAGCTACATGACCTGATGCCACTGGAATCATCTGTGGTACAGCATGTAGTGCAAATTGGTGCCGTGATGCAAAATACAACAGAACTGTGAAGAATACTGTTAGGGATCCCCCTTTCAGAAGCTTTGTTCTATCTCTAGAATGCTTTTTCATCCTTACTTAACCTACACTCAGTGATGTACTCTCCCTGCTGATGTCTATCTATCTGTACTTGTTTCTGCCAGTCTATTATTCATAATCCCCAAAGCACCTACACCACCAGCAAATCCATTTTGTCTAGGAACATTGTTCATCTGTCTTGGAAAGCCATTGGCACTGTCAGACAACTGTTTCTGCATGATGGCTAGCGACACTTTGTTAGAGGCTAAAAGGTCTTTCATGGAGATCATCTCTCCAGACATTCTGCGTCCATCCGTATCACTCTCCATGATGCCATCTGATTCAATGGAGATGTTGTGCTGGTTCCGTGCATTCCCTGGCACCACAACATTCCTGCGTGACCGGATGAGTTTTCTTTGGCATCTATGGCATGTCCATTCAAATTTCTTTAATATCCAGTTTATGGACTGTTTGATAACAATAGAGATCACATTAAACAAGGAATAGATGCAACACACCCCCATGAGTATGAAGATGAAATTGCCAAATCGGTAAAGGCCTTGGCTGTCATATTGGGCATTCTGGCTACTCACCAGGTCGCCAAAGCCAATAGTACTGAAGGCCACAAAGCAAAAATAAAGAGACTCAAAGTAGCTCCATCCTTCCATTGGTGTGTACATAGCTGAGGCACAACAGGAAATGATGAGTGATGCTAGGCACAAAATCAGCATGACGTAATATACAGATGGCTTCCATCCTGCTAAGCTGTCCACTTCAGTGTTCCCAGAGGCTTGCTGGATGTCTTGTGTAAGGACCCCACTCCGCCTCAGCCGCCTCTCGTGGCAGGACTTCATGACATATGCAATGATTGTGATCAAGCGCTCCAGGAACAAGTTGAAGAACAAGATGGTTCCTGCACAGCCTATAAGGCCATAAAATATCAGGAAAAGTTTTCCTGCAATGGTAGCTGGTGTGGTCATGCCAAACCCTGAAAGATAAAATGTGAAGATTTATTTATTTATTTATTAAAGTATCTCTGTCCTGCCCTAAATCAAAAGATGTCAGAGCGGTGCACAAGCAAGAGTAATATAAACAGGTTAAAACAATTTAAAAGAATAAAGCAATTCAATAGACTAAAAACACATTAAACATATATTAAACAAACCAACACATTTAAAAAGGGGTTTAAAAGATTAAACAGTTTAAACCATGGGCACTGCATTTCAGGTAAATCAGTAAGGCCTAAAGCAGTGGTTCTCAACCTGTGGGTCCCCAGATGTTCGTGGACTTCAGCTCCCAGAAGCCCCAGCCATTATGGTCAATGCTCAGGGCTTCTGGGAGCTGAAGTCCACAAACATCTGGGGACCCACAGGTTGAGAATCACTGGCCTAAAGGCTTTCATAAATAACCACATTTCACCCCTAGGGCCCTTTTCGCATGGCATTTCCGAAGCGAAAGGGCCCCTTGAGCATCACATAAATGTGAGGAGCAGTCCACATGACGCTCAAGAGCCTAACGTGGACTGTGCATGCATTTTTTAATTTTCGGCTTAAAGCCGAAAATGCTGTGTGGCCGTGCATCACTCTGGGGCCCCACGCGCACTTACCTGGCGTGCGGAGCCTTGGGAGCCGGGCCGGTTGCACTTCCTGTGCAGTGCAGGCTGGGAAAGGTCCCAGGCTGCACTGCAGAAGGAAGAGGCAGGGCGCTCGAGCGACCAGGAAGCCACTGCGGAGCCCAACCAGGAGGGATGCGAGTGCGTTCCTCCAAAGTCTTCGTGCGCGAGCCCTGCCGCCCAGCACCAGGAAAAGGTAAGGTGCGAAAAGGGCTAGGTGTTTGTATGAAACCAGTGTTAATCTACCTCCTGCCTTCCTCCCAATATGAGACCCGAGATAGCTGATCGGGCCTCCAAGAGGAAGGCATTCCAGAATTGGGGAGCTATCGATGAGAAGGCCCTCTCCCATATCCCCATACACTGTATTGTGAAGATGTTGCAGAAGCCAGTTTTCCAAGCAACAAGATGTTTCTGGAAATGGCGCAGAACAAATGCAAGGCCATTGGTTAGAATAGAAGCTGAGAAATCTCTTCTACGTATTTGTATAATCTTTCTAGATTTAACTTCCAGATCATATTGGAAGAGAACTAATAGCTGTTATCAGGAATGGCAGCAGCTGCAGCAGTAAGCCTTTATTTAGCAGTTCAGAATGCATAGCAAACATTGTCTTGTATTTCTAACAGTAACCAGATAAGCTTGCTGGTTATTATTACCCCAAAACTGTCAATGTGCAGGCTCAGTCTGCGGTAGAGTGGTTTGTTCAATGGAACATGGAGATTTTATGGCAGAGACACAAGTCTAATACAAAATTCATTTGCATCGTTCACATTTCTCATGCCCTCCAGCTGTCTCAATTTGGCAAGGACAGTCCTGACCAATCGTCAAATGTTTCACCTTTCAGTTGCCTTTAAAACATCCCAGTTTCTCTTTCCTTCTCCCTCTTTGCCTCTTTATCAGCGCACTTCAGTTGCTGTGATCTGAGTTCAAAGTGCAAAAGCAGTGTGTACTCTGTTATCTCAGCAAAGGAAGGTGAAGGGTAGAATCTTGGCCTTCCCAACAGACTCAGGCAAAAGCACACTACTGCAGGCTATCTTAGCTTGTTTTTCTTTCTCATCAATAATTTTTGCCACCATGACCACACACTAATGTTGCTTGGCCACACGTGTCCCAGTTTTCATCTATGAAATATTGGAGGGTATGAATCTCTGTGGAATCAGATTTCATAAAGTACTGTGGAAATTTAGAAAAGACTAGAACACTCACAAAGATAAGTCAATTGTCAGTCAACCTCTACCCACATTTCTGCCCCCGAAGCACTTCCAGGGCCATGTGGACAACCAAAAATATAAAGCCCCCAAACCCAGAAGTGGTTGGAAGTTCACTTCTTGTTTTAAAAAGCAGGTCTTTTTAAAATTAAAAAATGTTTGTGGTGGGAGGTTGTGACCTATTTAAAAAGTGAATAACCACTCCTGGAAGATCTTTGGCAAAACTAGATGTGGTTGCACACAATGCATCTTAGAGAGCACAAGTGGAATTTGACTAAAAAAATTGAGTGTAAAAAAGACAATTTTCCAAAATTGTTGAAAGTGTGGCTGAAATTGGGCTTGTTTTCCAATTCTTTTCCTTTTCCTTCTTTTTCTTCCTCTTTTGTGTGTGTGTGTGTTTTAAAACACACCAAAAAAGTTGAAATGCCTCTTCAAAGGCTGGTATTTTTGGCCCTATCCATTCAACTTTGGGCCTAACTGCTGCTGGAATTCAGGCCCCATGCTTGACCTAAAGCAGGCCACTACAGCTGGGCTATGCTGGGTAGGACCAAAAACATATGCAAGTTGCAAGATTCTGACCTGTGATCTAACTAGGATTCCCAGATCTCAGGTCTGGCCCTCAGTCTTCATGGATCATGATAAGATCATGATGAGAACACAAATTCTCTAGTTTTGGAAGACTCAGCTCCAGGCAAGAGAAAAAGTCTGTGTGCAAATCTCCAGCTGCTTACCAAATCAATTAAGCAATTTGCAAGGCTTAACTGATTTGTTGTTCCAGCTTTCAAAGACTCTTCAGGGGGACTACATATTTATTTAGCTTCCTCCTTTGCTACCAGTCATTGTGATGCCAGGGCTCACCTTCTGCTCAGCTCTGTATCCATCTTGTCACAGGGTTTGCTGAGGCTGAGAATATGTGATGTGCCCAAGGTGGGCTTCCATGGCAAAGTGGGGAACTGAACCTTCATCTCCAGGGTTGTAGTCCAACAGTCAAACCACATGCAGTCTCTCTTAGAAGCAAATAGGCTAGATTTAATCCTCCTTGTCCTGTCTCACTAAGTAAGAAGGAACAATCCATTCTTTTCAACTTTGAAATGGGAACAGCCTCTTTAGCTAAGATCTCTGTCTTCATTTCCAAGCAAGAAAATATGTTCTTCCTCTCTCTTTCTTTCTTTCTGTGTGTGTTTGAATGACAAATTATGAGCAACTGTGGCTGCTTCTTAATGGATAATGCTTAATGACATCACCAGGGATTATCCCTAGTCTCAGATTTTGGCCTAAAAACCTCTAGGCCTGGGATGATCCTAGAGATGTGAAGTCCTGAAAAAAAACAAACAGAAAAAAAGTTTTTCCCCCATTTATTTCCCTGAAGCCTTTGGTCCTCCCCCCCCCAAATTGGAAAAATTGAAAAAAGGAAGAAAATCAATTATGGAATATTTATAGCAATTATAGCATGATGAATAAAATCTTTAAGACAAGGTATTCATATATTCTCCAGATCATTTCTAAAAACTATGACTGAAACTGATACTGATAACTATAGTTCAGAAAAAGAGTCTGATTAAATTTCATGCCTATTCATTGAATCTTAGTCCCTTCCTCTTCCCTTCCACACACTTCCCCTCCCCTCAATTCTTTTTATGGGAATAAGTGCTTTATATCTATTTGATACTGTGGAGAGGAAATATAAATAATTTTCTTTGTTATTAATGTTGATGGTTTCTTCTGCGTTTTTTAAAATTGTTTTTTTAATTGTTTTAAAATTTTAAAATTGAGTTTCTGTACAGTTCAGGAAACTGTTGCTACATTTGTTACAAATAAAAATTAAAAAAAAGTAAATTCCATTGTAATAATTATTTGAATGCACTGTATTTTAAATATACCAATTGTGATAATTTTATGCCAAATCAAATTGTACATATTCATATTTTATGTTCCTAAAGTAATAGAGTGACTTTCAATCTGTAAAAAGTACTAATGTTGCATTTTTTTATTTTTCTGAAAATGTTCATTTTTTTCTGGAAAAAAACCTGAGTTTTTTCCATGGTTTCAAGATTTTCAGAAATTTTACATTTCTAGATGATCCTGAGCTGGTAACCCTAGAGCTCACCTATAGATGCTTACTGATTTGAATGATCTTTATTTATTTGTCACATACACTCCATCTTTTCTCTAAGGAGTTCAAAGTGATGCATGTGGTCCTTCTCGCTATTTTGATTCTCACAACAACCCTGTCAGGTAGATTAGGCTTGGAGGTAGTGGCTGACTAGCCCAAGGTCATCTAGTCACCCATGGCTAAATTGGAATTTGAACCCAGGTCTCTCTAGGTCCAGTCCAACACTCTACTACAGCACTAATTTTCTGTCTTCAAGTCAGTCAAAACATTTAGATTCAGACTGAGTTGCCTTACAACTCTGCCTAAATCTTAAAAAAAAAAATCAATTCAACTGCTATATTACGGATTTTTTAAATTAAAACCAAGTTTCAAGATCCTCCTTTTTTACACACTCCCAAAAATACATAAAGGGACACAACCGCCTCCAGATCGCCCAATAGTGTCAGGTTGTGGCTCAATCCTTGGGCCTTTTTCGCATGGCATTTTCGATGCCAAAGGGCCCCTCAAGCATCGCGCACATGTGAGAAGTGGTCCACACGACGCACTCACATTTGCGCAATGCTCCAGGGCCTGACGCGGACCGTGCACACATTTTTTCATTTTTGGCTTGAAGCCAAAAATGGTGCATGGTTGTGCATCACTCCGGGGCCCTGCGCGTACTTACCTTGCGTGCGGAGCCTCAGGAGCTGGGCCCGTCACGCTTCCTGTCCAGTGCAGGCTGGGAAGGTCCCAGGCTGCACTGCAAAAGGAAGAGATGGGGCTCTCGCATGAACAGAAAGCTCGTGCGGAGCCGAAGGACCCCGGACATGAGAGCCTCTCTCTGGAGGCTGCTCGCGCGAGCCCGCACCCCAGCACTGCGAAAAGATAAGGTGCAAAAAGGTTCTTGAACTAATGGCACAATTTGTGGATCATTTTTTAAAACCCTTTATACCCTCAGTTCCATCTTATACAAGGGACTACATAGATTTTATAAACAAAATAATACCTTTAAGACCGGAGGAGAGAGATTTACTTGCCACCATGGATATGCGGTCAGCATATCCCAGGAAGAAGCCGTTGCCATCATTCATCCACCCTGGACTGGAGAACACAGAGACATCCTCCTTCTGATTTTTCACTCTCTCACAGAAACAGCTCTAACCAAAAACTATTTCATGTTTGAAAACAACTTTTATTGGCAGATCAAAGGTGTAGCCATGGGATGCCCTATGGCCCCTGAAGCTGCTAATTTATTTATGGAGAACTTTGAAAAAGAAGTCAACAAACCTAATAGGGAACACCAGGATAAATGAATTTTGGGGGCAAGATTCTTAGATGATGTTTTCTGTATCTGGAGAGATGATGAAGCAGATCTCACACTATTTCATAACACAATCAACACAATCCACCCAAACATACAATTTGATTTACAATTCAGTCATACAGAGTTCCATTTCTTGGATCTAGCAGTCCTCAAGGTAAGAGAAAACTCATCACCTCTCAGTACAGGAAACCTACTGATGCCAACACCTACCTCACATCCAAGGGCAATGAGACACAATCTCCTTTATGGTCAATTCCTCAGGGCCACAATGAAGAGGATTTCAGAAACGAGTCCCGCGTATTGCATTTTGTTTTTAATTAGAGAACATTCCAGGGTGTAAGGAAAAGCCACAAATCTCCTTTAAAAGGACTAAAACTATATTTTCTTACCACCCCTGTGGATATTATGCATATTGTAAATATACATTGAAAATGAGTTTGTAAACCCTAATGACCAAAAGAGATACATTTTAACCCACTCTTGCATTTGCAGTAGTAGTTTTCTTAAATATGCTATCTAGTGCAAGTGTAAAAAAATACATACATGTGGAGAGAGCATCAAGGCCCCTACAAAAAAGAATAGCTGAACATCTCTGTAATTTAAGGAACAAAAGATTGACAGCTCCTTTGGTCAGTCATTTTGTAGAACTACAACATTCTGCATGAGCTGTTAAGTTTTGGATGCTCCAAAAAATAACTGGAAATACTGAGAGAATTCTTATGAAAAAAGAAGTAGGATATATTTTAAAACTGAAATCTTTGATTCCAGGAGGTCTTAATGAGGATCTAGGCCTCCATTCCACTATGCCCATTTAAAAAGAAAAAAAGGGAAAAAGAAAAAAAAAAGGACCAGGCAATTTTGTAGTCAGATTACATCAGATGTCCTTCTAACTGGTCACACCACTTTCTCTAGGCTACCCTTGCTTCTGACCACCTGAGGAATTGAATAAATAAGCAAAAACAAAACAAAACAAAAACAAAAACAAAGTTTGTCTTCTTTATTGCATATCAATCCAGTTCATAAAGAAAGTACAGCACAAAACCTCCAGAAATTTCTGTTGTAGATTGGATTTATGGTATGCATATGATTTGTTGTATGAAGACTATATTTCACTATGTGAATTTTGAAGTATTATATGATTTTAAATATGCATGTTTTTCCTTGTTATAAGATCGTAAAATTGATACATATATTTATGTGTGTGGTTAATATAGCCCCTGAAGGAGGCCAACTAATTTATAAACAGGCCAAAACACACTGGGCTTTTTAAAGAATAAACTTGGACCATCCATAAGCAGGTGGAGCTCAGTCTCCTTTTTTCTGCTGGTTTATTACATGTGCTTTCCTGTACTTATTCCTTTTCAAATTAGTCAAAGCATTTAGATTCAGATTGAATTGCCCTGTAACTCTGCTTAAATCTAAAAAAATAAAGTAATAAAATAAAAATCAGTTCAACTGCTTTGTGGACTGTACTTTTCTTATTTATGTAGAAGTGTAACACCATGCTTCAAGGCCCCACATCTGAGGTTAAAACATTGAGTTGGCTAATGTTGGGTGGTTTCTGGATGAAAAAGGAACAGCAATGATCAGCTTTTAAAATTCTGCTACTTTTTTCTTATATTTTGTAGCCCTGTAACAACTTTGGGAATGATAACATCAGCAGGCGCCTTTCATTTTCCAAGACACCTACGGAAGGTGTTCTTTTTTTGAATTGCCTCTCTTTCCTTTTTACTAAGAGAATGATGCTTTAGGTAACCTATATGAAAAGCACATCTTTATTTAGCACAATATCTTTGTCCTTTACATTTTGAAAAGCATTAAGAAAGTTTCCTCTGAGTCCTTGCCTGTTGTCTCTCTCCTAAGGATTCATATGTCACATTGCAACATGGTTCAGAGACTGTGTCCCTTTCCGCATCCTACCTCTTCTCGATGCTGGGGTGTGGTGCTCGCGCGAGCAGCCTCTTGTGAGAGGCCCTCGCGTCCAGGGCCCTTTTCACACGGCATTTCCAATGTGAAAGGGCCCCTTGAGCGTCATGCACATGTGAGGAGCAGTCCACATGACGCACTCACATTTGTGTGACGCTCAAGGGCCTGATGCAGACTGCACATACATTTTCATTTTTGGCTTGAAGCCGAAAATGCTGCGTGGTCGCGCATCGCTCCGGGGCCCCGTGCGCACTTACCTTGCGTGCGGAGCCTCGGGAGCCGGGCTGGTCACGCTTCCTGTCCAGTGCAGGCTGGAAGGTCCCAGGCTGCACTGCGAAAGGAAGAGGCGGGGTGTGAGCAGGAAGCTCGTGAGGAGCTGAAGGACCCCAGACATGAGAGCCTCTCTCTGGAGGCTGCTCGCGTGAGTCCCGCACCCCAGCACTGCAAAAAGGTAAGGTGCGAAAAGGGTGCAGGTTTCTTCAGCTCCGCACGAGCTTCCTGCTCACATGACAGCCTCGCCTCTTCCTTTCGCAGTGCAGCCTGGGATCTTCCCGCGCTGCACCAAGACAGGAAGCATGACCAGCCAAGCTCCGAAGGCTCCGCACGCCAGGTAAGTGTGTGCGGGGCCCGGGAGCAATGCGTGATCATGCAGCATTTTCAGCTTTAAGCCAAAAATGCAAAGGTGTGTGATTGTTGCCTGCCAGCCCCTGGAGCCTTGCACGATTGCAAGGGTGTCATGCAGATCACTCCTCGCAATCGTGCGAGGCTCTAGGCCCTCTTTCACATGGCAGATGCCATGCGAAAAGGGTCTATACAATACTGAAATTCTGTACTCATTCTCTGCTCATCCTGTATGAACACCAATAAAAACGAATAGGTAATATTACAGTTTATTTCCTCACACTCAGTTGTACTCTGGATGGGTAGTGAAGTTTGCCTTATTTGGTAGCAGATTGGTGCCAGTGCTGATATAGGTATGAATTAGAAATAATAAAGTAGAAATAAAGTAGAAGCTGGGGGAGGCAACTGTTGTTTTCTATGGATTTGTTACATTCATTTGTAGTCTCTGTGACAACTGCTGCTCCACATACCAATGACCATAGTTCAAAGGTTGATAATATAGGCCACAACTTTCTTGGTTACAGCCACAAATAAGCTTGGCGCTCACGTGGGTCCAGATACATACACTGACTTGCTGATCAATGAGCTCACATTAACCCAGCCCACTTGACAGGAATCCAACTGAGATAGCAGATATTGGATTCCATATGGGCAAATGTCATTCCACTGCTGCCTGGGAGTAGAGCAAAGCCAGATGCTCCAAAGCTGAGTGTGACCCTTGCTGCCCACATCTGCAAGGTCCCATAAGAGAACCTCCATACCCTCTTAATGGGCATTCAAGCTTCATCTCCTTCCATCTAGATCCAGGTCCCATGCCAAACCTGCCCCCCAAGTTGTGGCAAAGTATAAGAAGACACAATCCATAGCAAACACATAACTGTTAACACAACAGAGGGCAGGAAGTTAGGGATTAAGCTCTGACAAAATGGGAAGCATTGAGGACTGGCCTATATAGTCCAGCTCCCAAACAGAGTGAAGCTTGTGTCTTGCAACTTCCAGTCCCGCCCACCAGCCAATCATGTTGCTTCCTATTGACTGGTTTTCCTGCTCATTCCCAGAGCCTGCAGAAACCATATGGACTTCTGAGAAGGAAGAGCAAGCTGCACCACCTAAAATGGCACTCACCATGCTTTACCTTCACTACAACCCAAAACCAGTGCCTCCTACATAACTTGTGGAGCACCAGTCTGCCTTACTTCCAGTGAGTTCAAGATGCTTCTCCTCCACACCTTTTTCTTGCAACAACCTTATGTAGGGTCAGGAAGTCAGAGTATTTTAGTACCACTTTAACTGCCACTGTTGTATCCTACACAATCCTGGGATCTGTAGGCAGGTAAGACTCTGGCCCTTTCCGCACCTTACCTTGTTCCGGCACTGGGGTGCAGGGATCCTGCGAGCAGCCTCTGCCGAAAGGCTGTCCCTTCCCTGCTGCTTCAGCTCTGCATGAGCTGCCTGCTCGCGCAAGAGCCTCGCCTCTTCCTTCTGCAGTGCAGCCTGGGACCAGGCTGCACCAGGGCAGGCAATGCGACTGGCCCGGCTCCGGAGGCTCCGCACGCCAGGTAAGTGCGCGCAGGGCCCGGGAGCAATGCACAATCGCACACCATTTTTGGCTTCAAGCCGAAAATGAAAAGGTGCACGATTGGCCCCTGCCGGCCCCTGGAGTGTCGTGCGATTGTGAGTGCGTCGTGCAGATTGCTCCTCATAATTGCACGATGCTCCAGCCCCTCTTTCGCATGGCAAATGCTGTGCGAAAAGGGCCTCTAGAGAGCCAGTGTGATGTAGTGGTTTGAGCACTGGACTTTGACCCTAGAGACCGGGGTTCAATATCCTGCTTGGCCACAGAAACACACTGGGTGACTTTGGGTGCATCACACACACTCAGCCCAAGAGGGGACATCATGTAAGAGTTGCCTTCAAGTCATCATAAATTGGAAATGACTTGAAGGCACATGACAACAAAGACCATTTCCACACTAGACTGTTATAGTGCTATTCTTCCACTTTCGACATTCTATGGAATCCTGGGGTTTGCAGTGTAAGGAGGGGCCTGAAAGTGAAATAATAGCACTATAACAGTCTAGTGCAGAAATGGCCAAAGACTATAGTGCTTTCTGGCTGAGAATTCTAAACACCTCATGAAAATAAAAACCCCTGGATTCCATAGGATGGACCCATGGCAGTTAAAGGAGCATCTACGTGCTATAACTGTGCGCTGCAAAAGAAACACTTTAACAATACACCAGACTTGTTCTTACCAGTTTTGCTTCAACATCATGATAACCTTTCATCTTTTTAGAACAATTACTTTTAAATGGAGAGGGAGAAAAGAATAGTGCATTGTGAATAGCTCTACCACCAGACAACTGGTGGGTGATCATGAGCTTAACAAAAGAGTTGCAATTTCTCTTAAAGACTGGATATTACATTGGAGTATTTTGAACATCTCATCTTCAGCTCTAAACAACATGACACGTGTATATGCACACATTCAGAATCAGAGAGCTGAGACTTTTTGAGTTGGATTTAGCTCAAACCAGCATTACAATACTGCTTTGGAGGAGCTTAACCAGCATGAGGAGGTGTACTGTTTGCTTTAGAGGTAAGTTTTCCTTACCATTTCTTGTTGTGTGCCTTCAAGTTGTTCCTGGCTTACAGTGACCCTACGCTGAACCCACTATGGAGTATTCTGGGGCTGAGAGTATCTGATGAATTCAAGGTCGCCCAATCAGTTTCCGTGGCCAAGCAGGGAATCAAACTCTGGTCTCCAGAGGTTATAGTCCAGCTCTCAAACTATTATACCACATTGGCTCTCTTTCCTTACCATAGGCCTATTTTTTAGCTGGTAGAGCAGCAGATATCACAAGACAATGTAAAGTCCCCAGTGCTACTCCATTAAAAGGAAGTAAACTCCGTAAAGAGGCCACGCTGGAGTTTTCTGTCTCTTCGGGAAATATTCCCCTCCCCTCCCAACCAGCCCTACATCTTCCTTCACTAATGCCAATTAGTGTAATTGTTTTATTTCATTTCCATTCCCCTTGTGGTAGATCCCAGTGAGAGATGATATAAATGTTCTTTCATTCTTTCGCTTAAGCTAAGAGGAACTGCACTGGCGTTTTCTTAATAGGGCTATTTTTACAAGGCTTGAAGCTAAACAACATGACACGTGTACATGCACACATACAAATGTATAGATGCTTTTTAATAAACCTAAGTTGAGTTTTGGAGGGGGTTTGGAGACACTTGACAAGCAAAAGACGTTTGCACTGAACAAAACAGCCTCGCCTCTTTATCTGCATGGGCTGTCAGCACATGGAAATGGAAAGAAAGGAGATTAATTCCTCAAGAGCCTGGAAAAACAGAAAAACTCTCATGTGCTTGACTGAGGCATGATGAAGGGAAGAGAGCTTTCTTTTTTTGCTTGTATACAGAACAATTAATGTTAATCTGCACTTCTTTCCATAGAACATGAGTTCATTTGCACCCATTCACATTCTCATCTCATGTTCTTAGTCACAATGATAAGCTAAATGCTCCCACCCTTGGTTGCCATTAAAAAAAAAAAATCTCAATCAAGGCCAAAGAGAACTGATATTAGGACAATGTAAGTTTCTGATGTTTTCCCATTAAAATGAATAATAATAATAATAATTATTATTATTATTATTATTATTATTATTATTATTATTTATATCCCGCCTCTCCCAATGGATCGAGGCGGTACTACAACAGTATATAAATACATTAAAAGCAATTAAAACATAACCCATCCTCCCCACCCACCAACCCATCTAAGCCCCCTAAAACACATTAACTATTAAAAACAAGAAGACAGTTAGTAGGAGGCGGTGGAGCACTAGTCTGGGAAGGCCTGTCGGAAGCGATTCCATTAACCATGCTGAAAGATCTGTAACCTCGGAGACTGGCCAACTTACCATAGAATCATAGAGCTCGAAGAGACCAGAAGGGTCATCCACTTGAAACCCCTGCCATGCAGAAATACACAATCAAAGCATTCCTGGAAGATGGGCATCCAGTCTGTGTTCAAAAACCTCCAAAGAAGGAGACTCCTCCACATTTCAAGTCCATGTATGCCATTGCTGAACTGCTTTTACTGTCAGGAAATTCTTTCTAATGCTTAAATGGAATCTCTTTTCCCTATGTTTGAAGCCATTGCTCCAGATCCTAATCTCCGGAGCAGCAGAAAATAAGTTTGTTCCATCTTCTGTATGACAACCCTTCAAATATTTAAACATAGCTATCATGTCACCTCTGAACCTTCTCTTCTCCAGGCTAAACATACCCAGCTCCCTCAGCTGGTCCTCATAGGGCATTGTTTCCAGGCCTTTTACCATTTTGGTCAACCTCCTCTGGACATATTCCAGCTTGTCAGTATCCTTCCCAAACTGTTATGCCCAGAACTGGACACAATATTCCAAGTGGGTTCTGACCAAAGCAGAGTAGAGTGATGCTATTACTTCTCTTAGACGCTGTACTTCTATTGATGCAACCTAGAATTGCATTGGTTTTAGGAGGAGCTTCCCAAGGCACACATGATTCTGTGGAGCAGCTTTCCTAGTCTGAACTGTAAGCAAGATTTGCTTCCTTTAGAAGGGGTGTGAGTGAAGAGCAGCCCTCCAGATATTGTATCTTCTGTAAGCTCTTGCTAGAAGAGCCGATGGGGAGGAAATAGCGGGAGTTACAGCACAGCAACTTCTGGGGGAGAGGTACACTTTGCCCATCCCTGAGCCTCACGGTGCTTGGGAGCTCCTTCTCTGTGAGAGTTTCTAGTGGAGTTGTTGCTTCTCAGTAAGACTAGATGATTTGCTTTACACATTTTTAAAAGCGGTCCTCCCTCCAGTGGAAAGACGTATTTTTGTCATAGCACATTATTTTCCTCAATGGTTATCTTGCCTTTTAGTATGCTTTGTTTTGTGACTGGTCACTGGAAGATTAAAAACAGGTCTAAGTGCTGAGGCCTGAGATAAAATCTTGTTGTGTGGGGCGAAAACTATTAATTTGAGAAAATACACATTACCTTTAACATCTAGTTTGTGAGCACTGCCTGTGATGTTCCAGAAGTCTAGCCTACTCTTTTCCCATAATCTAAAGAATGCTATTCTGATTTGAGGGTGGGAATATTGGAAGAGACTGTGATCCCAGACCATTAGGCTTGATTAACAATACCTATGAAAAGGATCTTGGGAACTTATTAGACCACAAGCTAAACAAGGGTCAACAGTGTGATGCAACAGCCAAAACCAATGCAGTTCTATGTACATCAATGGAAATATAGCGTCCAGGGGGAGGGAAAAAGATCAGACCTCACTTGGAAAGGTATGGAATTCTTCCCTGAAGAGTAGAACCAATGGATTCAGATCACAAGCACAGAGACTCCACCTAAACATTAGAAAGAACTTCTTGATGGTAAGAGCAATTTGAGAATGGAATAGATTTCAGAAAGTGGTGTACTCTTCTTTTTTGGAAGTTTTTAAACAGAGGTTGGATAGCTATCCCTCAGAAGTGCTTTAGTTCTGTTCAGTTTAGTTTAGGAGTGTTGCCCCAAAAGTTGGGGGATCTTGAGGCCCACCAGCAATGCCATCGTCTCCTTAGAAAGTGGGGCAAATAGAGCTCAAAGAAGCCCACGAGAGGCAGTAATGGCAGTATCCTTTCACCTGTGTATACCAATACTAACTGTAGGACTCCAGTGAACAGTTTAAACAGGGTGTTTTTATTGGGAATTAACAGACACACACATACACAAGAGATCAAGCAGTCTCACGAACCACACAAGCTAGAGAAGGGAGAAGCGAGAAAGGTTGGATAGAGGGAGATTTGGGGTGTAAAGGATGATATTTACTGGTCCATGAGAAGGTTGAAATGGAAGACCACAGTCTGAGGGTAGTACAGGGCATAGGAATCTGAGGACTGACATACAGAGTGACACCCAACATACAATGAATTGCTGGGGTTGGAGCTAGGGTTTAAATACCCTTTTTCCTACCCTGAAACAATGACTGTTAATGGCTCTCTGGTAGAGTGAACAAAGATGTCTAGAATAGGGTGATTGTCTCAATTTCAGGTGACAAAACATCGATGGGTGTCTTGACAGCCTTTTAATGTCTTGGTTGGGTAAAGTGAATGGGGAAGGTCTCTGTAAGAAATGCTGTACCCAGGCACTTTGATTTACTATTGTTGCCAGGGCTATTGAAAGGATTATTGGAAGCCCATTAACACTGGGCTTTCCCACCTAATCTTCTTGAACTCATGACCATGCTGAGGCCATTCTGACCTAGCCCATTCTTACAGCCAGTCCCCTGTTTCCACATGCTTTTACAGTCAAAAGTGTCCAGTTTTATAAAATGACATTTCTTGCTAATTTTCCTATCCTGTAGGACGAGGGGTGTAAGGTGTGGTGACAGGAGAGGGATTAGATTAGATGTCTCTCATGGTCTCTTCCAACTCTGTGATTTTGCAGACACATGAGGAAGAAGTGGTGACAAAAAAATCAAAGACTGTGGACTTCATCTGCCCATTTGAGGGTACAGACCTGAGACTGAGTTCTCCTTCAGTGGAGAATAAAAGACACTTAAAGTGGGGAGAATGAAAGTAGGAAAAATTTCTAGAGAAGATAAATAGATTGATGGTGAATCCTAGATGTGTTGCTGTTGCGTGCCTTCAAGTTTTTTCTGACATGGTGATCCTAAGGTGACACTATCTTTGGTTTTCGTTGGCAAGATTTGTTCAGAGAAGGCTTTCTTTTGCCTTCCTCTGAGGCTGAGATTGTGTGACTCGCCCAGCTTCACCCATTAGATTTCTATGACAGAGTGGGGAGTTGAAGTTGAAGCCTGCTTTCCAGAGTCTGCTCCAATGTTGAAACCATACTGGCTCTCAGAACCCTTGGTACTAGGTTAAGTGTCTGTTGACTCCAACAAGCATTATAGAGACAATGGAATAATTCTGAGATGTCATATTAAAAACCAACAAATGAAAGAAAATCTCAGTGCAAAAGGAAATTTCTAAGATGCCATAGTGACAAATTGAAACAACTTTATAAAGAACACAACAATACAAAGAAAAAGACTTGGAACAACATGTACAGAAAATCCTACAATCAGAATAAATAATACATTCTTCTATGACAGACATTAGTTAATGACAGACAAAAGCCAGAAGAAGTTGGAATTATGTGTACCCAAGTGGAGATCAAGTGATTTTTGCAAAACAGCAGTATGCTTTTAACATACGAAAAGCATTTCTTCAATCCATCAGCTTTACAGCTGCCTATAAAGCAACTCCTGAGCTGATGATTAATTTCAGAGAAGAAAGAGAGCATAAAAAGTTCACTGAAGGAGGAAAAAAAGAATGGAACCAATAACTTAATTCAGTCCTTATTTGGAAAAAAGTAAGGGCCAGTTTGCATAACTCCTACTGAGGCAAACTCCTTTGTGCACCACCCAGCTTGGAAAGAGCCTTGTTGAATTTCTTGTGAATTACTTCTAAGTGGACATGTATAAGAATGCACTGTTAGGATTTCCTCTTGTCACTTCATGAGCAGGAATTATTCATTGCCAGTAGGAAATATAGATAATGAGGCTATCATATGATCATTACACTACAGGTTCAGTAGGAGTGTAGAAGTAATTAATTACATGTAGCAAATGATTTCCAATTAATTTTTTCACACAGTAATGAAGGTACAACTACAACCCATTACAATTGTAACTTAGCACAGAGAAACATCTCCTTCTGTTACGAAACTGTAACTGATTTAGTTGCTTTTATAGTTGCAAGGTGTAAATAGTAAAAGAGAAATACTGTACATAATGCATTTTGTACTGCTGCCTCATATTCTGTTGTAGGTATTGAAAGAATGATCAGATAGATGGGAGGAGAATATATTTTGTGCTGTAGGAGAGCAGCTTGTAACAGGTTTTTTTAAAAAAGTAAAATGGCCTATTCCAATTACTTTTGAGAAATGGAAATAACCAGGAATTATTTTTAAAGATTGTAACTAGAATGGTAACGATTTTGGGTAGCTTTGGAACAATAACTGAAATTACTTTCAAAAAGTAGTTTCCTAGTTCTGTATGAATGATATCTGACTTAAAAAGGAATGTTCCTAGGTCCGGAGCCTGTCCATTTATCTTTGCATTGGCAGTATGGGCTATAGGTTGAGCCCCTTTCAGCCTGCTTCTGTAGCAATGCTGATCCATAGGAGCTGTTGCAGAAAATGTGCAATGTTGCACTGGTCACATGGAACAATCTGTGCCTGTGAGCACATGCAAACAGGGCTGTTGAGAGTGGGGTTTTGGGGTGCAGGCCCCCAGGTATTTGCCAGCAGCAGATCTGCACAATAAGCAGGGTCTGCTGGTGGGTGAGTGTGAGATGGTCAGTCAGCTGACTGGATGAGTACCTCTGCGCCAAGGTAGTGGCTTTGAGCCAGTGATGTAGACTCAAGTCAATTGACTTGGACTCAAGTTGGACTTAAGTTGCTTCAGTGACTCAATTCGGTAATAAATGATGCACTGACTTGACTCGACTTGAGACCTGTATATTTTTAGTGACTGACTTGCTACCCTTGGTTCAGAAACATAACACATTCATCCAGAAGAACAGTTCCATCTCTTTTTGCTTACTGGTCACATGACAATTCATCTCAAGTCCAAAGTGTGGATCATTTCTCAGAGGGGAACAGCAAATGGGTTAGGCAATGGGCTTGAGGCAGGCTTGAGGTCTACTCAGAGCCTGTCCCCACTGTATATCAGAGGAGCCTTCTAAAACTTTTCCTCAGAGCAGAAGACTAGACTCAATCCCAAAGTGTAGGGTGCATTTCTCAGAAGAGAACAGCAAATGTATTAGGCAATAGGCTTGGAGGAAGGATCCTTCCTTCCTTCTAAAGCTTTTGAAGCTTCAGTAATGGAAAATAAGGATCCTATTCCTTGCTTCTGAAGCTGCAGACTCTTTCATGCCCATTGGCACAAAAGCCTCCAGTCTTGGGAAGGGGGAATAAGAAGGATCCTATTCCCCATTTCTGAAGCTGCAGATGGCAAAATTGCAAATGCAGAGGGCCAACTCTGCTTAAATGTTCAAAACTGGCTTTGTCTCTCTCCAGAAATTCTGCAATATAGGATGGGGTATAAAATTGGCTCCCAGACTTGACACTTGACTTGAAAGTATCTTCAAGGATTTGAGATTTGACTTGAGACTTGAAGGTAGAGATTTGAGACTTGGAGTAAAAGACTTAGATTCATCACTGCTTTGAGCTGAGAGGGAGGGGAGCTCTTGGCTGTGCATGAAATAAGGGATCTGTGGAAGGGGCTCTCCTTTTGCTCTGCTCACTTTCCTAACTTCATGCAGGATGAAAAAAGATTGGGGAAGCCTACTGTTGAGGGGGTTTCATAGTAGGTGCACACAAAGCTCTCCCAGTGGAGGTAAGATGGGCAGGCAGACAGGCCATGTGGGGAAAGAGAGGAGGCCAGGAGAGGTTGGCAGGGAGGGGAATGGTGGGAATGTCTGTGGTGCCTGTAGCAGCTTGAAGTTCATTTGGAGGCAAGGTGACTTTCCGCCTTTGTTCCCATGGTCAGGCCACTTTGCTTGGAGGCTGTGGGAGCTACTTCTGAGGAGTCTACCTTCCTTTCCTGGCCCATCCAGTGACCATTTGGTGCCCTGGAGAGACTGACTAAAATTGCTCACACTGGATGTGTGATTTTATATATCATTTTTTAAAATTTACCAATGTTATCATCAAAATGATTGACAAATGATGATAGATAGATGCAGCCTGTGGTTTCAATCTAAACCTTCTTAGATACGGCCTGCTGAGAAGGCCAGAACTAAATGCAGCTGGGAAGCTGGGTAGGGCTGAAAGCCTTCAGCATTACAAGGCTGCACACAAACTCTGACAACTTCTTGAGAACCACATGCCTCCTGGTTAGCCTCTCTTTGAAAGATTCTGTTACATTTTAGACTCTTGATTGCCACAACTTCTAGATTATTTTTATGGCTGTGTTTATGGATACCCCTTGGATTCTAAGAATGATTAATGATTCTTGACCTAAATGGCATAAACTTTTTAGCTGGGATTTATAGTTTGATGAGATACTTAGAATTATCTAGTTCAGTTCCCTGAACTGCAGGATTAGAGGTCTCTGGAAGATAATTCTAAACTACAGATCCTAGGATTCCATAGGATGGAAACACAGCTGCTAAAGTAGGATCAAAGTGCTGTAATTAGGTGATGTGAATATCCCCTAAGTCACCAAGAGGATTCTACCTTCAGGCAGTAGACGCTTAGGGGTGGGGAGGACCACGAGGTGTGGATGAAGTTTTGGCCATTTCGGCACTACACAGTTATAGTGCTATTATTCTACTTTCAATATCCTGTGGAATTCTGGGGTTTGTAGTTTACTGAGGCCAAAATGCTCTCTGGCTGAGAATTCTAAATACCCATCCCTAAACTGCAAATCCTAGGATTCTATAGACTGTTGAAAGTGGCGTAATAGCACTATGACAGTGTAGTGTGGAAATGGACTCAGCATATTGTGTATTGTCCTGTCTCCTCTAAACTAGTTTGCTGTTTTCAAGAGCAGTGAATGACATGTCTTCTCTTACACTACCCAGGGTTTTCCCTTTTGAAAAACACAAAGCTTGCCTCCCCTCCAAAAACATTTTAACATGATTTAAATAAAGCAACCCCAATTTATTTGTTTAAATTGCCTTTATGGGGGGAGGGTTTGACCCTCTTTAGAACTAACAGGGAAATTAATACCAATATCAACAGCAGCACCAGCAGTTGCTGCTCTCCTTATCTTAATCACAATCTGCTTAGATCTGGTTGAACATTGAAGCAAAATAAAAACACCCAGCTTGAATAATTGGAATGCATTTACATCTGCATTACAACATTTCTGTCAAAACACTAACATTATATAACTACAGAAATATTTAACTTTCACTCTGAAAAATAAAAAGGAAGAAGCAGCTTTTAAATTGACTCCAGTATTTTTTTTCCAGCAGAAAATGCTCTCAGGGAACAGTTATATCTTAACAATAATTACGGATTTACAAAAATAATTACCATATAGCTTGCTAATCTGATTCCAACATTAATTTATCACACCACATCCAAGGATTCCTTGCTAGCTCTAAACCAAAAGTACAAAAAATCCAGCACTTTAATGTTGGGTTTATAACACGAAGATTCAAATCTCCCCTTATCTATTAAGCACATGTGGTAATCTTGGAGAACTTACTGTCTCTCAGCCTAACCTATCTCACAGTTGCCAAATGGCAGACCATGTATTTTGCAAGCACATATACACACAAACCACAGATCCATGCTGAAGAAAGTTTATGCCATAATAAATGTGGCAATCCTTATGTTGCCACAAGACTCTTGCAGTTTTTGCTACTTCCCAAGGTTGTGAGGATACATGGTGAAACCTTGAGCTCTTTAAAGTAAGGGAAAGATAAAAATTTTATCTTAAAAATTAAAACAAATACCAACAAAAGGCACAAATCAAATCTTCTTCCAGTAGTGGTGACCACTAATGGCTTGTGGGTTCCGTATTAGTCAAGCAATGAATTCACTTTAGATTTTAGTTTGAACTTTAACTTCAAGGTGTTGAACTGTACCTACCATATAAGTTCATCACCTTGGATTGGTTCTTTAAAATACGCACCAAAACTCAGAGTGGATTCAGCATCTCACTCACATGGGAGCCACCAGTTGCCACTGGCCATTCTGAGATTTGTAGTTTTTCTGTCACAGGGCACCACCATTTCTGCCATGTTAGCCATTGTTACCCTGTGAATTGGGGGTCCCGGGAGGGGTGCCCAAACAACAAACCAAACCAAGCAAAGATAGGGAAATTAGCTGGAACATTCTCTTGGCTAATGAGAGGCAAGGTAACGCAGCAGGATCTTTTACCTTATGTCTACAGCGTCAGGTCAGTGAGGAGGCAAATGGTTGAAACAGCAATTAAAATGTATTAAACAGTTATTAAAGAAAAGCACAAACACACTCCTAACTAGAAAAGGAAAATAGAGTTCAAGGGGAATGGGTGATATGCCACCTGTCCTGCAGTCCTGGAGAAGCCAATTGTAGAAGAGGAAACCTGGCATGGCGGCCGAGGGGAATCTGCTGAACTGAGCGACAGCAAGGCAGAATGAAGTCCAAGCGATCTGGCGAGAGTTCCGAAGAGCTCTCAGAGCAGGAGATTTTTATAGGGGAAAGAACGACCGCAGGCTAGTCTGGTCTTGGGTGAAAACAGTAAGTTTTGGGTTGGAGACAAAGCCTCCGAAAGGTCAGAATTTGCATGATTGAGTTAAAGTCCGAATTGACAATGGTATGGCCGGTATGTAGATGCGGCTAGCTCGGTAGTTAAGTACCTAGCTCGCCAGGGTGCCCTCTCAGGGCAGAGGGTCTCTTTGTGGTAGCGTGCATTCGTAATGAAGGTGTTTGTTTCGGGAGGTCCCCTAAAGCAGGTCTGGCAATTTCTGGCTTGGTTTGGCGGGAGCAGTAAGTAGTAGCCATGCCTAGCTTCGCGCTTGTTCGGCGGGCCTCACAAACACTTGGCTGGTGGCAGAGTAGGGCCGAATTGCGATATCAAAATGATATCTTTGGTTCACCAAAGGCCAGGCCAGGGCACTGTGGTAACAACCCCCCCCCCCGAAAATGGGCAATTTGACACAAATTGATCATTTTCCAATCAAACATTTCAAAAGGAATTTGGAGCCGAATGGAGGCCTACAGACTCCGGAGACATATCACACCAAGGGATTTTGCAACATTTCTAACTAGCAAAAACAGTCCCTGACTAACAACATCCTAACTACATATACAAGCATGTACAAATGGCAACAATGCAATGATCAACAAACAATGAACAAGTTAAGGATGTGGACAGTTTTCAATAATGAACAATTGCAACAGCAAAATGCAGTGATGGTTTGAGCAATGAGCAATGCGGGCAATATTTACAACACATTGATGGCTAGGCTACAAATGCGGGCAATACACTTAATCGATGAAACAGATGGAAACCGACGACAATTGAACGCGGGCAAAATACTCCAAATACGTAGTCGCTCAGGCAGAGCGTGGGCCTGTTCCAAAGGAGAAAAGCAGCTAAATCCAAGTGAGCAATTAAAGTCCAACAGTACAGCGGCATGCGGGCAGAGATAGTCCAGTGATGATGCGGGCAATGCAAATGCAACAACAGTCCCAGGGAGGTGAGGCACAAGCAAAGTCTTTGCACCCCCCTCTGGAAACAGAAGAACTTGAAGTCTGGAGAAAAATGTGGGCAAGTTGGTGGCTCCAGTGGGGCTGGAACCATAGCAGTGAGTTCAGTTTAATGGCCAAAAATAGTTCAAGTCCATGGTTGAGTTAGCCCGGGCGTGCTAGCTCTTTGCAGGAGCAGGTTTGCAGAATGGTGGCGAGAACAGTCCAAACAGGAATGTGGGCAGTGAAGCTTGCTGGGGCGCGACCAGTTGGGGTCCCCAACTGCAGGAACAGGAACAAGACATCATCTGGCTGGATTCACATCCCCCCAACGGTGCCTCGGGGGCGGCGGACGGATCCGGGATGGTCTCGGCTATCTGGAAGTGTTGACCTACTATTTTTGTAGGAGTGAAGACTGGCAGAGGTTATGGCAAATGCAAATGTTTAATGCAAATTAGCAGCGTGAAGCCCATCGGGAGTTGGGTTTGGATTACAGAATTCAGGAATGATGGGACCCGCAGTGGGTTTTACAGAATGCCAGGCAAGGGTGCTAACACGGAGGAGACGGGGTGACTGTCCCAAACCTTGGTCACTTTAAAGTGGAAGATGGTCTGACCACACCTCGGTAGAGGGGGCCTCCATGAAGGGGTACCTTCTGGGTAGCTTGGGCCTGCAAATCGTGCTTCCTCCAGTATTTTACCGAGGAGCTTGCTTAGAACAATCACACATAAGTTGCTCCTACTGAAGCCCTGTTTGCAATGGCACTGGTACCCGCATGCTCAGTGTGACTAGATTGGGCACTGGTCTCAAGCTGGACTAGGTTATACTCTGGCCTTTGCCTGGCGGCGAGGGTCCCCAAACCAGTTAAAAGACAGAAATCAAAAACCAATACAATGCAAGCATGGGCTGCGCTTGCTCGTTGCCAGAGCAGACGTCGACGCTACCGGAGATTTTCCAGGATGGATGGGCCTACATATGCAAATATTCTATTAACATATGCATATTGGAAACAATGCACCGAGGCCAAGCGTCTTGCCAATTGTGGGGGTCTCCGGCCCTTATGGGGCGTCGGAGAGTGGACATATACCTTTGGATTATGCGGCCGAATTGAAGTGCAAACTAGGGAGTGGCCAAGACTGTTCTCACCCTCAGTCCAAGCACGCAAAAAGAAAGGGGAGAGAGGTTTCTCCATGGCAGAAGACCATTCTGGGCTGTAGATCAGTACTCCAGAGTCAGACCTGGTTCAACTGAGAGGGTTGTTAAACCCTCGTCACTACGCCCTTACCTCCCACAGACACCATTGCACAAGACTATCCCTCAAAGTCAGGGATGGCAGGTGTCCTGGTTGGACTCAGGGTATCAGGGCTGACTCTGTAGGCCCGATCTACCTCAGAACCAGGAGACCCTACCTGGTCTCCCACCCAAAACGGTGAAAAAGAAAGAAATAACTAACCGAAAGAAAGCAACTAACTAACACCAAAAACACTCTACCAGGCGAAACTATATACACAGACCGGGAGTCAGAGGGGTCGCCACTCCACCTCCGCTCCGCAAACCGGGGGCCGTTCAACCATTGTCGAACGCCTTGTAAATTAAGGCCAATGCCTTGGACCAATTGGAGGCAAATACTTCCTTGCTCTGTAAAGAGGTCTGAGGAAGTACGGAGCTCAACTGTCGGTGTTTGGGGATCTCTGGAATTACCGGCAGGAATGGCAGCGTCCACTCCTGGCTTGAGACCCTGCTTTTCAAATTAAGAAGAAGGCTGGTCGTGGACCTGTGTGCCTTCGGAGAATCTCTCTCTCCTGGTGTGAAGGTGGCCGAAAAGGAGCCGTAGCTAGCCCAGGATCGCTGCACAATCACCAGAGTCACAGTCAATGTGTCGCCGGGTCTCCTGGACATCAGCGCCACCATCACTAGTGGGGATGGTCCTGCGTGTCGTGGACCGCGTCTCTACAGGGTGGACTGGCACCTTAGGGGCTTCCCAGTCCGGATTGTGGGGGGAGGATGCCAGGGCGTCAGCTGGCAAAGGGTCCTCTTGGGCAAAACTAGGGAGCAGCTCCAGACACACCGCCAAAATTAAAGTCTTACGTGTCTGGAGCTGACTTTCCAGGGCAGCAATCTGCTTATGGCAAGCTGCGTGACTAACAGCCTCCTTCTGTTCTTTTACCTGGCTAACCATAAATCGGGCCGCAGACCGGGCATGATCAAGCTCAGCCTCTAAGGCGTGGGCTTTCTCCTCCCAAGTCTGGGTGACTAGGGTGAGGTCACTCAACTTCTGGGCTGAGGCCTGAGCAACGGACGCAAAAGTTACCTTGTCCACTTGCAAGGTCTCGATCTCGGCATGGAGCCGGGCGTTTTCCTTCTCCATTTCTGCTAGCTTTCCCCGGGTCTCAACTAGGGCACAGCTAGCGTCCCTGGCCGCAAGCCAAAGTCCCCAAGCTGCCAACGAATCCTTCGAAGGCCCAAATGGATTCTTTGATTTACGTGCCAGGGCGTACGCTTCTCGGAGAGAAGCGAAAGGATCAGCCATCTGGAAGACAGAGTCTTTCCAGGGGCACTTTCCCTTGCCTAAAACCCATCTCTCCAATTTTCCATGGACCTCCTCCTCACACATGAGGTCCTTAACTACAACAGGGCTCTCCTTAGCCATCTCTCTATACTACACCACAACGCCAAAACTTCCTGCACAAACACAACAACAACACACATTCCTACACAATTTCCTGCACAAATACGGGACCAGGACCTGGAGTGATGGGGAGGATCACCTAGACCCCTGGGGGAGCTAAGGAAAAAGAACTCACTGGAACTTCACTAGGGAAAAGGGAGAAGGAAACAAACTCCAGCCTGCCCAAACAAGGTCACTTTTGTACGCTCAGGCCCAGTTCTCCGCCTCGACAGCACTGATGACAAAAGGACAAGGCCAACTGTTCAGGGACGGGGAGGCCACCTAGGCCCAGGGGGAACTCTCAGGAGCGCTTCCAAGGCTCACTGGATGGGGGGTGATGAACTGAAAGGAACTTACTACACCGTCCAGCTGAACAGCGGGGGAAGAGGGACAAAGAACCCAAAACTGAACCACCCCTAACTGGTTTTCTGGGTGAGGGGTACCTCCTCTACCTCGGGCTAAACCGCTAAACCCACAGCTAGGTTGGGACTCACCACCCAATCCTAACAAGCCGGCAATATTGGGACGCACTCACGAAACTGAGTAGCCGGGAATCACCACCCGCGCCTTCTCCAATACAAACCAAACGAAAAACCAAGGGAAACTCACCAGGGGACAGCAAAAGGAGTGGGAGTCTGCTCCTTTTGTGTTTATGTGCCTTACTGCTAAGATGTTGAATGCGTATAGACTGTTCCTGACGTGCTAGGCCTAAAACACGTACAATCCCAGCCCACGATAGACCTAAGATGGGGAGGTAGTTCCCAAGACAAGACAAGAGAGGGGTACAGATATCCACCCGATAGAAATACTGCACATACACACAGAAGTCACACACACACACTAACCTGCCTACCGGTGTTCTACAACAACTCACTGACCGTTCCCTAAGTCAGTACCGCCCGATTTGAGGAGGTTCGCGACTCCTTCTCAAATTATGGGTACTGGGGTTGCCCGCATTCTCCACCACTCTGTTACCCTGTGAATTGAGGGTCCCGGGAGGGGCGCCCAAACAACAAACCAAACCAAGCAAAGATGGGGAAATTAGCTGGAGCACTCTCTTGGCTAACGAGAGGCAGGGTAACGCAGCAGGATCTTTTACCTTATGTCTACAGCGTCAGGTCAGTGAGGAGGGAAATGGTTCAAGCAGCAATTAAAATGTATTAAACAGTTATTAAAGAAAAGCACAAACACACTCCTAACTAGAAAAGGAAAATAGAGTTCAAGGGGAATGGGTGATACGCCACCTGTCCTGCAGTCCTGGGGAAGCCAACTGTAGAAGAGGAAACCTGGTGTGGCGGCCGAGGGGAATCTGCTGAACCGAGCGGCAGCAAGGCAGAGTAGAAGTCCAGAGCGATCCGGCGAGAGTTCTGAAGAGCTCTCAGAGCAGGAGATTTTTATAGGGGAAAGAACGACCTCAGGCTAGTTTGGTCTTGGGTGAAAACAATAAGTTTTGGGTTGGAGACAAAGCCTCCGAAAGGTCAGAATTTGCATGATTGAGTTAAAGTCCGAATTGACAATGGTATGGCCGGTATGTAGATGCGGCTAGCTCGGTAGTTAAGTACCTAGCTCGCCAGGGTGCCCTTTCAGTGCAGAGGGTGTCTTTGTGGTAGCATGCATTCGTAATGAAGGTGTTTGTTTCGGGAGGTCCCCTAAAGCAGGTCTGGCAATTTCTGGCTTGGTTTGGTGAGAGCAGTAAGTAGTAGCCATGCCTAGCTTCGCGCTTGTTCGGCAGGCCTCACAAACACTTGGCTGGTGGCAGAGTAGGGCCGAATTGCGATATCAAAATGATATCTGTGGTTCACCAAAGGCCAGGCCAGGGCACTGCGGTAACACCATGCTCTAACTTAGCTGTACTGTAGCTAGTTTGCTCTATTTCTTTGAATGCTGTGTGCCCGTCCATGTTTGGGTGGGGGAAGCTGACAAGAGCATGGGAATCAAGGTCGTTGTAATGGACTGGTTTGAGCTGGAGTGTGAGAATGGAATGTGAACTGGAAGGAATGGGAAAAGGTGAGAGGAGTCTAAAAACCAAAACCTGCACTGGATCCTCAGTTCTGGCAAGGATGTTCTCTCTGTGTTGAACCTAATCTTTAATAAAACCTTTTCTGGATGTGTCCATGAAAGCTACTTATTGAATTAGGATACGACCTGACATTACATTTTCAAGACATTTAGAATTTTCTTCCAAATAGCTTTAACGGGTCAGCTCAGGAGAGCTGTAGTCTTCCACAAAACTACAAACTCCAAGAGTCTGTAGGAAAGGCACCTGGCAGTTAAGGCGTTATTCGACTGTTATAACACTGCAGCTTCAAAGAAATGTTCTTCCTGTCTTGATTGTGGATTTCTTGGAAATAATAGGATAGTGAACCACACAGTCTGGATAGAGACTTTGGTCTGATGCAGCAACACTCTTCTTAGGGATTGCCAACCTCTTAAACACTGGGCACCAGATGCTTTAACCCCAGCTCCTACTGAGTGGTGGATGTGTGTTGACAGCAGAATATATGAAAAGAATCTAAGGGTCTTAGTAGACCAAATGTTAACTATGAGTCAACAGTTGATGCAGCCATTTAAAAAACTGATGCAACTCCAGGCTGCACCAACAGGACTGTAGCGTCCAGATCAAGGGAAGTAGTAATACTACTCTATTCTGCTTTGGTTAATGCTCGCAAGGAATATTGTGTCCAGTTCTGTGCACCAAAGGTCAAGAAGAATATTGACAAATTGAAACACATTGAGTGACATGGTGAAAGGTCTGGAAACCAAGACCTATGAGGAACAGACTCAGAAGTGCTATAATAGCTGTCTTTAAATATTTGTAGGGATGTCACATGGAATATGCAGTAAGTCTGTTTCCTGCTGCTCCAGTTACTGGACCATGAAGAAATGGATTCAAATTACAAGAAAAGATATTTCACCTAAACATTAGGAAGAACTTTTTGATGATAAGAGCAGTTTAAGAGTGAAATAGGTTGCTTTGGAGGGTAGTGGATTTTCCTTTTTTGGAGGTTTTTAAACAGAGATTGGATGGCCATCCCTCAGGAATGCTTTAGCTGTGTATTCATGTATGGTAGGGAGTTGGACTAGATAGCCCTTCTGGACCTCTCCAGCTCTTTCATTCTGCCATCTATGACATGTCCATAAATTTTTCTTTGTAAACTTTACCATTGATGAAAAAGGAGGAGAGTTAAGCTGAAAGTCCTTGTAAAATGTTTCTCCAGTCAACCTCTCCATGCTAAGGGCAAGGCTTTGTATGTATTCTATGACGTACTAATTTATATTCCCGAAAATAGCTACATGCTCATCAGCAAAGAACGGAAGACTAGGTTCAAATATTGTGAAGTTAACCTGATTCAAGCATGGCATGAGTTTATCCATTTTCCCTATTGCTTATTGTGAAATAAACTCTTGATAGTTTAAAATAGGACAAAACTCAGTTGTTGTCCTGCACAATGTGAAAATGGTTGCCAGTTGTTGTCCTTGTAGTCATTCTTTCCTATAGGTGTCTGTCCTTGCTGAATTATAAGCTATAGTTAACTGCCTGGCTATACTGAATGAAAATCCATTTAGCCTGTATTCTAAAGCATTTGTGATCCCTACTAGCTTTACAGTGGTGTCCAATAAGGTGACAAATGTGCTGTATATCATCCAAGTGATTGATGAAAGGAAACGGGAAAGAGACATGCTGAAATGTCCTAGGATAAACCGTAATGCTTGAGGGTTTATTCATCATATCAGCTAAAGTATACAGAAGAGTTCTGAAATAGCAAATTGGATACTAAAAATGCATTCTGGGTTTAAAATAGACATCATGAGCTAAAATAGAAGTTTGGGTTATCTTATGCTTGGTAGCTTCTGCTTTTACAAAGTAGCTTTCTACAGTGTTGATGTCAGAGTCCAATTCCCTGCCTGTGCCTCTCTGCCAGCAAGGGAGGGGAGGTGAAGGTACTTGCCCAAGAGGAGGAGGAGGCAGCGAGGAGTGTCCAAGACAAAGAATAAGTGGAAATGCTGAGCCAAACCAAGTCAAGGTCAAACCCAAAAGATCCAGAAAGCTGAAGGTCCATCCAGAGGGGTCAAGGTAGCTGGAACACAAGGGTCGTGAGGGCTTGCGTAGTAATTTGCTACAAGCAAACAGCAAGCCACACCGACAGATTTAAATAGCCACTGAAAACAAGTGTTACTCACCATTATTCTGTTTCCTTAATCTAGCCAAAGCGGCTTCCCTCTGAGTTGTTCGTTTCAATCTCCTCCATGATTGGAGGCTAGGGGGCACAGGTGAAGTAATTCCTCTAAATCAGGGCTTTCCAAATGGTGTGCCACAACACGTTAGTGTGTCACCTGAACTGTTTAGGTGTGTCACCTACAATCTTGGAAATGTATGTTATTATTTATCAATCATAAAATATATATGAAAGGTTTTCATGAGAAATGTTGTGTCCTCATATATTTTATTATTACAATTTACGTATGTGTCTGTGTCTCTTATAAGGGGTTTGCTAATAAAACTGAATTACTGCATTGCAAAAAGATGCATGTCTAAAGAAATGTCACCAACATGAAAAGTTTGGAAAGCTCTGCTCTAAATCACTGCTGGTTCCCTCTCTCTCTGGAGTTGGCTGGGGCAACTCTGCTTGTCTTGTCAGTTGATGGGGATGTTTGCAAGCTGGTTTGGTCAATCACTGGCTCTGTTCCTGGCATAATCAGTCGCTCATTCACCTCAGAGCCGTCATCTATCACAGCTGGGGTAGGCAATTTGGCATCTTCCAAACGTTTTGTGCTGTTGGCTGACATGTGCTGCTTTTGGGCTCCCTTCAAGTGAGTTGTTTTGTCCTTGTGCTTTGCCTTCACCACATGCCCACCTGGGCATCCAGTGCTGAGGTACAGGTAGTCAGCTTGGCTGGCTCCATGATAGCAGCAGGATTGAAGCCACAGACGCTGGCACAAGTTAGGGAAGAGGAGTGAGAAAGCACAAGGGAAAATTTCATTTGAGGGAGGCAATGAACCTTAAGAGAGAAGGAAAGGAAAGAGGTTTAGAGTAGAAAGAAGGTGAAACAATGTGGAAAGGAGAACACGAAGTAAGAGGTAATCAGCAAAACTACTGAGGCACGTGGCTCTGTTGGCGGACAAAGAGAAACTGAGGAGCAGCATGCGGCTGGGACATGGGTGGTATGTGAGAGGGACAAGGCCATCACCAAGCTGCTCAGCTCTAGGACTTTCTGAGATGGGTTTCTGCACAGGCACAGAAACCCATTGCGTGCAGGCACAGAGACCACAATGAAGAACCTATAATTCCTGAACTGTTTGCTGGATGGAACTGATGTGTACTGTAGTCCAAGACAGCTATAGGGCACTATGTTGGATTCCTTCTACCACAGTGAAACAAAAGGGAGAAGCCTCAATGAGCATAACTGGTATGTGTCACAGCACTCCTTGTCTCTTTTTCAGTCCTGCTTCCAGTTGTATATGGCACAACAGGTTGCTCATTTTACTCCTGAGATCCACAAGAATCCCAAGTGGATGATAAAACTGTGTCCACAAACACAGAAAATCCTTAAGGCTTTTAACTAAGAATATACCACTCTGACAAGTGACCTGCCTCATGAGATTGTGTCCATCTTTCTGACAGATGTCCTACAGCTGTCATAATTTCCTTGAGTGTAGAAAAATTCCAAGGTTTTTTAAAAGAATAATCCATAAAACAACATGCGTAAATTATTTCACAATCATTTCGTTCCTTTAACTAATGTTTCAGAGTCATAACCAAAGCAAGCACCTAGGAATCTGCTCACAATGTGTGTGCTTTAATGAAAATCGATGTCTTATTCTTTTCTCTCTTTTTTTTCTTTTCTGATCTCATCTGAGTGCATTTTACACTCGAGGACATCAAGTTGCTTGCAGACAGTGTTGGCATTGCTCTCTCTGAAAATATATTGTTTTAGGAGAGAAGTCATGTGTACACCCTCCATACAAAACCTACCCGGAAACCCTGTACTCTTTACTAACTTGAAACTAAACCTTCAGGGAGTAAACCAATTCAGATAAAATTAAAGCACCCCATTATTTATACAGTCTTTCATAAACTGGGAATACAGTGTATGATCAGTCCAGTATAAAGAAAAAGAATAAATTTAAAAAGGAGAAGCTATAACTTGAGAGTTGTCTAATGACTACCATAGTTATCACAATGGAACTGTTTAAAATCTAGAAATCATAGTGTATGTATATATGCATTTATGGATTTGTTCCAGGGATAGTCAACTGCATGGGGGGCAGAGGCCAATTTTCACCCATGTGAACCCCCACAGGCTGCCCTTGTGCATCCAGGTATACCACTTTTGACTGATTTTTAGCTATTTTCTGGTATTTTGAGGAGGTTCTGGGAGGAGTGGAGATGAACTGCTACATTTGTGGGTGTTTTGGGGGCATTTAGGGAGTGGGTTGAAATAACATTTTAACAATTTTATTGCTCAAGAAGTTCTAGAAGCATGATTGGCTATTTTCAGTAAGATTTTTTTTTAATTGGGGGACATGGAAGGGGTTTTCTTGCAATGATATGAAGCCTGTGGCTTGCATGTGTCTACTCCTGCACTCTGGCATCTCAGCTTTTGAGCCATTCTCTTATTTGCCTTGGACCCCATTTGGGAAAAAGGCAGGGTATAAATTTAATTAATTAATTTAGTCTTCTGCAGTTTTTTTTCCCTTTAAGTAATGAAAAATAATGGAAAAGTAACACAGAATGTTACTTTTTGAGTAAGTAATGGGAACAGATTACTTCTCAAACAGTACATAGCATAACGGCAACATGCTACTTTCTACAAAGTAACTTTCTAAACTCTTTTTATCTAACCTCTCAATTGGTCACCACACCATGTTGTTGTCAGAACAAAAATAGGTTGGACTGCAGTTGCCTCATTAACATTTACAACATTCCTATTTGTCCATAGTGAATAAACTTTTCCATAATGTACTGTTTACACATGCGAGAGAGCACACTCTAGGACCTGAATCCTACTGCAAATACTAACTAGAGTAAACTCATTGACTCCAAGGAGTTTACATATTCACCATGAATTCACCATTCAACAAGCCAGCCATCAGATACATCTAATGAATAAGGCTGGAGTCCATGAAGGCTTATGCCAAATAAAACTTGCTAGCTTTTTAAGATGCCTTTTGGCATACTAATAGTGAACTCACCCTGATACAAGAAGGAAGCATCATCAGGGCTTAGAAAAACTATTTTTGGACCTCAAGTCCCAGATTCTCCCAGCCACCATGGCCAATGTAAATCCAAGAAAAACAAAACAAAACTTTTTTCTAAGATGTAGGCTTTGAGGAACTTCAAGCTTCGCAAACCAATTTTAGAAAAATAAATCTAGGGGTGGGGTAGGTACAACTCGTCTCTGCATGCTCTGTGGCCATAGGATGCTGACCAACTGTTAGGAGAAAATAATAGCAAATCCAAGCAGACAGGAGTGGACTATCATAAGATGGAGCATTGATTGCTGGCTGGAAGAGAAGCATTGCATATTGCAACATGTCATACTTACATTGCAAGTTCTATTTACATTACTGGAACTGACTTCCAAATGAATGTTTTGATCTCATAAGATGCCTGCAGTTACACAGTACCAAAAATTGCTTTTCTCTGTGGGGGAGTTGACAGGAGAACAGGATGCTGGATAATCCAGCCTTTCACTCTCGCTCCAGGTACAATTTCCCCACAAGTGGGTTGGAGGCCTATTACTGGCGCTCAGGATAAAGGCCAACCTTTGCCCACACACAAAGTTGACTGTGGCTCAGTCCATTTTATCATTAGCAGTATGGTCTCAAATGCTCCCATCTCTTCCATCCATGCAACAGTGCAGTGTGTTCCTCAGTGCAGAAAAATCCACTTTCATCCTTCTCAAAGAGAGTGATGTTGGGGTAGCTCACTCACGTTCTCTGGTAAGAAAAATGCTACTGAACCAAAGCAAATGTGTAAAACTTCCCAAAAACATGCACCTCACTACACATGAAAAAACAAAGAATTATTGAGTTCACTGTACAGTAGCCCCTCCACATTCATGAGTCTTCAGGGCACAGAATAACATTCCCCTGTGATTCCCCTCCCATTTCCCTCCAGAGCTTCCCACTCCTATTCCTTTGTCTCTGCCCCCCAGCACTCCTGGAGGGAAGCAAAAAGACAAGGTAAAAGACTTACTGATACTTTCCTCTCAATGGAGAAGAGTGGAGTGCTGAGTTCTGGCATTCCAGCTACTTCCAGTAACCATCTTGAGAAAGGGGATTCCTCCCAGAGGGGATGGGTAGGAGCAAAGGGGGCACCTGACCAATCAGTGGCCATTACACAGCAGAATATGCAGCCACATGGCAGAGAGGACACACCTCCAGCAGTAAGGAGGACTTTGCTCACCCAAAAAGGAAAAAAAAAACCATCCATTTTAAACAAAAGCCTCACAAGTCTGGGGTGAGTAATACAAGGTAATGGGAGGAGGGCAATGGTAGGGAGGCAAGCATGTACCTTGCAAATAATTAAATCTGCAAAGGTCAAACCCACACATGTGGAGGGAGGACTGCATACTCAATGTGCATTTGACCATATCATGCACAAGGTGAAGCAATAGCTTCAGGTGGCAGATGCTGGGAGACAGCAGCAGCAGTCCTTTCCAGGCTCTGGGGGCACCTGTAGGAGGTTTTGGTCTCCCAAACAGCCCACTACTCTCAAGTGTGGAGAAAGCTCTTATTGCATTGGCAGTATTGAGGAGGATCAACTGGCAGCCACATCACTTTCTGAATGTGGCATGGAGGAGGGGGAGCTATCTCATCATTTTCAGGAAGCAAAATGTCTTTGGGCCAGTCCTAATCCTGTGCTAAGGTGGAAACAGATGTTTGGCACAAAAGTCCCATGTGCTACTGAAAAGATTCAAAGTGGCAGTGGCAGTTTAATTTGCAGGTGAAAAGAGACAGGCCCTGCAGTGCTTAATTCTTCCTTTTTTGTTTCCCAGAGGTTTTTGTTAGCAATTTCCCTAACTTGCCACTTCCCCCTTGTGATGTGGCAAATGTTGGAGAATATACAAAGTCGGAAAAGAGTTAAGCACTCAGCTGACTCTTTCACACCCCTGTTGATTGGTTGCTATTTGGCTTTTATTTTGTTCTAGTTCCAGTTTTGACCAATAATATCATTTTTAATGTCCATCTTTCTATAGAGTACAGTAAGGCCAGTTCAAGATGGCTGGGGCCCTAGAGAAGTTCGAAAAACAGGGCTCCCTTTGAGCACAGCTTTGTGCTTTGGTAGATTAGACTCGGCATGGCAAAGAGAGGCTGACTCGAGCCAACCCCTTTTAGGCCTGAAGGAAGAGATGGATGTTCTGGACACTCCTTGCTTGTGGCCCAACTGGCATGTTAAGGCCAGAGACTCAGAGGCAGTGACCCCATCATGCCACCAGTCTCTTCACTCACATTGCAGCTGGAAAATGGGGCTGGAGGGTGAGGTGAACACTAACAATCAATCACTTTATTTACATCCTATCTTTTCCCCAAGGTGGCTTACATTTTAAAAAGAGATACAAGTAAAATCACAGATAGCTAAAAGCGTACAAAAAGTTAAAATTAAAATGATATTAAAAATGTCTATAGAATTAAAACCAAATAAACACTTAATTCAAAAGCACAGATTGAAAGCAGCAGTGCTAAGCACTAAAACAGAAAACCCATTACATAAAACAATCAGATCCCAAACATCTGCTGGAATAGGAAAGTCTTCAGTTGAAGACAAAAGGACAGCAAGGGTGAAGGCAGCCTAGCCTCCCGAGGCTGGAAAAGGCCTTCTCCTGACTGCCTGTGAAGGTGATGAGATTGAGAGAATCATCTCTTCTGAAGATCTTAGAGTTCAGGCAGGCTTATATTGGAAGGTATGGTTCTTTCGATAACTTGGACTGGAGCCATATAAAGCTTTATTGATCATAATAAGCATTTTCAACTGTGCCCAGAAATTAATTGGTAGCCTCTGGAGGGGCTCTTATAAGGCAGTTTTTTAAAAAAAATGTAATTGTTGGAGTAATTAACCCCAATTACAGTTTAACAATGGAAAGATGCATGCATGCATCCTTTGGGGAGTGGGTGGAAAGATCTATAGGGCCTGTTCTCTCAAGAGCATTTCTATCCTGACAGCACCACAGTAGAAGAAGGTTGTTTGTGTGTGTGCATGTGTAGCACCACCAGCCACTAGTGGTGACCATTAGCCACTGAGAGTCCTGGAGCGTTCGCTCTAACTGCACCTCACCTTGGGTTAGAGGATGAATTTGTTCATGATTTGATTTCTGTTTCTCCTCCTCTGGATTCAAGTGAATAGAAAGAAGGAGTAAAGCAGCCAAACTGTCAAGAAATATGAAATATGGGGTCTTTCCCAAAGGGACTGAAATGCTGGAACACGCCATGCCTCAGCTTCATATTTTCTTTGTGTGGCAGTTTCATTTTTTTTTTTTAACCTTAGTGAAAACATCATCAAGAATAAAGTGGGGGAAGAAAACAAAAGAAGGAGCCATCATTTGAGTTGTGTAGGCAGTATAAGTGAGAAGCAATGTTCTCAAGTACACTTTAGGAATGGAAAAGGTATTGGAGGGGAAGGAGGGAGGGCTTCTCATATAAATGTTTATTGTGTGAGAAAACAGATAGAAAATCTAACTGTACATCATTCTCCAAAGCAGAGGCTAGCTTTCATCTCCTGACTGAGTTGAACTACCCACTGTCCACAACTGGAACTTTACACTAAATTCAGACTGTATTCTGTGTAAAAATCTTAAATCCAGCTTCAGAATGGGAATGAGGCAGCCCCCAAATGTTAGACTGTAGATCCCAGCACTCCTCATTATTGCTTGTGCTGATCAGAGCTCCTGGGATTTGCAGTTCAACATCTTCAGGACCACCTGATTCTCATCCCCATGCTAACAGATGTCCGCTGGTGCTATAGGATTTGCCTCCAACTTCCACCCTGGTCTTAACTCTCCATGTTACCCCAAATGCAGCTCCAGAGAGTTTCCCAGCCTATCAAGGCAGGTTTTGATTGTGCAAGGAGAGTGCTGAAGAGTAGAGAGGGAACCATGCCCTGTGAGGAGCAGTTTAGGGAGCTAGGTATGTTTAGCTGGATGAAAAGAAGGTTAAGAGGGACATGATAGCCATTTTTAAATATTTGAAGGGATGTCATGCTGAGGATGGAGCAAGCCTCTTTTCTGCTGCTCCAGCAATTGAGACATGGAGCAATGGATTCAAATTACAGGAAAAGATGTGATGAATGAATGAGTTCCGGAGGGAAAAAGTACGGTCCTGAACCAAACTGAAATGGCCGCACGCAGTGCATTGTTGTAAGGAGGGGTTTGGATTGTGAAGCGAGGATTCCTTGAACTGTGAAACTGAGAACACACGGAATGCCGATTTGGCTTGAGAAGAAAGTTTGCAAAACAATAAGGACTTGGCACCAACAGAATGTACTCTTGAGATGCACAGATCCAGAAGTGTGGCTTCCTTAATTGCCATGTGATGTTGCCTACAATGCATATCTTCTTTGATTGTCTTTATGTTTCACCCACCTTCACGAATTCACGATATTCAACAGTGATCAATACCTTTATTAGAAAGACAGTTAAGTTCTTATGTGGAAAGGCAGAGGAAACAAGGAGCCGTGAAAGCCTGGCTTGGCGAACGGGCAAGAGCTGATGTTTTGCTGACCTTACTTTGCCTGGTTGAAGACTACTGAGGCATTTGATATCTGGATGTGATGTATGGTACATTTCCTGACAACATGATATACGACCAATTCTTCTGCAAGCAACCTTCTATTAGGACGGCACAAAATGATATGAACTATTCTTTTAATTGCTTGATTGCCTTTATACAATGAAAGTCCTGGAACCCTGGCAACCGGCAAAACATGTCCTTTTCTCAAGAAGTGAGAGACATGACTATAAAGAGGGGAAGATTTTCGACTCACTTTCATGACCCTTGGCTGCAGCAGAGGGCATCCATACCTTCGAGGACATCTGGCCAATGTTCGGCGAAGGACCGTCTTGTGAGTATGTAGAATGAATGTGAAATGTGAATGTGTGAGTGAAAGAAAGCTCTTGATACGGAAATGTGATTTTTGTATTTCATGTCTTAATAAATGTTACATGCATAGTGGTTAAACCCAGATCTGGTTTCCTATGTGTCTTCTGTTGGGATCCTATAGTCTAAGGTGGCTGAATTTCTCTCTGGGTCAAACGTATCAACAATCTCGGTCCATGACAAAGAGATTTCACCTAAATATCAAGGAGAACTTCCTGACTGTAAGAGCCGTTCGACAGTGGAATGCTGCCTCAGAGTGTAGTGGAATTACCCTCTTTGGAGGTGTTTAAACAGAGTCTGGATGGCCATTTGCTGGGGAATAAGTGTGTGTTCCTGCATGACAATGTGTTGGACTCGATTGCCATTATGGTCTCTTCCAACTCTATGATTCTATGAACCAACTCCTCTCCTGATTCCTCTAATGGAAGCATTTCTGTCAGTGGAACAACAGTCTTGAATCTTACTGTATACAAAGATATATAATGTTGTACTGTGGACCATATAAGCTTCTTACACCAAGCTTTTACTATAAAATTTTGTTAGAATCATTAAAAAAAAACCTCCCTGATTCCTTTAACGAGCAGGTTAGGTTGGGAATTCAGGGAACTGTAGTTCAAAAAATTCACTTTCCCCAGATTTGAATTTTCTAATGTAAAAATGAAGTTCTTGAAAGAGAGAAAAGGTTACGATTTAAAACTATTTGGTAATCTTCCTTTTATCTCCATGATCAAGACCATACTGGATGGACCAATGTCTCACTCAGAATAAGGGAGCTCCTTTTATTTCCTTTTTCAGTTCTCATTTGTGGAAATAATGGGTAAATATTACTAGGGTTGTCAGAATGAAAATTGGAGAAGACTCTTGTATCTTTTATAGGTGTATAGTTTTAAGCAGGCATTGGTTGCTACCTAGTTGTGTGACAAACATTTTGCTGCAACATCACATTTCTCATTGCACTTGCACAGTGGGATGTCAGCTGTATATCCAAAATTCAATGTATGCTGGAGACCAGTAAAAAGAAATTACACAAGTATACAGAATTACTAACACAAAAAAAGAACCTTTATTACTACCACCTCAAATGCCACAAAAGTGTGTTAACTTTAAAGCAACATAACTTTCATGGTGTTTTAACTGGACCCAATAAATACCTAATAATAAAGATACTGCCTGACTCTAGATTTTGGCCTTTCCTTACTAACTGTCATGGCTTTCTTTGTGTGTTTTTTAATTAAATACAGATAATACTGTGTTTTTATTGTCCCTCACAATAAATTTATGTGCATATTTAATTTTAACCTTTTTTTTAAAAAAATGCAAACTATATGCTGCTACTCACAAATCACAATGGTTTTACAAAACTGAAATGAACCAGTAGAACATCAATACAATACAATCAAAAACTCAGACAAAGCCAAGAGGAAAGTAAGCACTCTAGGGAAAAACAGCTGTGGAACAAGGGATAAGGTGATCGATCAATTTTCAAAGGCCAACTGAAATTGAAGGATTATATCTGCCTATAAAAAGCTAGGGAGGGGGAAGTAGTATGACCCCCCCACCCGGGAACATTGTGTCAATGCAAGGAGGCTGTTGTGATGCCAGTGAAACAACTCTCCCTGTAAGAGGGTCTCTGCAATGAGGCCTCATTACATGACCTCAGATCCCGGGGAACCTTAAACAAGAGGAGACACTCCCTGAGGTATTTAAGACCAAGAAGCATCTGAGGTTTCATATAGCACTTTGAATTGTACCTGGAAACAAACTGGCAGCAGGGCCAATGTTTTGGAACATATGAGATACAGTCCTCCCTCCGCATTTGTGGGTTTGACCTTTGCGAATCTGATCATTCATGAGACACGTGTGTGTCTCCCTGCCATTCTCCTCCTCCCATTCTCTTGTGTTCTGCCAGGCATGGAAAAGGAAGGCAAGTGCTTGGACAAAAGAAAAGGAACTGGGGGAAAGGCATGTGTGTGCTTCCTTCTCTCCTCTGGAGCTCCCCCTCCCTTTCCCTTGCCTCTGCCCCCAGTGCCCAAAATGCAAGGCAATGGAAGGGAGGAATCCCAGAAGGGAATGGGAGGAGGATCATGGGGGTGGGGGTTGTTACTCATTGATTTTCCACTTTTGCGAGGGTTCTGCATCCTGAACATCTGTGAAAGTGGAGGGGCCACTATATGAGAATATCAGTCTGCATCTGCTGAAATAGGTGAGCTACCAAGTTCTGCACTTGCAGAAATATCCAGATTGTCTTGAAAGGACAAGAGTCTAATCTGGAGGCTTAGAATGATTTTGGATCTAGAAAGTTCTCTGTAAGATATTGATGCAGCGTGTTATGACTGGAAAGTTCCTTTTTTGGACTACAACTGCCAAAATCCCTCAGCCAGCGCAGCCCAAGCTCTTGATCAGACACCCTACTGACCTACCCTTCTATCTTCACTGACTCCACACCAGGAGTGGAGAAACTGGAAGTCTGGGGTGCATGTGCACCCCAAGTCTTTTTTGTTTTTTTTGAGTACTTGACCTCTTCAGAGTCCTTGGGCCAATGTTTTCCTGGAAATCTTCATGTCAGGCAATTTACCTTTTAAATAGTTTGCAGGACACACGTGTGCATGCACATGTACACACCCACACCCACACCCCTTACATTATTTAACATCCAAAATATCTGTTTTTCAGTGCTAGAAAGGGAATTCTGAGCACTTCTGGGTTCTTTTCTTTTTGTATTTTTGGCATCTAGACAATCTGAGGGCAGAAAATTGCCCCTCCCAGATGTTCTTCAATAAAAATAATCTTACCTTGATTTCTGGGGGTCCCGAGAGGGACACCTAAATGCTCTCCAAATTATACAAGTTGGGGAAATTAGTCAAAGAGCACAAGTTAGCACTACAAGAGGCAGAGCAACGGAGCGAGATCTTTTACCCAGCATCTACGGGGTCAGACCGAGTCAAGGAGCAAACAGATGTGAAATAATTTTTGTTTTTATTAAAATACAATCAAACAAATGTATGCAACACACTCACACAGATAACTAGAGAAATAAAGGTTGGAGTTGGATAGAGGGATTTTGAGAGGAGGTTTTTGGTATGGGAAATACTGTACCTGTCCTGAAGCCCAGGTAGTCTGAAGATAGAGTTCGTGGATATGAAGGTTCTCAGTAGGTGGGACTGAGGGGAAGACTCGCCAAGCAAAGCGGCAGCAGGGCAGTATGGAAGTCGGGAGCGATCTGAGGAAGCTCTCAAAGTCAGGGGTTCTTATAGGGGAAAATGTGACCGTAGGCTGGTCCGTACTTGGGGAAAACAATGAGTTTTGGGCTGGAGACAAAGCCTCTGAAAGGTCACAATTTAGCATGATTAAGTCCGAATTGCCAATAGAGTGGCCAGTACGCAAATGCGGAGTGCTTGACCGTTGAGTATTCAGCTCGTCAAGCTGCCTGCTCGGGGCAGGGAGTTCTTTGTAAGTAGCGTGCATACATAATGTGGTACTTGCCATGAGGTCTCCCAAAGCAGCAGTCTGGCTATTTCTGGCCTGCCTGTATTTGTTTGGAATATTACAGCGATTAGCGACCGAGCCTGTTTGCATGTTTGTCCGGGGGCCTCGCAAGCATGTGGAAAGGAATAGGTGAGGAAGGCCAAATTGTTGATATCAAAATGATATCTGGTATCTCCCAAGTCCGGGCTAGAAAACTGTGGTAACAATAACAATCACGAAATGCTCATTCACCCTGTTAACCAAATAAAGTGTTAATCCCATGATCATAGGGTGGAGCTGCCAGATGTTCCTTTTGGAAAAGAGATTAGAAGAGCCAATGTAGTGTAGTAGTTTGAATGCTGGATTACAACACTGGGAGACAATCCCCACTTGGCCATGGAAACTCACTGGATGACCTGGGTATGTCACACTCTCTCAGCCTTAGTGGAAGACAATGGCAAGTCTCCTCTGAACAAATTTTGCCACAAAAAACTCTTTGGGTTGTTGGCAACAACTGGAAGGCATACAACAACTATTTGGAGGCTGGAAAGTTTGTCCCTTATAGGGCTGGCAAGTGTCCCTTATTAAAAGGGATGTCTCCTACCTGAATGTTTTTCCCTTCATACAGAATGAATAGGATGCCAAAAAAAATCCTGCGTTTTGGGGAGTGGGCCCTTCATAACTACAGAAACCTATGCATCGTGTAATTTATGGTGGACAATATGTTGACTTTACAGAGAAAAACATGACTAGGTTAATTGAAATCAATACTTTCCATTTGTTATTTAAGTGGGACACAAACTTGTTATCATCTACTTCCTGATTGCCAACCTGTGTGTCATGAATTTTGACTGCCCCTTACTGTTATTATGGAAACTTGACAACATCATCACAGGGTAATGTTCGCAATACAATCCAGCACCTGTTAACCAGCAAGAAAGGCAGTGTGAGGTGGTGAATTTTACTAACTCTTAAAAGGCTCGGTCCTGCTGAGTTGTTGTTTCTGTTTTTCTCCCCGTGGCTCTCTCAGCATGGAAAGTACACGTTCTCCTGCTTGTTGCTGGTAGCAACCCCTACTTGAGTGTGCCCAGAGAGCTGCGACTCCCCAGCCGAGCACCAACAGTGTGGGCAGTGTGAGTCAGGCTGCTGAATGAGCTCAACATTCTGAGCCTTCCCTGTCGTCAGAGATTAAATCCATTCCCACTGATTGGGTCATAAGCAAAAGCAAACAAACAACAATATTATGGGCAGGATGGGAGCATCTCATTAGCTTAAGGAGAATGGTGTGCTATGTAGACCAGTGACGCATGGGAAAAGAAATCCCAGAGATTTTAAACACAATAGGTACATTTCTCTGATCCAGTTTAAACCTTCACATGAGATCTGGTCATGTGAAGGCTAAAAGTGGGGTGGGGGCAGCCAGACACATCCTGTGTCCTATGTGCCCAAGCAAGTAGTTGTTCAAAAGACCTTTTCATATTTGATGTAAGGTGTGAAAGAATGGGTAGGCTTGTACATACTTACAAGTCCGTGATTTGGAGCTCTGACGAAGCAAGGTTCCTCACAGAGCTGGGGGAAGTTATTTGGTCTGGATGATAACTCCCAGAAATCACCAGCCAGCATGCCGTCCAGAATCCCCAACCATATGTAGTCCAGAAAAAGTAACTTTTCTAAGCTATTGTCCTGGTCATGAGGAGATCTATGCATTGTGTTTGGTGCTAAAAATCAGGCTTAGTTGAACAATATATTTCCTACTATATACAGTATGCCCTCTGTTTAAGTAAGCGTTCAGTTCCAGGAACCCCCAAGTAAAACAAAAAAACCCAAATTCTTGTGTCCCATTATCTTCAATGGACGCAATGTGCAAGTGCACACAGTAGAGCTGGCATATGCCCATTACGTCCATTGATGATAATGGACAAAATGCTTTGTGCGACCTCAGATTCATGTATGTCAAAGTCACACCACAAGGGGGTGCACTGTCATGATAATTCTGACAGGTTTTTGAGAACTGAATTGTTTTACAAGATAGGGCTTTTAATGGTGTGGTGGATTGTTTTTAGTTGTATCATTTTAAAACTGCATTTTGTTTTTAATGTTACTGATAGTGTAATTCCATTTTTAATTTTGACTTTAACTTATAGTGACCCTATGAATGGGAGACCTCCAAGTTACACTATCATCAACTACCTTACTCAGGTCTTGTAGACTTAGGGCGACACCTCCCTCGATTGAGTCTATCCATCTGTAATGCGGTCTTCCTCTTTTCCTATTGCCTTCTATCTCACCAAGCAATATTGTCTTTTGTAGTCATCTTCTCATAATATGGCCCAAGTATGACAGCCTCAGTTTTGACATCTTGTCTTTTTAGTAGCCTCTTCCTGAACACAGTTCAAATGACATCATTTTCTTCCTATCAACTTTCTCCACTGTTCAGCTTTTACAACCATATGCTGTCATACTGGAATGGAGCCCCATTATCACATATGCAGAAACTGAAAACAGGATGAAATAGACCATCCTAACTTTAGTATTCAATGATATAGCTTTACACTTCAGGAACTTGTCTTTCACAGCGGCCTTTCCAAGTTCTAACCTTCCGCTGATTTCTCGACTGAATAATGACTGAACTATTTCAATGTCTTCATCCTCAACTTTGAAAGTTATGTAAATCATCTGTGGTCATTATTTTTGTTTTCTTAATGTTCAGCTGTAAACCTGCCTTTGCACTTTCTTCCTTGACTTCCTTGACTTTCTTCAGTGATCATTCCAAGTCTTTGCTGTTTTCTGCTAGTAGTATGGTGTCATCTGTATATCTTAAATTGTTGGTGTTCCTTTCTCCAATTTTTAGAAGAGAGCAATGTAAAAACTACAAAAACACAACTTGTGAATGAGTGAAAAATTGTACTATGGGGCAATAATGACACCCTAACATTTCAGTTTTTGTATATCCCACAGCGTCTTAAAAACTAACAATGCAATTTACAAATAATTCATGATCAATAGAACAAATGAAATTCTACCTTTCCAACATTAATGACAAAAAATTAATCTCTCTTTCCTAAAGTCAGTTTTAACAAACTGAATTACAAACCTAATGTTCAAATGTCTGGCGAAGATATGAATGGGACATGGGCCCATTATCCCACCATTCAGGTTAAGCAGCATTCACACCTGTTCTGTTCGAACATGGGAACTATGGTTAATGGCTTTACAAGAAGACAAGATGTTATAGTTAAAGCGGCTTAACATCCCAACTTGTACTGAAGCTGTTAAGCATAATTTCCTGACCATGAAACAGAAACTACAGCTAATGCAAGACCTGCTGAGTTATCTTTTTGGGCACACAAAGGAAGAAGCAGGATGAATTCATATGTCAGCTTATTAAGTCAAGATATGATCACCCAAATTCATCCAATAAACCAATGCAGTTAGGGAAATCATTGTAGATCAGTTTCATCATCAGATTTTGGTAGGAAAATAGGCTTTTTAACAAGTAATTCTTAAGAACACTTATTTCTTGTTTGTTTGTTCCTGGTCTAAAAGTTTATATTTTAGAACTTTGTGCATGAATCTCCCCAAGTTCTGTATTTCTTCTAGTTTACAGTGGAAATTCCAGAAATAGTTTCTCATCTCATTTCATGCTTTTGCAGAGTACAGCAATAGCTTAGCTGCAAAATACTGCTCAGAAGAGTTAATTCACTTCAAATGCTATGTAACTAGTATAATTCTCAGAGTAATCATCATTATTTATATAGTGGCATATGAGATCTTAATTAAAAGAACTCTGAAGAACAATTATGCTGACTCTGAAAGTACAATTTATGCTGGAATAAATATGTTATGTATATAATATTTCCACAATACTACATCTAGAAATGAGCAATGGGGTTTTTATCACTCTCTATCCATATGGCATTTCCCTCTTGAAAATACTCCAAAAATAATGCAAGCAAACCATATCAAGCAAAATGGAGACTGTACAAATTGGAAATCGAGCCTTACTCTCCTATGATGTCTCTTTCAAACATCTCCTGACAGAGGTCCAGAAGCTTTAGGTGTTATATCTAAATAATACATTGATTCATAGTAGTGGCTGGGGGCTATGCATATTGGAGCTTCCCCCAACACCTCTGTTTTTTCCCCATGTTATTATCTGATCGTTTAATTTGTGTTTTAACTTTTATATTTCATGATTTTTAACTGTTTTTTTAAAATTACTGTAAGTTACTTTGAGTCCTTACCCACTGGCTCTCATAGTCTGAGCAAGTGGGAGGATTGACCCTGACTCAACTTTCTAGGTTAAGTAAGGACATCTGAAGGAGATATCTGCTCATATTTATTTAGTTTGATTATGTGTTCAAATAGTAGAAATAAAAACCATATTCAGCCCTTTTCTCTCAACACAGAGTGGTCAAAGATGGAGAGACTGGGGGGGTGGAAATGGGAGTGTGGTCCCTGTACTCTGCCGGTGCCTCTTACGCACACTGATACATCCTTTTTGGGTGCAATGCTTGTAGAAGGTTACAAAACATAAGCTGTACTAGATCTTGAAAATATTCTGCCTTTATGTTGTGTAAATCAAACTTTGTCTTGACTACAGATGTTTATTAAATGCTTACTGTATGTTTTTGATTGAAATTAGAATACAGGCATGCCCCCTGAGTTAAGGTGAGTCCAAAATAATAAGCCTCAACATTCTATTGTGCCTAAAGATTACTCCTGTTAAGCTAGTAACTTGAAACTTGAATTTAACTTGCTTAATTTTATATCTTTAAGATACTTCTAATTGACATAATAAAAATTGCCACAAACACATCAAATTAAAAAGGGCTGAAAACTGCCACATTTATATATTTTACTTGAAACTGTAGAGTAATTTGTGGGTAAATATAATAAATTGCTGCCACTTTTTAGTGAAAGATACCCAGTACTTTATTTATTTCAGCTTGTGAAGAAAGGCTATGGTGTTCTGCTTAGTTCTTCTCATCAGTACTTAAGTTCAAAAGGTGTTACGATTTTCTTGCCCCTTAAACCCATGTCAATACCTGCTGCTAAAGGTATAAAGCTATACCTGCTACTAAAGTGATTTTATGCATTTTCAGTGTCATCTTGAAATTGACAGTACTCCAAAAATTGAGTATGTACTATGTGTAATGCCCTTTTAATTTTTGTAATTTGATCTCACACATGCTACTACACAAACTGGGAAATCAGTAGCAGCTGCAATTCTCTCTCCAGGTGTGGTTCAGTCTCTTCCTGTCAAAGCTATCAACCTGCCTCAAAACTACCTCATCAAAACTCAAAACTCATTCCTCAGAAATTTGGCTGAAAAGGGCTGTGGTCCAGCGCCTGTGAGGATTTTATATCTCCATCAGCTGAAAAAATTACAGGGCCTTTGTGTCAGTATTGCATAGCTTTGGATATTTCAAAACTGAAAACTGGGACATGTGTGATCATGCAACATCAGGGTGTGGCCAAGATAGCAAAAGGTACTACAAGAAAGAACACACAAGCTAGGAGAGGCTGCTGCAATTTGCTTTTTGCTTTCTTTAGAAGGACAAGATTCTGCCCTCTCCCCTCCTTTCTCCCCTGCTGCGTTAATTGAGTGCAAACTCCTTTTCACTTTGAACTCAGTTTGCAGCAGTGAGGTAAGCTCAGAGCAATGGAGGATAGTGGAAGAGAGGGAAACTGGGGTATTTTAAAAGCAACTGAAGAAGTGGGACGACAGAGGATTAACTGAGACTGTCCTTGAGAAATGGGGCCAGTTGGAGGGTATGAGTATTGTATGAGCCTGTTCTATCTTAGGATCACTTTTCCCAACAACGTCTGTCCTTACTATGGCTTCTGTGAGGAAAGTTTAGGAGCACAAAAAGCTCTTGCAGGGCAATGATAGCTCAAGCGCTGCAAAGCCAGGGAACTGAAAGCAAAGACGATGCCTTAACAGGCATGCCACATGATCAGTAATGATGCTGTGTAAGGCTACAAACTGCACTTGCTTTACAAATTGCCCCCCTCCATAAACCCATGCTTCCCGTTGGTATTTCAGACTGAAATTCCAATAAGGATGATGGAGTGGCCAGGGCCAATGAAGATGCCCCAAACTGTCTTGGTCCCGTTGTTAGGAGAGACCTAGGAATGATGGAACATAAAACCATGCTGTAAAAGTAAGAAAATCATTTTTTTTTAAAAGCTACCTGCTTGCTTTGTTATCTGAAGATGAAGAGCAATGGCCTTGAAGACAAATTTGGAGTACTAGTTAGAAGGATGTGGCATGTAGATAGCAAAGAAATAGTTTAAACTTTAATAACCTGTAGCTCAGTGGTTCTCAACCTGTGGGTCCCCAGATGTTGTAGACTTCAGCTCCCAGAAGCCCTGAGCATTGACCATAGTGGCTGGGGCTTCTGGGAGCTGAAGTCCACGAACATCTGGGGACCCACAGGTTGAGAACCACTGCTGTAGCTTATTTAAACGGTAAAAAACACACACCCAAGGAGGAGAATTTAACATGTTAATTGCCCCCCACTGCTAGTTGTGGGACATTACATACGTGACTGGCTTAGTATGTGTACCTCAATAACTGATGCCCACCACGTTTATGTAGAAATGATGTAATTGCAGATCCTTTTCTCATTGCTATGTAGAAATGTATACAGGATAGTACTTTCTCTTTGTTTGGTTGTGTGGGATTTGTAGAAATCTCATTCCCTGGGCAATCTTTTTTTTGCTGCAGCAAATAAAATTACTTTTGGATCTCCCTGGTGTGTGGCTTTTGGCTGGTCACACACCAGGACAGAACAGAACCTGCTTTTCTTGGTATCACTACTATCAGACATCTCATGAAATATCTGAACATTCCTGCATTGTTAGAGGAATTCTGTGAGCTGATGCATTGCCTCTTTGCTGTTTGCATTAGTACCTGGCAGAAAGGGTTAAACATGGGAGCTTCCACTCACTGAGTGAGATGAATAAGCCTTCCATCACTCCTGACACAGGCACTTTAGGTATACGTTCAGACCTTTTGATAGCCAGTGTTCTCTTGGATTTAGCCATTCCATTCAGTCAGCTCAAGACAAGCATATTTCCTATAAACATGGACTCAAATATCCCGTGTTTAAACAGACACACACACACACACACACACACACACACACACACACACACACTCCCCTTCTTCTCTCTCTCAGAAACACATGTGCTGCCCACTAAGAAAGGGAGTCCTCTTTCAACCGCAAGGAAGCAGAGTAAGCTGCTCATGGAGGAAGTTGTTATTCTATGCCTTCAAGTAATTCCTAACTCATGGTGACCTGTAGTAGTAGTAGTATATTCCTCCTCCTCCTTCTCTTTCTCCTCCTCCTAACTGGCTATGGGGGTTAACAGCAGCTGAAAGGCAGATTGTGTGTGGGATCTCACTGCAAAGGGAGCTACTGGAGATTACCTTATGCAATGACCTTAAAGGGACAATTAGAGACATAATGGTTCCATATGTCACCAAGAGTATTCTGACTTGTGATGGAGACCTCAGTCAGGATTGGCCTATTAGGAAAAGTGAGGCTGATGCCTCAGGTAGCTAATTCTGTGTGTCATGAGAAACAGGAGCAAACCACTGATTACTGTTTATACTAATGTATAAGTCTAAAAACTTTAGTCAAAAATGACCCACAAAACCTGGGTCAACTTATTCATGGAGTCAATGTAACTACAATGTAACTACTGTACTCTTAGCAAAAACCAAAAAACAACAATAACAAAACAACAATCAAAAGCCAAAAAACAAAAAAACCCAACCCCCTCAAACCCCACTACCCCCCTCTCTGAGGCCATTTCTGCACAACACTGTTATAGTGCAAGGTTGACTCAGCCTTCCATCCTTTCGTAGGTCGGTAAAATGAGTACCCAGCTTGTTGGGGGCAATTAGCTAAGAATACATTGTAAACCGCTTAGATAACACTTAGTTGATAGGCGGTATAGAAATAAATGCTATTGCTATTACTATTACTATTATTCCACTTTCAACATCCTGTGGAATTCTGGGGTTTGTCGTTTACTGAAGCCCAAGAGCTCTCTGGCTGAGAATTCTAAATGCCCCTCCCTGAACTGCAAACCCCAGGGTTCCACAGAATTCTAAATGCCCCTCCCTAAATGTCCAACTCCAGAATTCCATAGGATGTTGAAAGTGGAATAATAGCACTATAACAGTGTAGTGTGGAAATGGCCTGAGTGGCCAAAGGCTTAGTCCATCCCAGGAGAACCTAAAAGAAGCATCAACCTCCTCTACTCTTTCTCTGTTGCGGTGCTGCTTCTGGCCTTTTCTGAATGCCTGGGTGAGAAAATGTCACTCCCACTCAAAGCAGCACTGAGAGATTAGAGAGGGTTAATGCTTCTTTTAGGTTCTCCCGAGACTGACTAAGCTCTCGCCTTTCACTGCTCTACTCAAAGAAAGGGTTCTTTCTTTCTTTCTTTCTTTTTTCTTTCTTTCTTTCTTTCTTTCTTTCTTTCTTTCTTTTTTTGTAAGAGTTAATCTACACCTTAACTTTTATCCAAAAAGGAACCATCCCTTCCTCTGAGTATTGAAAGGACTTTCTGAATGCCTGTGTGGGAAAATGGTGGCTGTGGCCAGGGGCAGCTGCCCCCCTGAGACAGTGCTGCCACTCTCCCCTCTCCATGGAATGACCCTCAACTTATCCCTGGGTCGTATCAAAATCTATAATTTTGGCTCCCAAACCTGTCCTCGAATTATACATGAGGTCAACTTACACATGAGTATATATGGTATTTTATTATCATCATTGCTACCACGATGATGATGACAATGATGATGATCATCATTATCAAAAACATTTTTACAGATAGGGAGGGACACATATGTGTGATTTCTGCCTCAAGTGCCGAAATCATCTGATTAGTTTTGACACTGCAGTTTGATTAGGGACAGAGAGGCATCACTTGCTGCTTTACTTCAGACAGAAAACATACTGGCCCAGCTTTGCTCAGTTTCATGGATTTCTTCAGGATTTAGATTTGGATTGGGCAATTAAAAAAAAAGGATGTATCAAAGGAGGTCATCTATCACCACAAAAATATAGTAGCTTCCACCTAAAAGTATTAGATGAAAAAAGAAATGACGTATTACATAAAGGGAAGAACTGAGAACAGATATCATCAAAAGAAACGAGAGATAAATGTATGTGCATTAAAAGAGAGAGAGGCAAAATAAACTTTTCCTGCAAGAGAGAGAAGAAGGTGCTAAGGTTAGTGGGGAATTGTTGACAGATAGGAAATGCAGAGATGTCCCTGGGCACCAGTTTTTCTCCAGCACAAGGCTGTAATATCAACATGGATGACAGACCTAAGGGGCCAAGAGCCATGGTCTGTCTAACAGTTCCTAGTTACAACCCACAGACTCTGTGACTGACTGCTAGGAAGTTTGAGAAAATCTTCATGCAGCCTTGTGTTGTCAACTCAAAAGCCCCAGAACAATTTTGTTCACTTATGTGTTCTATGTGACAAAAGAAAACAGCTCATGCCATCTCCATAAATTACTGGGTCTATAGCACAGCTTTGAAACACCTACAGCTCCTGGGAGTTATAGCCCACAAATAGTCTAGTAGAGTAGGATTATTTTAAAGTGGGGATGGGCAACATGCAGTCTGTGGTCCACACATAACCACAGTTAGTTTTCGGGTCTCCACAAGGGTCTCCAATACCCCTGCTGCTGAATTTGCCACAGTACTTGCAACACTGATGCTTTCTTATATGTAGTGGGCTTGATTTGGAAGGAGAATTGCATTCCTGAGAGCTTTCAGGAGTGTGCTTCTGCTCAAAAACAAAGCTCCCCTTCTCTTTGTGCCTTGTTCATATGTAAAAAAAGAATAGTGTTGCTGCTAACACAGAAATAAAGCAGGGAGAATTGATTCCAACTGCAAGTGTCCATTCTAGTAGTGAGGAAGTCTGTATACAGACTCACTAAGGGCTCCAATCTTGTCAGTAGCCCATGGCACATAAACTGCAAAATAGAGACTGCTAGTTAGCTCTTACAGGGATCACCACCCTCTGTTGCTATGGGCAAGTATCCTGTTAATAACATATGCAGGCAGAAGTTCAGCTTATGCATGTGCATATCTTGATTTTTTGGGGAAGAGGTCACTGTGGAGGACAGAATTCTCTATCTCAGTCACACAATCATCAACATCCTATCCTCCCCACAAAGCACACTTTTTTCATGCTGCCTCTCCTCTAGACACAGCCATTTAGTGGCCCATGGAGAGCTGAGGATGGCTGAGAAGCATCTGCTATGTGACTATAGTCAGTCTCACAATGATGAAGGCTTCCACCAGGACCTTCTGCAGAGACTGAGGGGTCAGTCTCTGCAGAAAGGTAACATCATTGCTCATCTGGCTATAGTCACAGTCATATGCTTCTCAGCTTTCCCACACTTTCCACTGGCCATGTGTAGGAGAAACCTGTAGGAAGAAGGCTGGTCCTGCAGGAATGGAGATTGGTATCGTAATTTCATCATAGTGAAACTTTACAATACATCTTTTACAGCAGAGTCACAGCCAATCTCAGCCCACTAAGTGCAAGAGGGGAAATTCAGTTCAAAATGTAAAATAGTTAAAAGCATACTTTGTGTTCTGCAAAGTGTTTAGATATGAACCATCTCTACACAATGCTTCATTTCTATTTAGTTTCCTAGGGGAACCATAAATTGATTTGCTTTCTCTTTACCCCACAGCACTGCAAATACATTTACCTCTAGTCCCTTGCTGAAGGAATAAATCAGCAACATAATCTAATGAAATGCTGCATACAACATTTTCCTTTCAGAAGCTCCTTTATATTCAGATGAAAAGAAAATTCAAGGATATACTCAAGGCAATAGATGTGGAATGTTACAGCTGCAAGCAAAATTCTGTCCCACAAGAAAACACCACCATTCTCTACCTGTATCATTAATCAAATTATTAAATTAATTCAGGAGGATGCTCAACTATGCCATTAAGTACCATCCTAGTAAAAGACAGACATTCTAGGCCAAAATATTTTTCATTTACATCACACCTGCACTTAATATCTAGGTCAGCCTTTCCCAACCTGAGCCCCTAAAATTAGCTTCCCTTCCATCCACGCCATGTAGTGGCTCAGGGGGGAGGTTCCTTTGCTGGCCTGCCATGTGGGAGGACCACACAATTCCTGCACAATCCATGGTCATGCAGTGAGCTGTGGCAGGGCAGAGTGAGCTCTGCCACAGCACCACCCCCACCTTGGCCTCTTTTGGCCTTCCGGCATGACCCACCCTCCCGCCCCTGGAAGCAGTGTAAGCTTGCTGGTCGCTTTGGGGCCGAGTAGGAATTTTCCCACCCTCTCAAAGGTTTTTTTTCCCCTACTCTACACTGTACCAATTGAGACTGGACAATTGACTCTCAGGGTGGTGTCTTAAACAGGCATCCAACGGAGGTAATGGGGGGGTGAGGGCTTTGGTGAGTACCTATAGCACCCTTTGATGAAGGTTAAGCCTCTGGAACCTCCTCTACTTGTCATGAGACACAGAGGAGGGCAGTGAAGGAGGGCGTCCTGGTGACCATGAGATTTGCCCTCACTTCAGATCTGGAGACAAGGTGGGTTGTGCCTTTGGGCCTGCTTTCCAGAAAAGGGTCAGCCGAGATCACAACCCAGCCTCATGGATTTGCCTCAGAACCTGGTATCTCGTCCAAGGGAAGCTGGAGATGTCAGGGCAAGATCCCTCACCCTAGTAGCTCCCGTCTTTAAGTTAACCATCCAGTGTTACATGCGTTCAAGTTCAAGGCCAAGTTTAAGTTCAAGTTTAAACAGGCACAAGACAATAAAATTGCCCATGTTTAACCCAAGCCCTATTGTGTGTTCTCTTCATTACGTGGGTTGGTCAGCAAATGTGTTGAATTATAATTCCCAGGCATGCCTAACCACCATAGCCATTTGCCCAGCCATACTATACTGCTGTGAGCTCTTCCATAAAGAATTTTGGGGTGCCTCTGACTTCACTGGGCAATTATGGCCCACTGGCTTTACAAAGGACTGGCCCCTGGATGAGATGAAAACTGCAAAAATGATTTGTTGAAATGGATCAGCAAAATCACTTGCATTTTTTGGACACTTGTTGGGGATCATGACTTTGGGGGATTCTGGGAGTTGTAGTCAAGCTGTGTTTGAGAATGTGGAGAGTTCTTGCCACCCAAAGCAGACATTACAGTCTATCTTGTGTAAAGCACCCTCCTAAATTCATATAAACATCAGTCACTTTGATATTATTTATGCCAAAATTATATTCTTCTCTTGCCAGTGGAATCCAGGGGGCCTTCTCTTCCCTGTAGCTCTGACTTGTGCATGGCAACTCAGACAGATGTGGTCAGCCACATAAGAATGGGGTCACGATAGCAGAAGTTATAAAGGAGGAAGAATGGATGAGGTAGGAGAGCCTGCAGCAGTTTCCTTTTGCCTGAGCAACTGGGAAAGATAAGATTCTGCCTTCTCTACTCTTCTCTCTCTCTGTTAATTGAGTATAAGCTTGTTGTTGTGTGCCTTCAGGTTGTTTCTGACTTATGACAACTCTAAGGTTAACCTATTGTAGAGTTTTCTTGGGGGTGAGAGTACGTGATGCACCCAAGGTCACCCAATGGATTTCTTTGGCTGAGTGGAGAATCAAACCCTGGCCTCCAGCATCATAATCCAATGCTCACACCACTACAGCACTTTGGCTCCAAGTGTGAACTACTTGGACTCAGTTTGTGGCAGCTGAAGTAAGCTGAGGGACAGTAGGAAGAGAGAGAAATGGGAACATTTCAAAAACTGAACCGGGGACAACAGAGGATTAATCAGGGCTGTTCCTGACAAAATAAGACAGTTGGAGAGTAACTCTGGGTACCTTCCTTTAGTCAGTGGAAGTAGGGAGTCAACCTTGGTCTTCTGGAGTCTTATCCAGTACTCAGATCACTATATCAGTGGCTGGCTGGGACCCTCAAAAGGGACACTCCAAGTTCCAATAATTAGTTGCTGATTTTCAAGTGATACGTCAGTAAGAAAAAAAAGTAGGATATGACAGCTTTTCAATATGTACTCAAGAAAAAATCCTATGGCTACCCACAGTCACAAAAACTGTTGTGGTTGGAGCTAATTTTTATAATGTTCAGTGGGCTCATAATCTGTCATGTTTTCTTGAGACAAAGATTTCAGCCTAACAGAAAATCCATTGCAAGCAGATGGCTTAATAAGGAAGGAATGGTCTTGCAACTGCCTCAGGACTTTTTTCTCCCCAGCACTAATTTGCATGTGTTACAATGGCAACCATGGAATCCCTTGAAATTCCCTGTAAGTTCCCTTGGTGCTGTTGTGAGGGGTTTGGCGGCATTATTAGCTTCATACAAAATGCAGCACAAATTAAAATTATGGCAGCGTTCAGTGTACAATTAGAAATAGGAGAACCTTACAACTGCAGCCATTATCTGCATTATTCAGAGAGCTTTTCAAAGTAAAACTGCAAGTATGAAGTCATATTGGAGGGACAGAAATAGCGGGAGAGAGAGAAGCTTTTTGCACAGTAGACCTGCCTCTGAATCCTGGCCACTCTTTTACCTTTTCATGGGCCTTCAAGTTGCCTGTCAAGGAATGGAGACCCCAATAATTTTTTAGGGTTTTCTTGGGGAAAAAAGCACCCAGAGGTGGTTTGGCCAGTTCCTTCCTCTGAAATATATCATTGCTGTTATGGGGGCCCTAAGAGGAACCTATCACAGGTTTTCTTAGCAAGATACGTTCAGAGGGAGGTTTCCTTTTACCTTCCTCTGAAATTGAGAGAGTGTGAGTTACCCAAGGTCACCTAGTGGGTTTCTGTGCCCAAGTAGGGAATTCAAGCCCTGGTTCCTAGAGCTGTAGTTCAACACACAAACCACTATACCACACAGTTTTTCATCCATATATTAAACAGAGATGAACCTGCTTAGCTTCTAAGAACAGATGGGATCTGGTGCCTTTAGAGCCTTTTGGCTTAGTTCTTACAAGAACTATTATTCCTTTTTATGAAAGAAAGAAAAAAGAAGAACAAGCAAAGTTTCTCTCAAATTAACCAGTGTCTCAATATTCCTCCCCCTCTGTGTTTTCTAATATTACTGATAGTTGTGTGTTAATTCTTAGCTGGATGCCTGAGGATTTCATTCAATCCACAAACTAATTCTTGGATGAATAGATGGATTGGAACACCACTGTCTTTTGCTTTTTGCTTTTCTTCCCTAGTTTTCAACACTCTGAATGTTATAATACAGTTCTTGGCTCAAAGGTGTACCAAGATGCATTTAAAAATCCTCATTTTTAGGCAATAAAGCATATAAAAATGTTTGTATCTTGTATATTATATGTTTATGTGGTTATGTTATTATATGATGCAAGTTATGGGTTACGTCAAACTTCATGGTTTTTTCTTTTTTGCGATATTTTTTCTCTTTTTCTTTCTGGTTTAGTTTTAATAAAAAATCTTATAAAAAAGAAGTCTGTGCAGTTTATAGAAAATTGTGCACTGATGTGGCAATAGAAGAGAATGGACTTATAAATGAATATATGTAATGCTGACACAGACCAGAAATAGACGGATATACTCATGCTCAGCTCAAAAAAGATCAACTGTCTGAATGAAGAAGTATGAGTATTAAAGGACTGATTGTCCCTTTGGAGCAGCAACTGGCAATGATTAAGTTGCAAAGGTCATAGAAAATAATAGGATGCTGCTACCAGATTCTGAAGAATCACAGAAAATGTACTACCAAGGAAGCACAATGAGGATATAGAGTGTAAATCAGTCACTAGTAAAATTCTATAAGGTTATTCATATTATTCCTACTACTGCGACTATCATCAATATCATCATTTTGCTAGAGTATCATGGCATAAAGATTTACACTGAGCCTCCCAAATCTCAAATAAGTGCAGCCAGGAAAGCTTACCTATTTCACAAGTTTGCTGCAAAAATAAAATGAAGAGGACATCCACGTTCACTGCCTTGAGATCACTGGAAGTAAGGTGGGACACAAAGTAACCAATAAATAAATGAGTAAATTTGGACTCTTTCACTAAAACGTAGATGCACTGGTGTTCAGTTGCTCTCCTGGAGGAATAGCTGTGGGATCTTGTGATGAAAACATAGCACTACACTGCCAGATTTACTGCAGTTTTGGAAGGTCTGTTGGTCTGGCTACTAAAGCATAAACACAGAGTTGTGTGCTAGCATTTCCTTTCTCTTGTTATATATTGTTCCTTGGCTCAGCAATCCACAGTGTGGGTTCATGTGGCCTCACCTAATATTTTGGCCTTACCCTGTGGCACACTTGCCCAGTAATGGGATAATGGGATGCTGCTACCAGATTCTGGATTTTGTTGCCTTTTTTAAGAATGGTGTGCATTGGTGAACTCTGCCACAATAGAAGTTACTAACTGTGATGTGTTCCCACAGTACTGATGGAAGTCTGCAGTGAATACTTAAGTGAACTAGCCTGCTATGAAGCACAATTCTCTTTCCATAAAAAAATAGTTTCTGAAGAGATTGATAACTCCCTTCCTCCAATCAGCACACAGCAGATATAGATAGATTTCTTGTTTGTTATTATGTGCTTTTTAGTTCCAACTTAAAATGACCCTATTGTAGGGTTTTCTTGGCAAGATTTGTTCAGAGGAGGTTTGCCATTGCCCTCCTCTGAGACTGAGAGAGTGTGAATTGGCTTTGGTCACCCAGTAGCTTTCCATGGATGACTGGATATCCAATTCTGCTCTCCTGGGGTTTTAGTGCAACACCCAAACCACTGTACCACACTGGTTCTTAGATTGCTTGTATGACATATTAAATGTAGAAACTTGCTCTTATTACTTACCTACTCTCCCAGCTACTAGTGCCACTAGTTTCAGTATATTTTCTTTTATACTCCTTTCTAAGAAGGTCTCAAGAATCTTAGAATGAAAAGATACAATTTTTATAAGAAACCCAACCAAACATTATAACCCATCAACCCTCCAAATCCCTGACTGATTATAGGAATAATCAATTGCTGTAGTGTGCTGTTTTGATTTGTATTATGGTCTTTTAAAGACTTTTAATAAACTTTACAAGTTGTTTTAATCATTTTAGAAATAACTTTTATATTTATACTTCGTACTAGGTTTTTTTTAATAGTTTTTAATCTGTATGGTTTTTAGTAAGCTGTAAGACACTTCTGAGTCCCATTATTGGGGGAAAGGTGGGATATAAAATGCCAATAAATAATAACAAATACCATTTATATTTAAGTTTGATCAGATTCAGATAATACATACCTGATCTTGATTTGTCTTCAAGCCATGCCATGTTTCCAGCATCTTGCCATTGCCTTCCATGTGACTGAGAACCGAACCTTATACTTGGGTAGGCATTATCCATTTTAGGTCTTGGAAATCAATCTGCTAACCTGCCAACACCTTTGTCACCTTTGTATTTTTATTGAATTCAGTTATTCCAAAGAAGTTTCTCAAGCCAAAGAAAACATTCTTTCAACCAGTTTCTAAATCTGGAATCTACACCAGTGTGAAAGCCCTCTTTTCCACAACGATGCCATCTTTCCTCCAGTTCTGAGGATAGTTCACATTCTGAGAGACTGAGGCTTTAACGAATTGATTTTTTTTTAAACAAGGCACCAGTATGCAGAAGTCTTTTCTTTCTGGTTTTTTGGAAGTGTTAGGAAACAGCCATTGATATAATTGGAATGTCTACTTCGCTGCATTTATAGGCCATTTGATCAGCACCTCATTAGTAAATGGATCATGACAGCCAATTAAATTTACATCTGCCGCTATGAATATTGCTAAGGTATGTCCTATTTAACTATCCTCCCTCTTTTAAAGATTGCGGAATGCTGTCAGTATTGCAAATACTGCATAGCTACCCTCTCTTTTGTATTAACCTTTGTCTTTTGTTAATCAGAATGCTCATCTCTTCTGTAAAAAGGCCTGGTCTGCTGATCAGTACAATTTGCTGATATAGTTTTGGTTACTAATTGGTTAGGGAAGAGGTTTTTTTTAAAGCAAGATGGAAAATCTCTGCCAATTTCTAATCTGAAGTTAGGAAGTCTTCATTAGAGTTACCAGGTAATAGTTATACAAATAGCAGACTTGATGCTGGGGTGACCTTTTGAACTAAGTGATATCCCTTGCAGCAGTCCTAGAATTAAAAAAAAAAAGAATGTTTTCTCAAGTAGTTTTATTCTTGGAGTAGTTATAACAAGTTGGGTCAGGACCACATTGTACTCTACATTTAAAGATGTGCCACTAAAAAGTTTGAATGAGTTGAACAGAGACAAAGGCCATTTCCACACCCCACCTGATCTTGTTGTCCTCCTGTTGCAATCCTGGCAGCGCCTTTGCCGGGAAGGGAGTGTGACAGGAATGCTCCCCTCCACACCCGGCTGACTCTCTGCAGAAGGGAGTGTGAGCAATACACGCCTGCCTTCAGCAGTGCAGCTGGGTTCTTTCCCATGCTGCACTGGGAAAGGAAGTGCCTCTATTGTGTTTCCTGCCCTTCCTCATGGCTGGGAAGGACAGGAGCATCGTGTGATCATGGGTGCTTAACAAAATTATTTCATTACGCAAACATCCCACAGTTGCGTCAGGTGGGGATGGGATGGCAGCGAGACTGTGATGATGTCATGCACAAGTGTGACCCATGAACCACTGCCATTGTGTCCCCATCACGGGACAGCCCTGTGGTGTGGAAATGGCATCTACAAACACATCCCTCATGCAGGTTGCAATTCCCTCTTAAGTGTACAGTGGGTGGCAAATCAAGGTTTCATTCCACATAACATGTGATATGGCCCTTCTTTTTATTTTCCATAACATTTTCCATGATACATAAGTATCAAAACTCCTTGAAAACTCCATAAGTATCAAAAAACTCCTTGAGGCACGAGAAGAAACAAGGACACTTACAGATTCCAATTGTGGAAAGGTAGTGGGGGAAATCACATTTTATTGTGATTCAAAAAGGTTGGAACTGGACCGTACAAACAGGCTGGCCCTACTATGAGACTGAATGAAGCAGCTGTCTCAAGTAAATGTTCGCCAGTTCTCCAGAGCCAGGACCTTCCTAAAGTATGGTTAAGCAGACTCCTCATTGCTAGATGCTGTGGGAAGGGTGACTGCAGTCAAGGTGATTTGCACCTGAGTCTGAGGACCTTTTGCACTCAGGTATTTAGAATGTTTCTGAACAGTGCCTGGCACTTTTTATGACATGTGCAGCTAAGTAAACTACTCTGTTGGCCTTTGTTGATTGGGAGGCTGCCATCTGCTCTTCTTTTTCTTCTGTGGTGTAGGGAAAATTTACTGCAATGTGGAAAGGGGCACTACTGCAGCTGTGGGGAGCAATGGTTCTCGTGTTATAGAATTGTGGAATAATAGAGTTGGACAAGACCACAGGGGGCATCCAGTCCAACTGCCTGCCATGCAGGAACACACATCAAAGCACTCCTGACAGATGACCATCCAACCTCTGCTTAAAAACCTCCAAAGAAGGAGACTCCATCATACTCCGAGGCAGCATATTCCACTGCCAAACAGCTTTGACCATCAGGAAGTTCTTCCTGAGGTTTAAATGGAATCTCTTTTCCTGCAGTTTGAATCCATTGCTCCTCGTCCTAATCTCTGGAGTAGTGGACAAACAAGCCCGCTCCCTCCTCAACATGACGTCTCTTCAAATATTTAAACTTGGCTATCATGTCCCCTCTTAACCTTCTCTTTTCTAGCCTGCGATAATCTGAACATTAGGGCTGATGTTACCTGACACCATCCTTTGTCAACTCACTGTTCTATGACTATTGGCTGATCCAAAGAAATGGGGTGTTATCCTATATACTGCTGCTCTTTTTGGTGTGCACAGTGTGTGCCCACACAATCATACCCAGCTACAGACAGATTCATTACTGGACTCACCTTGAGGATGTGGCTATGCGGACTGTCATGGTGACTACGACTACGCCAATGAGAGCACCTTACTACAGTCATGCATTAATAGTGTATTCTGTTTAGAGAAAAGCTATGGCAACACACTTAACGATCCTCTCAATACTTTTCTGATATACGTTTGTTGCACATCTATCAGTCTGTTTGGTACTACATCTGGATCAGAAGCACCTATCGTTACAACAGCCTGCAAACTGGATTTCAAAGCCAAGTTCTAAGCACAAATAGTCTAGAATCATAGAATCATAGAAATGTAGAGTTGGAAGAGACCACAGGGGCCATCCAGTCCAACCCCCTCCTATGCAGGAACACCCATTAAAGTATTCCCAACAGATGGCCATCCAGCCTCTGTTTAAAAACCTCCAAAGAAGGAGACTCCACTACACTCCGAGGCAGCATGTTCCACTGCCGGACAGCCCTGACTGTCAAGTGGTTCTTCCTGAGGTTCAACTGGAATCTCCTTTCCTGTAGCTTGAATCCATTGCTCCTTGTCCTGGTCTCAGGAGCAGCAGAAAACAAGCCCACTCCCTCCTCTACATGGCATCCCTTCAAATATTTAAATATGGCTATCATGTCCCCTCTTAACCTTCTCTTCTGCAGACTAAACATACCCAGCTCTCTAAGTCTATCCTCATAGGGCATGGCTTCCAGGCCCCTCACCATTTTGGTTGCCTTCCTCTGGACTTGCTCCAGGTTGACCATGTCCTTCTTGAACTGGGGTGCCCAGAACTAGACACAGTATTCAAGATGAGGTCTAACCAAAGCAGAGTAGAGTGGTACAAGTACCTCCCTCTATCTAGACACCATACTCCTATCGATGCAACTGAGAATTGCATTGGCTTTCTTGGCTGCCGCATCATACTACTGACTCACGTTCAGCTTGTGGTCTATTAAGACTCCTAGATCCTTTTCACACGTAATCCAGCCATGTGTTCCCCATTCTATATTTCTCTATTCCATTTTTTCTACCTAAGTGTAGGACCTTACATTTCTCTTTGTTGAATTTCATTTTGTTAGCCTTGGCCCAGCTCTCCAATCTGTCCAGGTCATTTTGAATTTTGATCCTGTCCTCTGGCATATTGCAACCCCTTCCAAGTCTAATAGCACTAATGAACACCTCTGACAGAACTGACGAATAAACAGGAGTACATAATGCAGGTATTCTGTGTTTATTTGATATTAATCCCAAGGTGTTCAAAACATGAGAGCCATCTGCCTGGAAAAGAGAAAATTAGCATCTTTAAATAGATTGGTGCCCTTGGAACATTTTGGCTTTTGACTGGGCATGCTGAAGTGTCAGTTTTTGAAGATGATGAAGAAGGATGAAACAGAAAACATTTTCTCCCCAACAATCATATCCCTTCAGGATCAGAACAGATGACTCATGCTCTCCCTGGTATGAGGGTCCTTGATCATTTCCACAGTTGCTCTGGGTGGTTTTTGTTGCTTCAGTTAGTGGTAAGCTTTAATGAAAGAACATCTCATTTCTCCAGTTAGGCACGACACCAACTGTTCCAATACAAAGTCATGTGGCAGATCATAAAGGGTCTAAATATGCAGTTGTTGTTAACTATCATCGAGCTAATTTCAACTTACAGTGACCCTATGAAGGAGAGACACCTTGTTATCAACAGTCCTGCTCAGCTCTTGCAGACTGCGGGCCAGGGCTTCCTTAATTGAGTCTATGCATCTGTATGCAGTCTTCCTCTTTTCCTACTGCCTTCTAACTTACTAAGCATTAGTTGTCTTTTCTAGTATGTCTTCTCAGGATATGTCCAAATTATGACAGTCTCAATTTTGTCATCTTGGCTTCTAGGGAGAGTTCAGGCTTCACCTGCTATAGGACCCATTTATTTATCTTTTAGCAGTCCACAGTATCTGTAGAACTCTTCTCCAGTGTATTTCAAATGAAGTGATTTTCTTCTTATCAGATTTCTTCGCTGTCCAGCTTTCACAACCATACATCGAAATTGGAAATTGATGGTATGGACAATCCTAACTTTAGTATTCAATGATATATCTTTACAGTCCTTGATCATACCTGTCCTCCCAAGTCTTAGTCTCCTTCTGATTTCTTGACTGCAGTCTTCATTCTGATTGATGACTCTTCCAAGGTATGGAAAATCTTGAACTATTGCAATGTCTTCATTGTCTACTTTAAAGTTATGTAAACCATCTGTGGTCATTATTTATCCGCCTTTGCACTTTCTGCCTTGATTTTCTTCAATAATTGTTCTAAGCATTTGCTATTTTCTGCTAGGACAGCGGTTCTCAACCTGTGGGCCACGACCCCTTTGGGGGTCGAACGACCCTTTCACAGGGGTCGCCTAAGACCATCGGAAAATACGTATTTCTGATGGTCTTAGGCTCCATTCCCTCCTCGGTGGTGGTGTGCAAGCACGAGCCATGCGCTCGCATCCTCCTGCCCCCTTTGAAGTACCTTACTAAAGAAAATTTTCTTGTCATCGAGCGAGAGTGAGTTGGAAGGGCAATCTCTGACCAGTCACTCCGAGGCTCAAACAAAGCTAAAAACATCTAGTATAAGAAAGTCTGAGAAGGCAAGAATTAAAAAGAAGGTGAAAGGAAAATTACCTGGTAATGCAGTTAAGTCTGTTAAGGGCAGGGAAGGGCTCCCAACCGCTCCTTTAACTTCCGGTCGCCATGTTGAAAAGAGGCGTCCGGAAAGCAAGGGAGGGGGCTATGAGAGGAAGGAGCTCTCCTGGCCAATCCAAGCTCGCCAGCAACACAACCAATCACACTCAGGCACGCGAGCAGCCTCTGCCAGGAGAAATGGCCGCCTCTCCGTCAGCAGTCCCTTGCCCTTCTGTATTAGCAGATACAGCAGCACAGGGCAATTTAGCATTGTGTATGGTGTCATTATTCACTAGGAGTCAAACTGCAATGCCTATGGAACGTAAAGAAGTAAGATTTGAACCTCCCATGTCCTCAGTGTCTTCCCAGGGGAATGTGTCTGAGTGTAGTAGGGAGGTGATAAGACAAATGACTGCTGAAGAAATGGAGGTGCATGTCAATAGGCAAACAATATTAGTGAAATGATTTCACAAAATACATAACAAGTTTAAAAAATGTATTGCAAGTTGGACAATTCATTGAATTTGAATGTAATGTCATTATTAAGCAGTCAACAAACTACTTCAATGAATCCTTCATTTTCACGTGATTTTCCTGATGATACAAAAGTTATTCAAGCTGAATCAAATGATGCTGGTGTGTGTTTACCAAAAAAGTCTACCTGTAGGTCCAAAGTGACTAGACTTGAGGAATCTGCTTTGTCACACTCCGAACAAACCAACACTGAATCTGAAAGTGATGAGGAACCAGATTTGGCAGATGCTCATGGGGATAATGACTCTAAATCAGATGGTTCTATTTCCGAGGAGGAGGATGCAGAAGATGATAATAAAGTGAGATTATTTTCCTCAGATTCTTTTAAAAATTTGCTGAAAAAGGTGTTGGTAACTCTGGGACTGGACAGTCTGGAGAGTGCCACTTCAGATATTGATAAAAACAAGAATGTTGCATCAATTGTAAGAAATAAGCCTACAAAATCTAGTGTTATTCCCATGCCAGATTTATTTTTGGACTTAATTCAGTCTGAATGCAGTAAAACCAAATCTTCATACTTTATATCATTTACGGTGGACTAAATATCAGATATTTACATTACGATTCATAACAGTAGCAAAATTACAGTTATGAAGTAGCAACGGAAATAATTTTATGGTTGGGGGTCACCACAACATGAGGAAATGTATTAAAGGGTCGCGGCATTAGGAAGGTTGAGAACCACTGTGCTAGGAGTACACTATCAAGAGAGCCAGCATGGTGTAGCAGTTTGAGTGTTTGACTACAATCCTGGAGACCAGGGATTGATTCCATCCTTGGCCATGGAAACCTACTAGATGACCTTGGGCATGTCCCACACTGTCAGCCCCAGGAAATCTTGTGATGGGGTCATTTTAGGTTTACCACAAGTTGGAAATAACTTGAAGGCACACAACAACAAGTATAGTATCATCTGCACATCTTAAATTGTTGATGTTCTTTCATCCAATTTTCACACCTATTTCCTCTGGAGTCTAATTCTGCTTTACGTACATATTCGGTGTACAAGTTAAAATAATTACACATGTTTCAAATATACAAAAAAAATCAACCAAATAAATATATCACTGAAAATCATACTCTTCGAAGGAGTCAACTCAGCTGAAGTCCTTAAAAGGAGAAAAATACTTATGGCTTCAATTGTATTTCAGTCCTTCATCTATTATACAGCCAGTATTCCAGGTCTTCATCTAGTATACATCCAGACACATTTCAACAAAAGTCTTTATTAATGGCACATACATAATAATAAACATTAGCCTTCTTACGCATATAGTAAAGGAGACTTGGTGTGATTATATTTCAGGAAAAGCAAGCTCTTAACCAAAGGGGGCTAAATTGCAATATGTAGCCACTAAACCAGCTTTGCTAATAGAAGAAAATGCTCTTTGCTGCTGCTGAAACAAAGCCTACATGGTGCAGAAAGGTTGCTGAAGCACAGGAGGAAAGCAGCACATTCTTCATTATGACAAGGGAGCCTTTGGTTTGTGTGCTTAGAGCTCTGTTAAGGTGTTCGCCTGAATGAATGGATGCAAGAATGTAACCAAGCCTTGTTCCCTGAACGTCTGCACAAAAGTCTCCAGAGGGCTTAGTAAACAGGTTTAGCTGAATGTGATTACAAGATCACAAGAGACCATACTTTGTAGCCATGTTTGGCTAAATGTGGTTTCAAAGCTCTCAAAAGAGCTCCACACTCTATGTGCAAAGGTCCTCAATGCTGCTGAGTAGGCAGGACATTCAGGGAGTGGGTGTCATAACACACTGTAGAATCTAAAGGATCTGATGCAGTTAGAATCAGAAAGGCCTCAGGCTCCAGACAAAAAAACACCTCTGGCTCCAGATGACAATTCCTTCCCTGAACCACAGCAGCTAGTGAGAGATATAGCCAATGAGTGACCTCAGCAAGACGGGCCCCCACCTCAGCTGGAACTGATGGACACCAAGGAGGCACCTCTGTCTTGTGCAGCATATTGACAGTAGAAAGAATAGCATCAAAATGGCTAATTTTTTTACAGAAGCTTCAGTAGAAAAACACCTGGCATCTCAAGGCCAGGCAGCTACTCGTCTCCCATCAGTTGCTGAGAGTTAATTGTAATTGGCTTTTGGTACTCTTCTTGCTTGTGGATATATTTGGATTCCCAACCTCTAGGCTGGCATAAGGTTTATGTCTCTTTGCCTTTCCTTTCTGGCATGGGTTAGCATGACTGCGGGGTCCTTGTGACGGAGTGTGGGCCAGTTGAGACCTTGCTTGTGCCCTTCATCTTCAATGGACTTTCTTGGTTGTTCATGAGTGACCTAGACTAGCTTGACTCATTGGTAACGACTTCTTCCTGCCTCTCCTGGTATTTGCTGTCTCCAGGAACAGGACAATGAGGCTTGCATGTATGCACATGTTCCCCCGTGCTCATTTAGCCCTCTATGCATATAGACAAAATGCCTAAGGAGAACGTCCACCTCACATGGCTATGACAAAGAGACAGTGTCATGCCCTGCTTCCAGAGCATGAACTCTGACTCAGAGTCTGAAACAGAGGGCATGCCAGAGGCTGAAACAGAAAGCATGCCAGGGCCTGCTGTATAGAGAGAGGTTACAATGCCAGAAACAGAACAGTGGATGGTGCCAGCTCCAACACAGAGTCCTGCCTCTTCAGATATAGAGGAACACTTACCTCGACCCAGCTTCAAAGTGCACAGGCAGCAAAGAGAGATCCAGCGTCGCTCTCTCAGGATTTATAACCAGCAATAATCAATCAAGTCTCAGCTGCGCTGGGCTCAAGACCTATTTAGCTGGCATCCTTCCCCTCCAGGAGTTGTCAGAGCTTATCTGACCTGCTACTTTGCTGGATGCCTTAACAAATGCTTGGATTGGCCTTGGACACTCTCTTGCCATGAAACCCTGCCAGACTTCGTTTATGTTGGACTTTATTTATGACTCGTTGCTTACTGCCTGGAAGTAAGTAACAAGCTGGGAGATATTCAGTTTGTTTTGTTTGATTTATCAGCTGTGCCAGGACTGAGAGAGAATAGGGAGGAACAAGGCCTCTTGCCTCTTCCTCGCCTGGTGAATGGCTGGGCATGGTAAAGAAACAATGCAATCTAACCATTCTTTTTCAGACTGAGAAATATACTGCAATGTGGCTAGTTTTTCATGGAAGGATGTTTTTTCCCCATTAGATCCTCTTGTTGGATCCTTTTTTTTAAAGAGGGTGACCTTCCCATGCTTCTCCTTTCTGTGCATGTGGTTTATTGGTACTGGACTAACATCATTTGTCTTGTTGTTGTTATTTACCATCAAGCTGATTTTAACCTGTAAACCAAGAAGCTTGTCATCAACTGCTTTGCTCAGGTTTTGCAAAGTCAGGGCTGTAGCTTCCTTGATTGAATCAAACCACATGTGGCGTGGTCTTTATGAAGCATGATTGTCTTTCCCATTGAATCACATAATCTCACAGTAAGTCAAAGATATGACAGCCTCAGTTTAGCCATCTTGGCTTTTAGTGGGAGTTCAAGCTTGCTTTGTTCTCAGGCCCATTCATTTGTCTTTTTAGAGGTCCATAGTATTGGTAGAACTCTCTTCCAGCACCGCATTTCAAATGAGATGATTTTCTTGGCTAGATCTGCTTTCTTTCTCTTTTTAGCATGTGTGTGTTCATGTGCCCTCAAGTTGTCTATTGAGTTATGGTCATTCCACAAATTTCATAGGGTTTTCTTAGGCAAGGAATAGTCAGAGGTGGTTTTGCCAGTTTCTTTCTCTAAAATACAGCCTACAGAACCTGGTATTTGTTGGCAGTCTACCATCTAAGTACTTACTAAGGCTGACCCTGCTTAGCCTCCAAGATCAGAGGGAATTTGGTACCTTTAGGGTATTTACACCCTCTGTGACAAAAAGACAGTGTAGAAAAATGCATCTAATAAGGTCAAAGTATGAAGATGCTTGAAAGGCCATTTTTGCTGAGGGGGAAGAGCAGGACATTCACAGGGTTGGAGTGGATCTTGGAGTAAGGCTAATGTCTCTAATATGCTACATCTAACAGAACCATTTAAATCTAACACAGGTCATTGCTTTACACTTGCTTTTTCCTGTAAAGCAGTGGTTCTCAACCTGTGGGTCCCCAGATGTTCATGGACTTCAGCTCCCAGAAGCCCTGAGCATTGACCATAGTGGCTGGGGCTTCTGGGAGCTGAAGTCCACGAACATCTGGGGACCCACAGGTTGAGAACCACTGCTGTAAAGCTTACCATCATCTATCAGGTATAGCTCAGGCTTGCTCTGAGTACAGTGTGGTAGTGGAGCCAGGGCTCCTAAGGTTGAAGCATCAGGAAGTTTTGAACAGCAGAAATTATAACTTTATCCACTAAATCTCTTTGGCTTCTCTGTTCCCTCTACATGTAGCTACAATCCTCCCAGTATCTGGGGGAAGAAGCAGTGAATAGATTGACCTCTACTACAGTATATTGTTGTGAGCTATCCCTATGGTAATCCAAATATTTGGAAGTGCCTTGACCTTGAAAGAGCAATTAAGTCCACAAAATGCTCCTGAAGGAGATGAAAACTACTAGAAGTGATTTTCTGATAGTGGTCCAGAACTCAGAAATGTTACTTGTGGGAACTACAACTCCCAGAATCCTCTCCCCAGCCAGAATCAACACTACTTGCTTTTTGGGTTTCTTTGGGGGCATGGCTATGGAGAATGTCACAATGACCATCTGCGCTTCCATGATGACACCACTGAGTAGTGCCAGAGGAATACTGCAGGAGATAAATCATGCCAGTGTCTCAGCACCTTACAGGGAGAAAAGATTGTTCGTTTTATTTGATTCATCTATGCCTGTTTCATCAATAAAAGTTGTAGTCTATTTAAACCCATTTGTTAGTGCTCTCTTTCTTCCTTCCTTCCATGGCAACTGCCTTTCATTGAGATACATTAAATCCAAACAAAAGCCTCAGGAAATAGTTCAGTCATCTTCACTACACATATAATACAAAACCTGAAGGCCACACAAAATTTAGGCATACTGTGTAGGGCATAACATGCAGCAACACTTTATCTCTCTCTCTCTATGGCATAATAGTCACTAATGCATAAAAAAAAAAAACCTCTCCTAATACAGGTCTTTGTTGTTTTTCTTGTGACCTGGTGGCTTCAACAGGGATAATGACTCTGCCACCACCAACATGCTGTATGGAAAGTGTGAAGAACCTTTGGCTATGGAACCAAAGTAAACTCTCCTGTGGCCTCAACTGGGTCCATGAGGTTCCTCAGAAGCCATGACCCCCGTCTCTATAATGCCATCTTTTTATGGGTTTCCTATTCTGCTTACAGAGGTACAATTTCTAGATACAATTTCTTGAAGCCATGGGGGGGAACAGAAATTTTCAGAAAAAAATGAAAAATGCAATATAAGCACTTTTTACAGATTAAAAGCCACTTTGTTACTTTTGGAACATCATATGCATTATACATAATTTTGGTTAGACATAAAATTATTGGCTGGCATTCATAATCACAGTTATGAATGTGTAACCCAAAGTTATACATTCATAACTCATTCATCTTCATGATCCCTACGTAGGGAATACGCAGGGAATGTAAAAGCCCCAGATTCTCACTTATCAGGCAGCAACTGCTGTGAGTGTCAGGGCCTGTTCTTCTGGGATTGGGATGCAGCAGACTGATATTTCCAACTCCCTCTCATGAGTGATCTCTGGTATGATGAGAAACTGAGACAGGAATCTTGCTTCTGGTTGTCATACTGGAGATTGCTGGAGAGGGTAGGGTAGGAAAGTCTGACTGCTCCATCTCAAATGACAGGAGAAGAGACCCTAGCTGCTCACAATGGCTGCTGCCCAGTAAGTGAGGACTGAGAGGTTGGGCCAAGATATGCTATGTAGCTATGCTGCTAAGGTACTAAGTAGCTGATCTAGGATTTCCACCATAACATTTGCTATATTAAGAGTACAGCTTAGGGATGGGACGAATCCAGAATTTTCTGAATACGAATCCGGATCCAAATCCTGGGAAAGTTCTGGGAATCCATGAATCTCGAATCTTTTGAATCCTTTTTAAAAAAAAGGGTTTAGAAAGCAAGGGAAAGAAGGATAATCTTAGGCAAGACACGCTCTCTCAGCCTTAGCAAAAGCATAGGCAAAGGCAAACCTTTCCCTGAAGAAATCTGGCCAGAACAACTGTCATAGTTTTGCCTCAGGATCTCCCCAGACTGAAAATGACATGAAGGCCCTTTCTACACAGGCATGAAAATTAATCCACATTTTCATGCCTGTGTAAACAGGGCCACATACTACAGTACAGAGATAATCCAGGTCAAAACTGGTTTTTCTTTGCATAGCTCCTTATGGCATCCTGGGGTTTGCAGTTTGATGATGCACCAGCACACTTTGGCAGAGAAGGCTGTGACACCTTGCAAAACTACAAACTCCAGAATTGTGTATGAAAGAGCTTTGCAAAGGAGCTACGCAAAGGAATCTTTCAGCTGTCCTTGAAATCTCAAGAAGACTGTACCTTCCAGCCAATCAAGCCTTTGGCAGGCCCTGGAGGCACCAATTTTAAAAAAATAATATTTCCTTCCTGCTACATGTGGTTTGTCATGTGGCTCATGAGAAACCATGACAGACATTTCACTTCTCATCCTATTCTAGCTATAGGTTTACAATCAGGCACTGGTGTTGTGGAAGGAGGTACACTGGCCCACATGTGGCAATCACTGGCTGAGATTCTGTGACCTTGCCCTCTGCCCCACTACTTCTGATAGGCGTCAGACCCACTGACGCCAGCATTTCTACATGCCATTGATTTTCAGCACAGAAAACAGTGCTGAACTTAAATACTAAATGTTCAGTTTAAATATATTAGAATACAACTCCAGATGTAATTTCTGAAATTGTTAGCAAAGGCCATTATTACTCCAAGGGAAAAATTCACCTACCTGCCATCTCCCCTTGCGTCGTGGTCTCCAACAAACTATTTGGTTGGTAGATTCAAAAGATTTGGTTTGCCTATTTTAGCACAAGGATTCGGATTCGTGAATCTTGAATCCTTGCCAAGGATTCGGTTGGCCCATCTCTAGTACAACTTATTTTCAAAATTAGTAATAAAATAAACTTACTTTTTTATTTTTTAGTTACAAATGGAACCTCTTTGGTTTTGCCAGTTTATGAAGAGCAAGCAAAAAATCTCCAATGAAGAAAGGAGAAAACATTAACAGTAGTAAAACAAAGACAATTATTTTGTCCCCACTCATATTTCACACTGCATATATAACACACCCATATAGCACACCCATAAAAAGAAACCCAACACCAGGAATTGTAATGTTCTGATACTGTACAAAGTCTTCCTCTTACATAGTTTTTAGAAACCTTTTTAGGGCAGTAAATATGTGAAAATATTGGCCTAAACATTTATTCACTATTCTAAAATAAAATATTTGATAATCCATTTTTCTAGGAGAGAAAAAGCTTTGAAAAGAAATGGAGGGAAAAATCCCCCAAAATTTTCCCTTTTTCTCTGGGTCATCATATCTCTAACATTCCTCTTCCAAAGAAGAAATACTTCTTCAAATATTTAATTATTGGTAGCAACATTGTAAAGCTAATATATTCTGACATTTTTACTTTTTTCTTTGATTTATTGTTTTTAGAATTCAACAACAAGCAAATCAGCTTCTACCACCTAATCCAACAATTAATATAATTATAATAATATGTCAAATACAGTCATGTATTATCAAATCACCTATAAATAATATATCTAGCTATCTGTCCATCCTTACATAATATCTATTCTTAGTTGCTCTGCCAATGAATTCTAGGTGCTGTAGGCTACATTTCAGAGCAAGGAACTAGCAAAACCACTTCTGAGTATTCCTTGCCTAAAACAACCCTATGAAATTCATGGTGTCACCATAAGTCCATCGGCCATTTGAAGACACATGCAAATATGTTTTTCTAACAGAAAGGTGGGTCTCTATGTTGGGGTTGCCTTCCTGGCCCTGCACTACAAATTGAGATTGATGTAAACGCGGGAGGGGGGGCAGTTCCATAGGGAATCATTGAAGACCAGTGGGATGTGTTCCAACAGAGCTAAAGTAGACCATTAGCCATTTTCCTCAACCAACTATCAGTTTTAAAGAGTTTTTTAAGTGTGGAACATCAGAACTGACCTTTTCCAGGCTGGAGAACTATGTGGATGCTGTCTAAAGGGACTAGAAGAGGCACCAACTGCTAGTCCAAAGGGGGCTTGGCTGGATTGTGCTGGCTTGCCATTAAGATGACAGATCTCCTTCAGAGGAGCATATGGACAGACACAAATGGTTAGAACAGTGTTCTTTTCTGTGCCTTCTGCATAAGGTTTTCCAGGCTGAGAAAGCACATCAGGAGAGAGAAAAAGAAGCAGCATGTCTCCTGCTGGAACTGCACAACAGGAGGAGAGGCAACCCATCTCCCTTATAGTAACCAGCTGCACTAAAAAGCCCCCCATCAAAGGCCTTGCATAAAATGCCCTGATTTATCTCTTCTCAATCAGTCTTTGATGTTAAGCAAAGTTTAACAAGGTTCTTCATCATTTTTTATTACAGCATGCTTGATAGAGTAACCTCTTTTGGCATTGTCACTGTTACCCACTTACTCTCTCCCGATCACAACTCCCACACCTAAGCAGGCAGAGAAAGTTGTTACCCTGCTTGCTTGGGGCTCCCTTAAAGGGGATTCCCAAAGGCTGTCAAAATTGTCTCTTGGGGGGAAAATTAGCTCTGAGCACTGCTTTAGCAATGCAAAGAGGGCAGGGTAATTAAACATCTTTAACCCAATGTTTACGGAGTTAGGCCCAGTCAGAAATCACACAAACTGTTCAAATTTAAGTATTTTATTGGCATAAATGTTCAAATCGATACAATCACTCATCTGCACTCACTCCAACAAGCATACAAGACTATAGAAATTTAGAAAGAGGTGAAAATTAACAGAGAGAGAGAGACATAAGGGTTTGAGTTAATACTGTACCAATCCAGAAGTCTTCAGGTGGGAGAAAACGATCTCAGCCACACCTTTTGAGGCTGAGGGGAGCTTACCAGCTTCATGGTTTCCGGATCTGAGAGAACTCCAAACTCCGAAATGGAGAAGGAAAAGGGCCTAGTTATAGAGCTGACCCATGTCCTGGGGAACAGATGGCTGCAGTTTTATGTAGATGGATTTCAGCGTTGTAGTTCAAAGAAAATACAGCCAAACATCTTTGTAGTTTCCTGCAAGATGAGTATCTCATCCAGAGATGCATACCTCAAGGTGTCACATTCCAGGCTGTTTTGCATTGTTTATTTGCTCCCAAAGAGTTATTGTCTCCTGATCACTGCTGAAAGTCCATTCAAGTGGCCTTTGAGCCATTTGCAAGATTACCCAGGATGTGTGACAGAAAACAGGCTACTCTTTTGATCTATCTCCACAGCTCTACTGCCTACGTGTCCGTCCAGTATATCTCTATGATTCACTATGTTTGATATAAAATAATTAGCATCCTCAGGACATAGTTTTTAGGTGGGTTAGGGGGCTTACAAAGTCCTTCCCTCAGGTGACATAAGACTCAAAGATTTCAGCTTTGTTGTTCCCTGCACCCCCCTTCTAAGCAGGCACAGGAAACCTCTTCTGTCTGACAATGAAAAGAGTGCCATTGCTCTTGCTCCCTCCCCACTCCCCCTACTTAGACAGGTGAAAGAAATCCAGTCCAGTTAGCTTTCCTTATGGCAAAATTCCAACTCAGCTCATTTTCCTCAATCTCTCATCTCTGCTGCCCCACTCAACTGCACAAGCACACTGGGAGATTCACGCACTGTGGGCGAGACTTTCATTTATCTGTTTATTTCTGGAGAAGTGTTGTAAATTTGAAATGTTGTAAATGGTGGTAATGCAAATTGAGACTCACCTGGATTGATATCTGCTACATCAAAAATCCACTGACTAGTTGGAGGTCCATCTTCGATGTTCAGTTCATGAAAATACATTAAAATATGGTAGGATTTTTGTCCCCCACCTTTGCCCCACTTACTTCTAGTTGTGTCTCCTGAAAACCATTCTGAATTTTAATTTGCCCCTTTGGCTGAAAAAAGATTACCAGCCCTTGGCACACAGCACTGAAACTGAAAGGTTTTTCTTTGCTATCAGCACTCTAAGCCAATGATTCCCAGACATCTTAACTTTGCACAGTAACTATACTAAGGCTCCTTTAAATCAGTCGCACATTCCAAGCCATGAGCACCAGCTGTTTAAGCACCAGCCCAGATAGCACAGTAGTCAACCTGTAACACAAGGGACCCAATGCAATATAAACTGCTCCCACCTTTTGATATCCCATTGTCTGACAACTCATTCTTTTGACACTTCCAAATTAAGGACAAGTTCCATTAATTCAATGGGAGTTCTGCACTTTCATCAGTTCTTCTTGTCTGTGGAGGCTTGCTTGGAACTGCTCAAACAAAGGTACTGCTTACAAAGCCAGCTGGGTGAGGAAAAAAGGCGCTAAGCTGGCTGACTTTGCAAGCAGCACATGCACGCTTGGTTCCAAGTGAGTCTCCATAACTCCTTCATGCTCCCCACAATACAATACATGAGTTCTGCTTTTCAACCAGTTCCATTTTCTGACAGAGTTCTGGTCCATAACCTGTCAGGTAAGTGGGGGAAGCCAGTAGTGAGAGATTTAGTCATGTAATAGCCTTGGAATATTGGCTGTACACAGAATAAGTTGGATGAGTAAACACTGAGTTTGTGTGCCTTTCTCATTGTGTACAGCCATTGCTACACATGGGAACTAACATGTGCTAATTCTTTCACAAGCAGTCTCTATTCACCTAGTCCTCTGGGTAGGCAGGCATTTATGTGTGTTAACCACAATACAGGCATACCTCAGTTAATAAAGCTCTGAGAAAGAAGCTTCTTTTAACAAAATCTCCTAATGCCTATCCAGCCCTACTTTCTTCCTTGTCCTCTGTCTAGCTAGACTTTTTTTAAGCAGTGAATGAGGGCTGAGAAACACAAACTTTTAGTGTTGTGTTGCAGAAGCATGTCTGTAGTAAACAATGCTATAAAACTTGAGCAGGAAAAGAGTAAGATTCTACTTTAACCAACCCAGCTGTAACCAGGTGTGTCTCTTTATAAAAAGCAAGGTAAACAGCAGCTGCTTACTGAGCATATTCAAACAATAAAGCAGAGAAAAAAGGGGAGAGGAGACAAACTACTTCCAGCACTTTTTAAAAATCATAGATCCCTAAGTTTGGTCACCAAAATGGAAATCATAAGAAAAATGAAGACTAGTGAAAGCAAAGTCATCCCTGAATGCATTTTGGAAGAAGTCTGCAAGTGGTCTAGAAGGTTCAAAAAGTTTTCACTTACTGATACAAAACCTGGCCTGGTTGTTTCATTTTGCATGTGCATATATTTAGCTCTGAATAGAAAGTCTGCTGAAACATGTTTGAGCTGCTCTCTCTCTTTTTTTTAAGAGTAGGAACTTACTGCTATTCTTTCCATTTCATTTCTGCCTTTGCTAACAAACTTAAAGAAGCAATGTCTAGGAACACACTGACTTTGAGCCTTTCCGCACTACACTGTTATAGCGCTATTATTCCACTTTCAACATCCTGTGGAATTCTGGGGTTTGTCGTTTACTGAGGCCAAAGAGCTGTCTGGCAGAGAATTCTAAATGCTCCTCCCTAAACTGCAAACCCCAGGATTCCATAGGATGTTAAAAGTGGAATAACAGCACTGTAATGGTGTAGTGCGGAAAGGCCATTTGTTAACTGAGGTATACTTTTAAGGATCCTATGTACCATCAGGAAGAGTTTATGACCTACCCCAGCACCTCATCTATCTGTGGTTGTTCTCAGAAGTCGTTTCGATTGTTCTGGAATTGTTGGCCCAATTTTTCATTTTTTAAAAAATAAAGGTACATGTGCTTTCATGGGATCCAAATAGTTATCCCAGAAGAACACTGACTGACTCCTAAATACAACTTGTATTAAAGGAGAAAAGGTTTTTTAAAAAATAAAAGAAATGGAGCTTTGGGACTGGCAGCAATGATAGTAGGAATGTGAGCATGTAAAACCTCTCCTAGACTGTAAGATGGTAATAAGCCCTCTTCCATGATTTTACCCTCTCCTTGAACTAAATGGATCAGCATCTATCTCAATATAAGACCCCTTCATATGTATTTAAGATAAGACTAGTGTAATTAGTCCAGTGGCAGAACACAAGCTTTGCATGAATAGGGTCCAGGTTTCAGTCTAGGCATCTTCAAAGTAAGACAAACTTTGCTTTTAAAAGGTACTGAGAAACACTCTTCTCTAAAGACTTGGAGAGCAATTGCTCATCAAGATGTACAGAACTTGTATAGATGGACCACTGATTCAATGTAAGACAACCTCTTATGTCTCTATGACTTGAGAGAAACAATGCTTCCCATACCTATTGCCACTGCTACCCCAGCTAAAACTCAAAACATGCTCTGCTTATACAATGGGCACAGTTTAAATTCTCATATAAGAAGATACAAGAGCAATGGACAGAACTCTTAGTCATCTTTGACTGCAGATATTAAATTACTGCACACAGAAAATCCTACTCATAAAATTCAGCCTTGGTCATTTCCAATGCACAAGCATATTGAGTACTTACTCTGGCTAAAGTAATACAGTAGATTAAGAATATTTGCCTTGAGAAAATGATGGATGTGTGCATTCGAACTGAAATCATTACCTGCTACAGGATTAAAGAATCAACTAAGTATTTTCAAATGAGAGTAGTTTATCTATGAAATCGGGATAATTGTAGCATAATGAAAAGTAAAGTTTAATAAGCTATCTCACAGTTACTTTGCAAAATAAAACACATATCTTCTGTGCAATGAGACTACCTGTACTGGCAAGGCAAAGCAAGACACACACAAAACATGAAGCTGGAAATGTGAAAAATGAGGTTACAGTTAATTACAGGACCACAGAGAACTGATATGAGATAGTACTGCTGCAGCTGGTGTGAGGAACATAACAATAATGCTCTTCACTCCAAGAATAGAAGAGGACAAAAAGAATGAGAGATCTAAAAGTACATAATTGTATCAGAAAAACAGCTCCTTATGAAAGGGAGTCATGAAAAGTATAGATTCTCCTTAGAAAACCTTTATATGCTGCTAATCCCAAGCGTATCTTTTATTGGAACATGCAAGGTATTAGTCCTTGTGTTGAAAAGTTAAAAATGTTCCATTTGTTAGATTAGAATTTTCAGTGCAAGTAGGCTGTCATCATTTTTCAGAAAATACAAGCACATGAGGCTGCCATAACACCAGTTCAGACCACTGATCCATCTGTTCCAGCCACAAACAGTAGCTCTTCATAGGCCCTTTCCGCACCTTACCGTCTTCCAGTGCTGGGGTGTGGGGATTGCGCAAGCAGCCTCTGGCGAGAGGCTCTTGCATCCAGGGTCCTTTGGCTCCACACAAGCTGCCTGCTTGTGTGAGAGCCCCACCTCTTCCTTCCGCAGTGCAGCCTGGGAGTTTCCCAGGCTGCGCTGGGGCAGGAAGTGTGACTGGCACGGCTCCGGAGGCTCTGCATGCCAGGTAAGTGTGTGCGGGGCCCGGGAGCAATGTGTGATCGCACACCATTTTCGGCTTCTAGCTGAAAATGAAAAGGTGCACAATCGGCTCCTGCCGGCCCCTGGAGCATCGTGCGATTGTGAGTGCGTTGTGCGGATTGCTCCTCACAATTGCACAATGCTCCAGGCCCTCTTTCACATGGAAAATGCCATGCGAAAAGGGCCATAGTCTCAGGAAGGAATTTTGCCATCAGTTGTTACTTGATCCTTTGTCAGCAGGAGGCACTGGAAACTGAATTTCCAAAGTTCTTCATGCAAGCCTACTTCTCCATCACTAAACCGTGTCCCATGGAGGAAAATAATCTGTGTAGCATCACAGTGGAGTAGAGCAGCATTGTAAATGTAGAAGGTGCCATATTCAGTCTCTGGCACCTCTAGCTAAAAGACAACAGGTGACAGGAAAGATTTTTCTCTCTACTGAAGGCTCCCAAGAACTGGTATCAATCAGCAACAGACCTGGCTCAGTGTAAAATATTGATTTATAAGTTCAGTCTCTCCATATGAACAGTCCTTTTAGCATCCATCAAAGAGCAAAACTTGAAAAAGTCACTTTTTAAACTACAGCCATTTCTGCACTAGGCTGTTATAGCGCTATGATTCCACTTGCAACATCCTATGAAATCCTGGGGTTTGCAGTTTCGGGAGGGGCCACGTGGCCCCTCCCGAAACTGCAAACCCCAGGATTTCATAGGATGTTGCAAGTGGAATCATAGCGCTATAACAGTCTTGTGCAGAAGCGTCTTACAACTCCTACCCCCAAATTCCCCAGCCAGCATAGGAAACTGTTGAGATCCTGGAAACTGTGATAGGATAAGCTCTGACAATCATATTACAATTTCCAGGATCTTAGCAGTTTTCCATGCTGGCTGGGGGACCTCTGACAAAAGGGCGAGTGTAGTGATTTGAGCGTTTGGCTATGATCCGGGAGACCAGGGTTCACTTCCCAGTTCAGCCATGGAAACCCACTGGGTGACCTTGGGGGTGTCACACACTCTCATCCACAGAAAACCCAAAAATAGGTTCACCTTAGGGCCACCATTAGTCAGAAACAACTTGAAGGCACATACAAAGCTCTGACAAATACTTAGGCCTACACAGCAAACTCCTAGAGATGGAAAAATTTTGGAAATTTGAAGCCATGGGAAAATAAATTCTGAGGCTTTGGGGGCGGGGGAAATTGGACTTTTTTTTTTAAACACACTGCCAAAGCTGTTCGCATCCCTTACAGATTGTAAGTCACTTTACTTTAGGAACATAAAATACATTATGTATAACTTAGTTTTGCATAAATCTTTCATGCTTGATATATTAGAACTACCATTTATTCAGGCAATAATTACTTTTTAAGATTTAATTTTTTTGTTACAAAGGTAGCTATAAAGTTCCGAACTGTAAGGAACACTTAAATTGTATGGAATATCTTTGCTTTTGCCAGTTCATGAGGAACTGGCAAATCCCCCAATAGAAGAAACCACCAGCTTTATTAAAAGAAATAAAATTATTATGTCTCTTCTAGTTCTCCATAGTGCAAGCACACATAAAAACACTTATTCCCATGAAAAGAACCAAGGAAAAGAAACCAAAGCCATGAATTGCAATGATGTGAGATACTTAATCTTATATAAAAGCATATATGCTACATAGTTTTTAGAAGCAATGGGAGAGGAGAGTATACCTTATCTTTAATACTGTATTCATTATGCTGAAAGAATATATTCCATAATCCTTTTCTTCATATTTTTCAGGAAAAAGGGTTTAGAAAGAAATGGGGGGGTGGATTTTCCCCCCAAGCCTTCCTACCTCTATAAAACCCAGCATCTCTTAAATGTCTGTTATTCTATGACAAAGAATTCAGAGTATCTCACACATTGGCAACTGTATCACAGGGTTAGCATACTCTTATTTTATTTTATGGGAAAGATTAACAATTCTACACTATTGTTACCATTTTGGTACCCTTTATGTGGCAGGTGATTTTGGAAACATTTAATGAACTTCTGCCCAACATCTCCTTCTAAATCTGTGAAAATCATCATTGACAGAATCTCTAATGAGCAGGTTTTTAACTCAACTGTTTCTGCACTGTGTGTGTGTTTCTCTTTAATTAAGCTGACATTTCTTCTGCATTCATGAATCACATCAGGGCTGTGTCTAACATTCAGAGAAAACCAACCAACTTCCAATTAATCAGAGTGACTTCTATCATGCTACCTGCACTACAGTTAACGTCAGTATCTGGCCCCAGTGGTGGGGTGTCACACCTCAGTAGTAGAGAGAGTTGCTGCTTCCTCCTCCTTCACCATCACCCTGTTTGCCTCACATGTTAATGGTGACTAGGGTTGCCAGATCTCAGGGGCTAGCCCTGGGTCATCAGTTTTCCTGGACCATTTCCAGGTAGATGAAAGTGCAAATTCTCTCATGGCGGGGGGCTCTCCTCCAGCAAGAGGAAAAGACTGGGTGCAAATCTCCAGCTCAGCTAGGAGGGCAATTGCTTGGTACAGTTCTCAGGGTCTCATTGACGGTTTGCTGCAACTTGCAAAGACCATCTGGGGAGGGGATAGAGAGACTTACATACTTAGTCTGTTGGCTTCTTCTGAATTGTTGTGCTGCCAGGGCTCTGCTGTGTGTCCACCTTCTGGCTAGAAGCAAGTAAGATTAAGCATTCATTACTTGACTCCCTAGGTAAGTAAGAAGGAATAATTCTTTCCTTTCACCATGATCTGGGAACAATCCCCTTAGCTAAGATTTCTTTCTTAATTTCCAATTGGAAAAATAAGTTCAGCATTTGTGTTTATATTTGTGTTTGAATAACCAGTTGGGAGCAACTGTGATTCATACTTCACGCATAGCACTTAATGACACCACCAGGGGCTATCCCTCAGTTGCAGGTTTTGGCCCATAAGCCTCTGGGCTCAAGAGTGTTCCTGATCTTGCTACTGTGACAGGCCCTACTTCTCTCAGATTGGTGTGGCAATTCCCAATCTGATCAGGTGCCCTGTCTTTACGACACAGCTCTGTCTTCTCCCATAACATCACCTTTGTGTAAAAAAGTGAGGGTTTTCAATGTTTGCTTAGAACCACAATATATTAGTTGTGTACTAAAATGGCACTGAACCTACAGATTACAGAGGAGCATAGAGGAGCCTGGGGAGAAATGATACATGTATATCCTGAAGGCACTAGATCCCATTTGATCTTGAAAGTGAAGCAGGGTCAGCCCTGGTTGGTATATGGATGAATAACAGGTGCTGTAGGCTATATTTCAGAAAAAGGAATTAGCAAAGCCACCTGAGAGTATTTTATGCCTTAGAAAACCTGATGAAATTCAGAGGCTCTCCACAAGGTGACAAATGACTTGAAGGCACATATACACACAAAAAACTTATTTATATTGTGTGGTGTTGTTATACTGAGAGTCTGTGTGGAGCCTGCATGGTAACACAGTTGAGATTAACATGTAACAAGAAATTGTGTTAATTATGCCACATTAATTTGAAAAGCAATGAAGAATTTTTAAAATATCTACTAGCATGATGGCTAGTAACATTACTATGAATACTCCTAAGTATTACTGTTCAGGGGTTAATTTTGGAGACTTTGGGCCAGTTTTCTATTTTGAGTGTATTTTGCCTCCAGAATTTAAAAAAAGTAACTGAAAAGGTAACATGCTGGTTATACACATTTTAATATTTAATAAAAAAGAATATTAAGTAATGCCTACAAGCTACCTCTAAAATTAATTACATTAATTAATTATATTCCAAATATAATTATTCCAAGCTCTCACTGATTCTGAAAGAAGAGAGACCACTGCAGCGAGACAGTGGATTAGGTAAATTTATTATGCTTGATCAGTGTAGCATTAAACCCTAACTGGTTGAAGATTATGTTACCACCATGTTCTGGCCTGATCTTTGGTGAACCAAAGATATCATTTTGATATCAGAATTCGGCCCTACTCTGCCACCAGCCAAGTGTTTGTGAGGCCCGCCGAACAAGCGCGCTAGGCATGGTTACTACTTGCTGCTCTCACCAAACCAAGCCAGATATTGCCAGATCTGCTTTAGGGGACCTCCTGAAACAAACACCTTCATTACAAATGCACGCTACCACAAAGAGATCCTCTGCCCTGAGAGGACACCCTGGTGAGTTAGGTACTTAACTGCCGAGCTAGCCGCATCTACATACCGGCCATACCATTGTCAATTCGGACTCTAACTCAATCATGCAAATTCTGACCTTTCGGAGGCTTCGTCTCCAACCCAAAACTTATTGTTTTTGCCCAAGACCAGACTAGCCTGAGGTTGTCTTTCCCCTATAAAAATCCCCCACTCTGAGAGCTCTTCGGAACTCTCGCCGGATCGCTCTGGACTCCTACTCTGCCTTGCTGCCGCTCGGTTCGGCAGATTCCCCTCGGCCGCCACGCCCGGTTTCCTCTTCTACAATTGGCTTCTCCAGGACTGCAGGACAGGTGGCGTATCACCCATTCCCCTTGAAACTCTATTTCCTTTTCTAGTTAGGAGCGTGTTTGTGCTTTTCTTTAATAACTGTTTAATAAATCCTAATTGTTGTTTGAACCATTTGCCTCCTCACTGACCAAATGAACAATACTGACCTACATTGGATAAAAGATCCTGCTGTGTTACCCTGCCTCTCGTTAGCCAAGAGAGTGCTCCAGCTAATTTCCCCATCTTGTTTGTTGTTGTTTGGTTGTTTGGGCGCCCCTCTCGGGACCCCCAATTCACAGGGTAACAGAGTGGTGGAGCAACGCAGGCAAACCCCGGTACCCCTAATTTGAGGAGTTGCGAACCTCCTCAAATCAGGCGGTACTGATTTAGAGAACGGTCAGTGAGTTGTTGTAGAACACCGGTAAGCAGGTTAGTGTGTGTGTGAGACTTCTGTGTGTATGTGTAGTATTTCTATTGGGTGGATATCTGTACCCCTCTCTTGTCTTGTCCTGGAAACCACCTCCCCATCTTGGGTCTATCGTGGGCTGGGATTGTATGTGTTTTAGGCCTAGCACGTCAGGAACAGTCTATACGCATTCAACATCTTAGCAGTAAGGCACATAAACGTGAAAGGAGCAGACTCCCACTCCTTTTGCTGTCCCCTGGTGAGTTTCCCTTGGTTTTGGTTTGTTGTGTATTGGAGAAGGCGCAGGTGGTGATTCCCGGCTTCTCAGTTTTGCAGGTGCGTCCCAATATTGCCGGCTTGTTAGGATTGGGTGGTGAGTCCCGACCTAGCTGTGGGTTTAGCAGTTTAGCCCGAGGTGGAGGAAGGGCCCCCTCACTCAGAAAACCAGTTAGGGGCGGTTCAGTTTTGGGTTCCTTATCCCTCTTTCCCCGCTGCTTGGCCAGGCAGCGTAGTAAGTTCTTTGCGTTCATCATCCCCCTTCCAGTGAGCCTTGGAAGCACTCCTGAGGGTTCCCCCTGGGCCTAGGTGGCCTCCCTGCCCCTGAACCATTGGCCTTGTCCTTTTGTCGTCAGTGCTGTCGAGGCGGAGAACTGGGCCTGAGCGTACAAAAGTGACCTTGTTGGGCAGGCTGGAGTTTGGTTCCTTTTCCCTCTTCCCTAGCAAAGTTCCAGTGAGTTCGTTCTCCTTAGCTCCCCCAAGGGTCTAGGTGATCCTACCCATCACTCCAGGTCCTGGTCCCGTATTTGTGCAGGAAATTGTATAGGAATTTGTGTTGTTGTGTTTGTATAGGAATTTATGTTGTGGTGGTAGAGATGGCTAAGGAGAGCCCCGTTGTAGTTAAGGACCTCATGTGTGAGGAGGAGGTCCATGGGAAACTGGAGAGATGGGTTTTAGGTAAGGGAAAGTGCCCATGGAGAACTCTGTCTTCCAGACGGCCGATCCTTTCGCCTCTCTCCGAGAAGCGTACTCCCTGGCGCGTAAATCAAAGAATCCATTTGGGCCTTCGAAGGATTCGTTGGCAGCTGGGGACTTTGACTTGCGGCCAGAGATGCTAGCAGTGCCCTAGTTGAGACCCGGGGGAAGCTAGCAGAAATGGAGAAGGAAAATGCCCGGCTTCATGCCGAGATCGAGACCTTGCGAGCGGACAAGGTAACTTTTGCGTCCGTTGCTCAGGCCTCAGCCCAGAAGCTGAGTGACCTCACCCTAGTCACCCAGACTTGGGAGGAGAAAGCCCACGCCTTAGAGGCTGAGCTTGGTCATGCCCGGTCTGCGGCCCGATTCATGGTCAGTCAGGTAAAAGAACAGGAGGAGGCTGTTAGTCACGCAGCTTGCCATAAGCAGATTGCTGCCCCGGAAAGTCAGCTCCAGACACGTAAGGCCCTAATTTCGGCGGTGTGTCCGGAGCTGCTCCTAGTTTTGCCCAAGAGGACCCTTTGCCAGCAGATGCCCTGGCGTCCTCGCTGCACAATCCGGACTGGGAAGCTCCTAAGGTGCCAGTCCACCCAGTTGAGATGCGGTCCATGACCCGCAGGACTGTACCCGCTAACAGTGATGGTGAGGAAACCCAGGAGACTCAGGTCACTGAGGCCAGAGTCCCCTGGCGTGCAACTGAGGCAAGGGCAATCGCAGATCAGTTAAGACCCTTGAACCTGTCCACCGGTATCATGTGGCTCAATGCGGTGACTCATTCTCACCTGACAGCTAATGGCCAGGACCTGACCCAGCTGGCGCACCTTTGCATGTCTCCGTCGGACCCTCCGACTCTGGAATCGGCCGTGGCGGCTCAAGGCTTGGTTAGGCTTGAGGAGCATGAGCTGGATGAGAGAGGTGATAAGGATCCTTTGGCCTGGACAGAGTGCGAGTGCGCTCTACGTTCTGGAGCAGCAGGGTCCTCGTGAGAACCCTGAGGCTTACGTGGCGTGGAAGCAGCTACTCGCCATTTTAGCTGAGAAGGTGCCCCTAATGGCTCGTGGGCACAATTTTGATCAAGTTGAGTTCAAGACTCTGTTGTATGGAGGCTTGAACTGCGAGACAAGATTGGCCCTGGGCTTGGTAGACCCGGCCACGACATCTTGGGAAGAGTTTGGGAATAACCTCTGCAGGGTCACTGACCTGTTGCGAGAGGTTGATTCCCTGCGTCCTCCCTCAAAGGCCCACAGGAGAGACCCCGAATTGGAAACCCGTATTGGAGGTAACTTACTCCAATTACGGACCCATTCCCAACATAGGAAGTTGGTACCGAATTCCGTTCCATGAGGGAACTGGAACTCACGGCCCCAACAGGATAGGCAGTGGCAGGGAAAGGACCCCTGCAGCCAGCCCGGCAAGGCAGGGAACACTTCACAGCAGCCCACTGCCCCCAAGCAGTTCTCTGAGTCTAGTTTTCCCAAGAAAACATCTGGCAGGTATGAGCCCCCGACCCAGCCGTCTCCCACGGATAGGGCTAGGATTTGGGGAATGCTGCGCTCAGCAGGGATAGACAGGACCTCCCTAGATGGGAAGCCCACTTCAGAGCTCCTGGATGCTCTGGAGAGGCATTGGTTTCTGAAGGACCACCAGCCGGTCCAGGCCATCACGAACGGCCTATCTCTGGCTGGCGGTCCCCGAAACTTGGATTTGGACTAGGGATGCCCTCAGTCCTACACGTTCCGAAGCCATGTGGTGCCTAAGTTCACGACCACGCAGGTGAAGGAAACCCCAGGTGAAGGCAGGCACCCAGACCAAGGGGGGAAACCCTCCTGCCACCCTTGAGGTAGACCCTGGCATGGCACTGAGCGTGCTGCCCCTTGAACCGGTTAGTCCCGGTGAGCCTACGCCCGAACCTGTCCAGCCTTCTGGATATGGCGGGGGGGGGTCACTCGGCGCTAACCTGGAAGGACATTTCGTGTCCTTTGGAGATGTTTTGTTGTAGCCTGTTGGCTTGGGAAAACTGTGGCGATAACGATGGCCTTTTTGGCATCGTTCTCCCCAGAGCCACAGGTCCACTGCTTGCAGCAGGGACATGCTCCCAAGGTCATCACTGCAGGGACCCCAGGTAGATTCAGCTGCTCAGGGTGGTGGCGCCATTCTGGCCCCCAGGGTAGTTTTGTTAGCTCCTGGATGGACACTAGGTATGTGCGAGGAGGCGATTGTGACTACAGCCCGCCTCCCTTTCTGGATGTTTTGCTGCCGCTTTGCCCTTAAGGGCCCCCGTGGTATTGTGATTGTGGTGTTGGTGGTTGTGAGATAGGCCAGTATAGTTTGGGGCTCATTCTCTGTCACCATCCTACCGGACGAGACTGTTGTACCGGAGGTCCATGGGTTTAACCCAGACCTCCACTCTGGATTTGGAAAATGAGTTCCCACCCAGAAGTCAGCCGTGGCACTCCTGCTGGTCTTTTTGGCAACCCTAGTCAAAGATTGGAAAGGGAAACCTCCAGACTGGGAAATCCCTGTGACAGCACGCCTCAGCGTAGGCAAAACTTTGCCTCCCTTCATGGGATGGAAGCCCCCTTGAGGAGATGGCTCAGGCCTCTCCCCTTCCCTTTTGTAAATAGTCCCTTTCTATGGTCTTGACAGAGATTCCATCTCTGTTCCCTACAGGGAGACAGAATGGACCCGTCAATGTGGTTTGCTGTGCTGTCTTTATTGTTCAGATACGCCTGTGGAATAGAAGTCTCCCCAGAGTTTAGTTGTATATACACAGACTGGCAGCATAACGTACATGCTATCTGCCACTGGAACCCTTACCTGGAAACAGAAGCCATGCTCCGTAAATCCGAGTTATACCCATGGTATCAGAAGCGGTACCCTTTTCAGTTATTTACACACACGGTAGTGTATTCCAATAACTGGCTTGGCGCAAGCCTACCCATGGCTGTCACCGAACACAACATGACCATACACGTGGATGTGTTAACTGAGGCAGCCCCTACAACCATTAGAGTGATTCAGAGCAATCTCAGCAAGGAAGCACTGGTCACAGTCACATTTGACATGGACGAGTGTCGTCCCAAATGGTTGTGGGAGATGTTCATGTTCAAGTGTCAGAACTTCACCAAGATTCCAACAGGTTGCACGTTCACGTGCAGGAAGAAATGGTGTCCCGACTCTCCACGACGCAGGACCCCTTCAGGTAAGCGACCGGCTATGTATGTGGGTAGTTCCATGATTCGCAAGGATATAGAAATGGTAGCCTGTTCCACCGTTCAACCCATGCTCACAACAATGGTGCTTAACTTCACCGTTGTAAACATCTCCAAAGTACTCCTAACCTGCACGCCCTATTTGAAATTGGCTTGGAAACAATGGGAACACTGGGAGAAACGGTGGTTGTCCTTCTCCCACCCACACTCTCGCCCTAAGTGAGACATTCTGAGAACTATTTTAGGAAGTATTGGAACTGGTGGCACCATTCTCAATACCATTAATGAGGAAATTCTGGCAAATATATTAGGCGTGATTGGCAAACCAAGTAAAGGAGGTTTCACACTCCCTCCGTCAAATTGTTGTAAATGTGGACCATTCTGCCCAGAAGGTTGTAAAATCCTCTGTAGAACTAGAAGCTGCTACGAAACATTCTTGGTGGGACATGTTTTTGGTCATCTTCTGAACAAACCATTGCCCGATATGCCATGCACCCATTGATAGTTCTAATAATATTTCAGATTGTACTTTTTATTTGTCTAATTGCACTAGCTCTGTGGGCCAAGAAACAGATCTTCCAGCTCCAAGCTGGAAAGTTTTACCAACAGACTTCGAGGCGTAACTGGTGATATTTGTAAATAGTTAAAAGATAGTATAGAGTGTAGTGTAGTATCTGTGTTAGGTATTCCGATTGGCTTCAAAAGCCTAGCCGCGGGTGGCCAATCTTCCAGGCCTGCCCTCAGAGTCCAGCTTGTGTTTTCTTTGGATGGTGATGCGGTTGCCTCGGAACTAGCATCTAACTGCTGGTCCCTGCCGCCCCAAGCCCTCGGATTACATCATCAGGCTTGGAGCTCCGACTTCAGGTCTGAGAAAGGGAGGGGTGTGCACGCAGGCCCTGTGTGTGGCCCGGACCAGAGTACGAATGGAGCCTTCATTCGTGAGGGTCTCCTGGTACTGCTGGGATGGGGTAAACACTGGCCTTTCCAGGGCTTAGCGAGTAGATGTGGGTCCTGATGCAATCACCTCACCTCACCATCGACCAACGGCCGTCCTCCGGCCAAGAACACTGTAGGATCCGTTGCTTTTTAAACCCTCACATCCTCAGATCTTTTAAGTCATGACGACCAAATTCGAACCCAGTTCCCAGGACGCTTCGTGCCAAAGATCTGCATTAACCGTTTGTATTGGTAGTAACTGGTGTCAGTCTTCCTTTCAAAAAGTTACAGATTGCTCCTTCCTATAAGCCAATCGTCCCTGGACCCGTCCATCCACCCCAGACACCGTGGGATATGTGTGAATCTCCCGACACCGACTCCGGTCGAGGGACCAAGCCTGAGACGACATCCTGTTCCAGTTGCTGCAGTTGGGGATCACAGCCAGCCGTCCCTCAACAAACGTCATGAACTATACTGCTTGCAGTACGCCTGCCTCCCATTTGGACTATTCCAGTTGCCATTTCACAAGCCTGATCCCGCAAAGAGCTAACACGCCTGGGCTAGTTCGACCATGGACTTGGACAATTTTTTTGGCCATTTAACATGGACTCATTCCTAGCCGTCAACTTGCCCGCCTTTTCCAGACCCAACTTTCCTGTTTCCGGGGGGGGGGGGGTTGCAGAGACTTTGTTTGTGCCTCACTCCTTGGGACCTTGGCATTTGCCTTGCCCACATCACCACCGGACTAATTGCTCTGCCCGCATGAACTTGCTCGCATCCCGCACTATTGGACTTTGACCATTTTTTTCCCTCCCCCTTGGATTACCATTGTTCGCCAGTTGCCTTACTTGCCCACATTCATCTTTATTGTTCATTTGGTCATTGTCCGCATTATCCACCTTTTTGAAAAATTGCTCACATCCTCCGCTTGTCCCAATCCTTTCGCCAATTGTTCATTTGTTTAAGTGTATTAACCACATTTGTAGCCTAGCCATCAATGTATTATAAATATTGCCCGCATTGCTCATTGAACCATCACTGCATTTTGCTGTTGCAATTGTTCATTATTGAAAACTGTCTGCATCCTTCACTGTTTGTTAATCCTTGCATTGTTGCCATCTGCTCATTCTTGTACGTGTAGTTAGGATGTTGTTAGTTAGGGACTATTTTTGCTGGTTAGAAATGTTGCAAAATCCCTTGGTGTGATACGTCTCCAGAATCTGTAGACCTCCATTCGGCTCCAAATTCCGTTTGAAATGTTTGATTGGAAAATGACCAATATGTGTCAAATTGCCCATTTTCGGGGGGGTGGGTGGATTGTTACCACTGTGTTCTGGCCTGACCTTTGGTGAACCAAAGATATCATTTTGATATCAGAATTCGGCCCTACTCTGCCACCAGCCAAGAGTTTGTGAGGCCCGCCGAACAAGCGCGACGCTAGGCATGGCTACTACTTGCTGCTCTCACCAAACCAAGCCAGATATTGCCAGATCTGCCTTAGGGGACCACCCGAAACAAACACCTTCATTACAAATGCACGCTACCACAAAGAGATCCTCTGCCCTGAGAGGACACCCTGGTGAGTTAGGTACTTAACTGCCGAGCTAGCCGCATCTACATACCGGCCATACCATTGTCAATTCGGACTCTAACTCTAAATCATGCAAATTCTGACCTTTCGGAGGCTTCGTCTCCAACCCAAAACTTATTGTTTTTGCCCAAGACCAGACTAGCCTGAGGTTGTTCTTTCCCCTATAAAAATCCCCCACTCTGAGAGCTCTTCGGAACTCTCGCCGGATCGCTCTGGACTCCTACTCTGCCTTGCTGCCGCCCGGTTCGGCAGATTCCCCTCGGCCGCCACGCCCGATTTCCTCTTCTACAATTGGCTTCTCCAGGACTGCAGGACAGGTGGCGTATCACCCATTCCCCTTGAAACTCTATTTCCTTTTCTAGTTAGGAGCGTGTTTGTGCTTTTCTTTAATAACTATTTAATAAATCTTAATTGTTGTTTGAACCATTTGCCTCCTCACTGACCTGACGCTGTACACATCGGGTAAAAGATCCTGCTGCGTTACCCTGCCTCTCGTTAGCCAAGAGAGTGCTCCAGCTAATTTCCCCATCTTGTTTGTTGTTGTTTGGTTGTTTGGGCGCCCCTCTCGGGACCCCCAATTCACAGGGTAACAATTATGCCCAGTGGAGAGGAAAACCACCCTATGTATCTGATCAGACACTTGCCTGTTGTAGAATTCAGAATTCATATAGTTGGCTGTTGAGAAACTAGAAAGGCAGTTGGTTGTTTATAAATGTGTGAGGCAAGGATAGATGAAAAGCTGAGGAGACAGTGGGTTAAGTATGACAAATACAATTTAATGATAGGTCTAAATAAGAATTTGATTGGGGTGAATTTAGGGTAAAAAAAAATATCTTGAGAAGTCTCTGACTTCTCTTGAAATATTTATACAACAAAATCCAAAATCTGTAAGAGTGACACCTTTATTGGGCCAACTAAACTACAAAAAAAATAACATACAGGCTTCCGAAGTTTCACTGGCTCCTTCATCAGGCAAAGATATAAAAATTATACAGGGGAGGAGAAGTCATTATGTTGGAGTCATAGGTCTATATTTTGTCTCAGATGTTACTTCTATGGTCAGCTATGATGGTTTAGAGCAGTGGTTCTTAACCTATTCCTTGCCAGGGACTCCCTGTAAATATAATTTGTTGCCAGGGACCCCCAAGACTTAACTCAAGATTAAAATATTAAAATATTTATTTATTTAAGGATTCTGCAGACTAGGATTCAAATCCCCGCCCAGATACTGGGTGACTTTGGGCAGGTTCCTGTTGCTGCTGCAGCTGTTGGCATCCAACAGCAGAGCTTCGTGGACCTCCTGTGTTGGCTCCACAGATTCTTAGTGGTCCTCAAACCTCAGGTTAAGAGCCAGTGGTCTAGAGAGAAAGAAAAAACAAGCAGAAGCCGCTCCCTTTCTTGGGAACAAAAGACGGTAGAACATAGGAAATAAAATTTCATATCCATTAGCAGCAGCAAATTAACCTCAATTGAGATCCAGGCAATCTCTGCCCTATACAAAAGGTAACTATCCCTTGTGTGGAATGCTGAGGCCCTTTCTGCACCCTACCTTTTGACACAGAGGCCTGGTAGGGATCCTGACAATGGCCCTGCTGGGAGGGGAGCACGACGGGAGCACTCCCCTCCACACTGGCTGGCTCCATGGTGAAGGAAGTGCAATGGCTGTGCCTCTCCCTTCCACAGCACAGCTGGGTACCTTCCCAGGCTGCACTGGGGCAGGAAGCACAGCCAGTGAGCTTCTGCAGCTTCCACAGGCCAGATAAGTCTGGGATGGTGGCACAATTGTGGGTCACTGACAGAGAAAACCCATCAATGATTTAATCCATGACTGCACCAACTGAGGTACAGAAAAGGTCAGAGTTTCTCAAGAAGTCTCTGTACAATTACATCTGGAAAAACTTCAGTGTTTCCTGCCTAAGAAAGGGGCAGTTAGCCTTGCAAGGGAAAGAAACTGCCCCCATCTCAAGTGATATGATTTCCTCATAGGGTTAATGCCCCTTTCCCCACCACCTTATTTTATCACACCCAGGAGACAAGTCAAACACAACATACCAAAAATATATAAAGTATGCACAGCATGCCCCCATGCATTCCTACCCTCTCAGTGATGGCATACATCTTTGCACATTCAGTGCAAAAATTTCAGTATGGGCTAAAAAAGTGTGTTCTGTTGATCGTGCCCAGAAGGCTTCTGCAGACATCAACTCTTTCTTATGGGAGCTTGGTGAGTTCAGTCAAGCACACTTAGAAGGCACTATTCAGATCTTTGCAGTGACTGATAATGTAGCTGGTAACACAGAGGCACTTGGAGGCAGAGTGTACATGTTCATGGACTTCCCACCTCTGCTTTAGCTATATTCCTGATATAGGTGAATGTCTATATACGCTGATTCCAAGCCTGGGTTTCAGATAACATATTTCCTTAACAGAGCTGGTGAGGCCTGCATATAATACCTTTGATGCATAGCATGGCAGTAATTGCTATGGAAACCTAGCCATTGGCTGACTGCTTTCAATGGCTGGACTTCAATCTAAAATGGGATATTTCACTCCCTGCCCCTCTCAGCCAAATTGCCTGTGTGAAAATAAAACAGTTTATAGTTACAGACCTGAGTTTTGAGGCTCTGAAAAGCAAACAATATTTTGGAATACAGCCCCCCCCCAGGAAATCTAATGTGGGAGCAGTGGATTTTAGTTATTTGGAGCATTTAAGATGTGCTATTGCTAATAGGGATTGAGCCTGTGACGTTACACTCCCCTGAAAATTCAGGTTCAAAGCTGGGTTACACTCCTGGATTCAGCCTGAGCCTGGAAGCTCAGGTTTCAGCAGTGGCTTGGAGTGCATTTGCACAGTAAAAGCCTATGCAACACCTGCGTCCAGTCCTTGAGATGTCAGATCTGGCCATGCTGACATACATCTTAGTTACATCCTGAGTGGGTTACTGGAATAAGCTCTATGTAGGGCTGCTTTTGAGGATGGTTTGAAAACTTCAGCTGGTCCAAAGAGTTGCAGCCAGATTGCTAACTGGGGCTTGCTACAGGAAACAAACAACTCCCTTGTTGCACCAGCTCCAACTGGCTGCCAGTCCATATCCAGGCACCAAGCAAAGTGCTGGTTTTGACCTACAAAGCTCTATGTGGCTCAGGTTCAGGACAGATCTTCCCATCCTTTGACTAAGAATGGGTATGTGTAAGAATTTTATTTCCATTCTTCTCAAAGTTTTTAGAATTAACATTCACAAACCTTGAATGGAGGAGAACATGACAGATTTGCTTATTGTTAGTCCACATCCTGCCTGCATACTTTTGTAGAGCCTTTCCACACTACACTGTTATAGTGCTATTATTCCACTTTAAATATCCTGTGGAATTCTGGAGTTTGTATTTTACTGAGGTCAAAGACCTCTCTGGCTGAGAATTCTAAATGTCCCTTCCTAAACTGCAAACCCTAGGATTCCATAGGTTGTTTAAAGTGGAATAACAGCACTATAACAGTGTAGCGTGGAAACAGTCTTAGAATGAGTTGCAGAATGTGTGGCCTGTGTGCAGCCTTTGCATCCCCCTTTTTTGTGGCTCTCCAAGGAAAATTCCAAAGCACCAGGGAACCCTGGTGGCGCAGTGGTTAAATGCCAGTACTGCAACCACAAGGTTGTGAGTTCGATCCTGCCAGGCTCAGCCTTCCATCCTTTAGTAGGTCGGTAAAATGAGTACCCAGCTTGTTGGGGGCAATTAGTTAAAAATACATTGTAAACCGCTTAGATAACACTTAGTTGATAGGCGGTATAGAAATAAATGCTATTGCTATTTCTCCTCTCTGTTTTTTAAAAAAAATCCCCATGTAAAATTGTCCAGCGAGCACCGTAATAGACCGAAATTTTACTTATTTAATTTATATGCTGACTTTCTCCCTGGCATGTGACTCATGGCTACTAAGAAAGGATAAAAACAAGATTAGCTAAAAACTTGATAATAAAAAATTAAAATTGATTAAACAAACTTCACATTAAAATGCTATTAAATTTAAAAAGTACAAAATTGTTTTTAAAATTGTAATTGCTTGGATCTTCCCTCCCTCCCCCTGCTGCCCTTTTTGAAGCTTGGGACAATATTTGCCCTCCTCCAGTCTGCCTGGACTTCTCTCCTTTTCCAGAAATTCTCAAAGATTATTGCCCATGGTTCTGAGATTATTTTGCCAGTTTTTTTAGTATCTTTGGATGTAGTTCATCTGGCCCTGGAGACCTGATTTCAGTTAAGAGCAGCCAGGTATTCCTGTACTACCTTTTACCATACTGTTTCCCCTACCTCATCATCTGCTCCATTTCCCCCAGATCACTCACTGTTTCCCTTTGGGAAGAAGACTGAGGCAAAGAAGGTGTTGAGTAGTTCTGCCTTTTCTCTGTCCCCTGTTAGTATTTTGAGTGAGAGGATGCTACCAGCCCACAGTTATAGACATACTTATTTAGCCTGTAGATCTTATTAACTGAGAACGGAAAGGCCAGGTAATATCAACATTACCTGACAATTTCCTACCATGATTTGTTATCTTTCTACACGATGCAAAGCAAACTGAACCAGGAAGTGGTCTCCATTTGTACATTATCTCAGCTGAGTATGATAAGCTACTTCCTTGTACCATGGAAACTCATTCTGAGATCAAAAGCAAACAACTCAACCTTGAAAATATGCTGTCAACTGCTTTGTAGAATAATCTTCAACATTTTCAAAATAGAAGTGCACCATTCATTATTTCCTCCAGAAACAGATGTAAAGAAGGACAAGAGAGTTTGGGGAACTTCATTTTGTCTTTTGATGGTAAAAATGACATTATCTAACTTGTACATTTATCTGAAACACAGGGCACAGTCAAGCTTATGTTAAACATCTTTAAGATGCATAGCTTTCAGTGAGATTGCTATACACATGATCCTTATGTGTCCCACCAAAATAAATGGCATTTAAGAAATTTAATTTTGGCCATGTTAGACTGAGAACCTGTTGAGAACTGACATAGTGTAGTACTACTTTACATTGACTTGGACTTGCAGAAGAAAGCAAAATGGCCAGAGAGCATGGTGGAGGGCTATGCCCACGTGGCACTCTAGAAGGGTCATGGACCCTTGCGCTGCCTCTTAGAAAGCTTGCATAAAGCTAGTAGAAAGTCTAGCTGCTTGTGCAATTGGTAAGCATAAAGCCTCATGCATATTCTGATCACAGCATCTATTTTATTTGCAAACAACAGGTCATGTGGTAGGCAAAGATACTGCTAGATTTTACCTCTCTCATTCCCCTTCCCAATTCTGGAGTATATCTAGAGACATTTAGGGAGTAAATATCAGAGCATTTTCTCATAATATTGCATTTTAATCTTTTTTTTAAAAAAAATTGCCAGAGCACAAATACTGAAAATTTGTTTATTCCACAGGCTGATTTTAGTCAGGTTTGTATCACAGCTGAATGCACAGTTAATGTGTGTATTTAACTATATTGGTTTTCAATGGTATATAATCCAAGAAAAATTCATGGAAGGAAAGCTTTCTGTACCCTCTTCCTCCTAACCCCTTGCATACACCTAACGCCCCCCAAAAAACTCTCTGAAAGCTTGGGGGAGGGGTTTCCTCCCAAAAGGTGTGAAAGGGGGACATGAGGTTGTCTTCTTGGACCAGAGGTGAAATAATCAGATATATTCATGCACATAAATACCATATGAATATAAAGATAGGTCTAGTTTTACAAGAGTTTTCGGGGATAATTGTTTTCATTTAGCAATTGGCTAACAATGCGTAATAGAAGGAAGCCAACTTGTCAGTGTGAACATGTGGAAATTTTTCATAACTATAACTCTTCATTGTCTTTCTCCTTAAATTACTTGGTTGTACATTAATTAATCTTGCCTAATATTAGGTTGTGGTGATAGTGTGATGGAGAGTACGGCTAGTTATAAAGTCTAACAGTGGTTCACAGGTATAGATATTCTGACAAATCTTTGACTTTATTCAATTCCTATCAACCAAAGGTAACTCGAAGCTGGCTTTAGGCAACAGAGTCTTCCAAGATGGTATTCATGACCATCTATGAGGGGCTCAGAAGGGTTTACTCTTAACAAGAACATCTTAAGAAAGCTTATTCCCAGAAAACCACTTCTTAAGAGGAACATTAGCTTCACGTTTCTTTTGAAAAACTCCAGTTCTATTGATTTATAGTTCAGAACCACACCAGGGTCAAGGAGCTTTACAATGGACAAACTGGTGAGTAACCCATTCTCAAGAAAGATCAATTCAAAACCTGAAAAAGGTGACAAGCTTTATGATCTCCTTCTTTTTTTTCTTAAAGAGAGAAGAAAGACAAATCATGGTCACCAAGTACATTCAGAAATAGTCCAAAACCTTTTGCTGCCTAAGACAGAGCAGGAAATAGCATCTCCTGCAGTCAAGGTCTGTGATCATAAAACCCAAAGGTAATCGAGGCAGAAAATCCAGTAAATTTAATTGCAACTCACTGCTTTGCTTGCAGCCTGGGGAGCCATTACCTGTCTGCATGTGCAGCTTACAGCAGTTCCCAACACCTGTGCACTACAACAAGAAATCAACTGTGATGGTGGGGGCAGGGGGCAGGACCTAAATATGATCCACTTGGGCAATTTATGCTCAGTGGGTATTGGGCAGTATAGTTGGACTGAGGAAAAGGAGAGTGCAACAGAATGTCCTGAAAATGGGTACGGCTGGCTGCCAGATGAACATGCTGAGAGAGACCCATTCCACAGTACAGGCCTCACTTGTCATGGTCAACAGGACAGATGAAGCTACCCTCCACAAGTTTCTCTAACTCAGATGCCTAACTGAAGCTATATTCCAACCAGTAAGTAGGCTTTTATGCTCCAAATACAGGAAAAGCAAAACATTATCACAAGTGAAAACAACTTTAACCAGTGACAAACCTAAGGCCATTTCCACACTACATTGTTACAGTGCTGTTATTCCACTTTCAACATAGAATCATAGAATCATAGAAATGTAGAGTTGGAAGAGACCACACGGGCCATCCAGTCCAACCCCTTGCCATGCAAGAACACCCTCAAATCACTCCCGACAGATGGCCATCCAGCCTCTGCTTAAAAACCTCCAAGGAAGGAGACTCCACTACACTCCAAGGCAGCATGTTTGGGGTTTTTTGGTTTACTGATGCCAAAGACCTCTCTGGCTGAGAATTCTAAATTTCCCTCCCTAAACTGCAAACCCCAGGATTCCATAGTGTTGAAAGCGGAATAATAGCGCTATAACAATGTAATGCAGAAATGGCCCAAGTGATGCCAGAGGTTTCCGAAATATCTGAAGGCATATTTTATACACATCCAACACTGAATAATCCAGGTGATGAAACAAAAGGCACACTGTGTACTAAACCAACTTGTTGAGTTGCCTATAGAAAGCAGAAAACTGCAGAACTGAGAGATCTTAAAAGCCAGATGCGCCTGCTAAATGCTGTGATTACTAAGACTCATCAGTTCAGGGAACATCAGAACTTGTTATCCAGTGGCGTGGTTTGTCCAGCACCTCCCACCCATGCCCCAAAAACGATTGGGCAGGAAAAATGAGAGTCTGACAGTAGCAGCATCTCTAGGAAACTTCATGGCAGTGAGACAAATGATGACAACGGATCGCATTTAGCAAAATGGCATCGCTGAGAAGAAAAGACACTTTCTACAATGCAGAAAGTACTCCTTCTCCTAATACTCTCATTGCTGATGTGTGTTAATATAAGGAAGAGCACAGTATGTTTAAGAAGAGATGATGAAAAATCCAGCAAGTGGGTGGGTAGACAAGGAAGGACGCGTTACTAGGAAACCAGCTCTCCCCTTTCACTTCTATGCCAGTTTTTACTTCCCATTGAAAGCAGGTTCCAAAGAGAGAGCCCTGTTTCAGTCTGTTTCAGACTGAGTCAAACAGAGTCTGTTTCAGCGTAAAAAGTGGGGAAGGAGGGATGAGAAGGGGAAAAGAACATAGCAACACCTTTGAGACTGATTTATTTTAGCATGAGGTTTCACACATGCTAAAATAAATCACTTCATCTCAAAGATGCTGCTAGATTTTACCTCTCTCATTCCTTTTCCTCTGCTTTTTTTTTTTACTTCCTATCCTGAGAAGGATACTTCTGTTCTACAGAGAAGAAAGCGATTTTTGTTTCCAGCATAAAACATCTGCACAAGGCTATCATACACAGGTATTTCAGAGCAAGAATGTGTGATACCTATTCTTACACACAGCCCATCACGGTCTCCAACACCAATATTAGCACTGGAGTGTAGCTATGGCATGGGAGTGGGGGTGAAATGAAGGCACTGCTGCCTTTAGTAAGAACTGTGTCCCCCAAATGAAATCTTCCTTCAATTCCCAAATTTCTAGCAGAGAATAAGGCACTGAGAAGTATTCACACCCAGCACACTAACATTTGCTGCTTTCACACTGCCTTGGCATCTTTGCCTGCCCTTTTTCTTTGGGTGCCTAGCATTTCTAAATGCTCAACTAAAGTTTTAAGTGGCTGCTATGCTAGAAATTTGAGAAGTAAAGGAACATTTCATGAGAGGTGGGGAGGAATTCTTATTTGGAGATGGCAATGTCCTCATTTTGTCCCCTCCCCATAGCTACACCCTGATAAGCGTCAATACATGTATTCATCTGCACTGGTGACTTGCACTTTTGATGTCAGTGGGGTGGGTTCTGGGTTTTAGTCTGTTCTGGGTTTTAGTCTGAACTTTAAAGAAGCTGTGTAAGACCCTGGACTTATCCCTGCAAACAAGTAGAGCACCTAGCTCCTTTAAAATTCAGGCTAAAATCCAGAGTTGACTTCCCACACGCTGGTGACAGGTGTACCGCAGCTTCCCTCCCTTACCCATGTTCCATTGAAATTTATTTGGCTCTTCTCCAAATAGTAGCATTTTCTGCATTAGAAAAGTGTAACAAGAGCTACAAGTGCTGGCCACTTCTCCGCTAGCCTGTCATAGTGCTATTATTCCACTTTCAACATCCTACGGAATCCTGGGGGCCCCTCCCTAAACTGCAAAGCCCAGGATTCGAAAGTGGAATAATAGCGCTATAACAGTTTGGTGCGGAAATGGCCATAGAGGAAGGGAAGCAACAGAAAGTAAGAGAGAGAACGAGATAAAGACCAGGCACAGAAGTATCTTTTTGAAGGCTTTCTTCAGCATTTCGGAAAGTTTACTTTTACCATGCACCGAATCCTCAGCCACGCTGGCCCGGGGATTCTGGGAGCTGTAATCCCCTCCACGTCCCTTCCCCAAGCTCCTGCCGCTTTTCTCTCTTACCTATGGTGGAGACCACGGTGCCCACGAAATAGAAGGCCCCCGGGAAATCCCAGCGGGGCCGCAGGTTATTGACCCGGACGCCGGCCACGTAGGCGTCCTCGTACTCGCAGAGGAGCTCTCGCAGCTCGCCCGGGGCGAGGTTGTACCGGCGGGAGAAGTTCTCCAGCCTCGCCTGCCACCTCTCCTGCGCCTCCCGCTCCGTGGGCTGCTCGATGGCGGAGAAGACGGCCGCCCCGCACAGCATGTAGAGGATGATCAAGGCGGCCAGGAGCAAGAACCGGGCGTTGTCCTCGTTCAAGGGGCCCGGGCTGGGCGGGGAGCAGCAGCAGAGGCCGCGGCACGCCATCCTCCCCCGGCCTCCCGGCGACGGCGCGCCCTAGCGCTGCGGCCCCCGACGGGGCGTTCGCCCTTCGCCTCCCCTGAGACGACGATGACGACGCTCCGGGCCGGCCGGGCGCCGGTGGTCTCTTTCCCCGGGCCCCGAGGGGGCGGGAAGGGAGGCGGCTGTTCCGAGGCAGATCGCCGCCGACGGCAAAACAGCTTCCGAAGGCCGAGAGGGGCCGCGGGGCATCGCAGGGTCCATCCAGGCTGCCAGTCCAGGAGGAGCCCCTCCCGTCGAAGGCAACGGGACCGACCAACCACGTTAGAATCGGGCTGCGCGACCTGCCCGCCCTTCTCGCTGCCTGCTCTAAAGATCCCACCAAAAGCGCGGAGGGATAAACTCTTTTCGGTCAGCCTTCGCCTCGATCTCGCACGTGGTTGGACTGGCTCTCCCGCCCTTCCCTCCGGATGGTTTTGGAACCGCGAAGCCTCCTCTGCCCCGGAGCCTCTTCTTCATTTTCCTAGCCACACGCTAAGATGTTATGAAAGTCGACCAGGAAGCGCGCCTCTGACCACGTGCAGAGTGCATTTTCCTCGCTGATGAGTACACACACTCCACGGCGAGAAATAGTCCACTCTGGATCATCTGGATAACTCATCAAATTTAATTTAAGCACTGGTGCCAGCTCTTTTTTTTTTTTTTTTTTCCTTTTAAGGGAGAGCAACCCAGCCCCAAGCCGCCTCCTCCGCGGGTCTTGCGCTTCTCCTCCGGCTTCTTCCCGGCGGGAAGGCCAGCTTTCCGTCCCTCGCTGCGCGCCCGGCGCCTCTGGGCTCCCCTACGCGCTGGCCGCCGGCATCTGGCGGAGGAAGAAGGCGCCTCTTGCCTCCCCTCTTCGAACTTCCGAGGTGCCGCCCCGACTCCCCCGCTTGGACCGCTGTCTTTGGGTACGTCGGACTCTTGCTCGGACACCGGAACTTGGTTGGAGCCGAGGAAGGGGCTGGGCAATAAATCGGACAAGGCGAGGAAGTTTAGCGCTTGCTCGATCGTGAGTCCCTCTTTCCTTTTTCTGGAGGGAATCTCATCAGCCGGTCGTTGTTCTGCGTCTTCCAGTGGACTCCTGTTTGTGCCCCTCTCTCCTTGGTTTTTCTTGGCAAGCTTTCGTCAGAGGGGGTTTCCCGTTACCCTCCTCGGAGGGAGCCGCTCAAAGTAACGCGGCATCCGAACTCTGATCTCCGTTCAGACCACAGCCCAATGGCTCTAGTGAGTTGTTACCGAGGCATTTTAGGTCAGAACCCACCCACCAGGGGTCGTGCGGGGCCATTCACAGCCGCCTCCCCTTCCTTTAGAAATAAAGAAGTTAGTGGGATTGAGAGAGAGCCTCAAATCCCCAGCGGATTTTTGGATTTACGCCCAGGCGCTATCCGCTCCCCTTTGGCAAGAAACGACTGATCTTCCAGAACTCTGTGAGAGAGTTCCTCCCGAGCAGCACCTTTAGATCGGAACGGGTGGATCTGCGAGACTTTGAGAGGTGGATCGATTTGGCGGATCCCTCCCGAGGCAGATCCTCCACCCCTTTGGTTGAGATCGATTTCCAGAAGGGCGCCGCTGCCTCCCGAGGCGCTCCTTCCTTCTCCCGCCCCCGCAGAGCGCTGTGAATCCCCACCTTTCCCACATCTCGGTTGTAAGGAGGCGAGGAGAAGCGCCGCTGGGGTTGGGGAGCGGCTGAGGCGAGAAACGCGCTCGCAGTGGCCTCAAGTTGCTGCCGCCGCCGCCGCGCTCCTTTCACCCCACTCGCCTGTCCTTGCTTTCTTCTTCTTCTGGCAGCGGCGAGGCGTTTCTGTAGGAACGGCCGTGTGTCCAAATGGACATCCAGTCCTACCTTTTGAACAGACAGCGGGGACAAGGGGGCAATCGATTAAGCGACATCCCTGATTCACATGCGAATTAATGAAAGAATATCAATATTATGGGGGATGCCTTTCTGGATAGCAGTAGGTGTGAAAGGGATCTAGGAGTCTTGCTAGATCACAAGCTGAACCTGAGTCAGCAGTGTGGTAGGGCAGCCAGGAAAGCCAACGCGATTCTTGGTTGCATCAATAGGAGTATGGTGTCTAGACTGAGGGAGGTAATGGTACCACTCTATTCTGCGTTGGTTAGGCCTCATTTGGAATACTGTGTCCAGTTCTGGGCACCTCAGTTCAGGGAGGATTTGGACAAACTAGAATGTGTCCAGAGGAGGGTGACCAAAATGGTGAAGGGTCTGGAAACCATGCCCTATGAGGAACAGCTTAAGGAGCTGGGTATATTTGATCTGCAGAAGAGAAGGTTGAGAGGGGACATGATAGCCAAGTTTAAATATTTGAAGGGATGTCATGTGGAGGAGGGAGTGGGCTTGTTTTCCGCTGCTCCACAGACTAGGATAAGGAGCAATGGCTTCAAGCTGCAGGAAAGGAGATTCCACCTGATCCGCAGGAAGAACTTCCTGAGGGTCAGAGCTGTCCAGCAACGGAATATACTGCCTATGTGGTGGAGTCTCCTTCTTTGGAAGTTTTTAAGCAGAGTTTGGATGACCATCTGTTGGGAATGCTTTGATGTGTTCCTGCATGGGAGGGGGTTGGACTGGGTGGCCCCTGTGGTTTCTTCCAACTCTTCTATGATTCTCTCACATACCTAAATGTAGGTGAATTAGTGTGTGTGTTTCCTGCCTTCAAGTTGGCTCTGAATTACAGCGACCCTCTCTTACGAGTTTCTTTCTTTCTTTTCTTACTTTTTTGGTAAGATTTGTTCAGAGGAAGTTTGCAGTTGCTTTCCTCTAAGGCTGGAGGGAGTATAACTTGCCCAAGGTCACCAAGTGGATTTCCATGGCCCAGCAAAGATTTGAACCTTGGTTTCCCAGAATCTGGTCCAACATTCAAATCACTAGACCACACTGTAACTTGTACGTATTGCCTGTTTTGTTCCCCGTGCATGAAGTCAGCTACCAGAATTGTTTGTACCAGAGGATCTTCTGTTCATTAACCATTTGAATGAGAAAATGGATAACAATACTTTGAGCAGTGGCTGTATCCGGGTGCACTAAGCAATGCCCCCTTTTCTTATGTGCCAATAATTAAGCTGCCTGAAAGTCTTGTTAATAAGGATTTCTCAGATGTGTAGCGTTGAGCTCTAGTATAAGTACAATGCCATCCTCTCTTGTGCTCCATGAGAAATTTGGGGCCAGAGTGCACCAGAGATCAATAACTTCTGTAAAGAAAAAGCAGTGAGGAAGGAAACAGCGGTACTTCATCAGTCCACTGCACTTTCTAAAGGTTGAGATGTGTGTTGATTTCCTACCCCCCCCCCCAGAAGTAGGGGAATGTCAAGGAAAAATAATCCTGCCTCTCCCTTGGAATGAGAGGGGAATTACTGGCTAGGCTCTTTATATCCCATTTGCTCCGAATGGTTTACACTCTTCAGGAGGCTGTCTTTGGAAACCTCAGTGCTACAGCCAGGATGTGTTGTTCTGGGTTAGTTACAGGGTTCATGTTGCAACAGCTGCACAGGCTGCCATTTCATTTTCCTGCACAATTCAAAGTGCTTGTTTTGACCTTTAAAGCCCTACACAGCTTGGGTCCAGACTATCTAAAAAAACTGTATCTTTCTATACAAACCAGCACAAGCTTTAAGATCTGCGGTAGAGGGCTTTGTCTTGGTCCCAACACCTTTGCAGGCATGTCTGGTAAGGACACAGTAGCAAGCTTTCTCAGTGGCTGCCTCCGGGCTGTGGAACACCCTTCCACAGGAGGTCCAGGTGGCACCCTCCTAGCAATTTCTCCACTGAAGGTGAAGACCATCTCTTTCAGCCAGGCCTTTGAATTTTCAGTTATGTAGTAGAGGTATGCATGTGAGAGTGTAGTATGGTGGTTTGAGTGTTGGACTATGACTCTATAGAGACCAGGGTTCAAATCCCTGTTCAGCCATAGAAACCTACTGGGTGATCTCAGGCAAGTCCCACTCTCAGCTTCAGGCCATTTCTGCACTAGACTGTTATAGCGCTCTGATTCCACTTTCAACATCCTATGGAATCCTGGGGTTTGCAGTTTCGGGAGGGGCCAGTCGGCTGGCCCCTTCCGAAACTGCAAACCCCAGGATTCCATAGGATGTTGAAAGTGGAATCATAGCGCTATGACAGTCTAGTGCGGAAATGGCCTCAGAAGAAGGCAAAGGAAAATCCTCTCTGAACAAATCTTGCCAAGAAAACCCCATAATAGGTTTACTTTAGGGTTGCCATAATAGGAAATGACTTGAAGACATACAACAGTAAAGTTTGTGTGGCATGCTGTATTTTATTCTTTTAATCTTTTATTAGTAATTGTGTTTTTAATGCTTTTTAACTGTTTTAACCATGGTTTTCAATGAAACAGTTATGTAAAGTCTTGTAAAATAGTGTTTTAATTTAATCTTGTTTCGAATTTCAGTAAGCTGCCTTGGATCTCATCCTGGGAGAAAGATGGGGTAATAATCAATAAATAATTACATAGCCACTAGAGATACAGAGATGTTGTTTTTGGTCCAGAAGAAGCCCTTTTCCAGTTAAGGTTTTCTCTTTTATTCCTTCTCACTAACAAGAAAGTAATAGCCTAAAAATCTGAAGGCATTCATCCAATCCTGTCTGACCTTGGAAACTAAGCAGAATCAGGCCTAGTCAGTATGTGGAAGAGAGATTAACAAGGAATACCAGGTGCTGTAGGCAATATTCAAAGGAAGTCAATGGCAAACCATCTATGAATAAATCTTGCTCCTACAAAGCCCCTATGATAGGGTCACCATGGAATTGATTTAAAGGCACCAAACAAGAAGAAAGTAAGTGCTTTAGTGAGTAACATGATTACGGCATAAAATTTCATGAACATTTTATCTAGGTGGTGTCCATGTGTGCATGGAACCTGGAAAGGGCTTGGGCTCCCCCCTAAAGTTATGCCAGGTGGGGCTCAATCTGCCCTGGAATGATCAGGCAAAATTGGATCACTGAGAGTCTTATGTAGTTAAGACCCTCAGGAATTACCAGAGGTGCACTTAGATGATTGAGTGCAAAAACTTATTAGGACAACTATTGTAGTTTAAGTGCTTTCAGAAACAACAAAGTTTGCATGCAATTGGGCCTATGTACATTTACTGGGAAATAAGCTAAACTGAACAGAGGCAGGGCATTTATAAGAGCTATCAACCCTGGCTCTCAGATTCCTTGGTCAGTTGCTGCCAGCTCACATCCCATCTGTTGATATGAGAAATTGGGATTTCTTTTTGCCCCCCAATGCATCACTTCAGACCTATTTTCATTTACTTTTCAGTTACCATTGTAAAGCCTATTCTCTCAATTTAGAGGGAACCTTTTTGAAACTCTTCACAAGCTCTTTTTCTTCTCACCACCCCCTAAATAATTTATTACTCTTGGCAAATGTGACTGCCTCATTATATACCTCAAATTCCTGGTTTTGCATCAAGAGATTCTTTATATCCCAAGTTTGGTAAGTATATATGTTTCACATTTTCTTTTGAAAGTATTAAACATTCAGTCCTGTTGTCTTCTAACATGTCTCCTTCACAGCTTTTACGTTTAAAATGGTGTAGCCAAAGGGAGGATGTTTTCACTGTTTTGTGAAAACACATCTGCCAGCGAAATTAATAACAACCTTCCTGCCAATGTTGCACTTCCCACCTTAAAAAGTTCTGGGTCCCTGCACATGTGACTTGTTTATTCACAGGCCAGAATATAGGGAAGTTACCTTTTTGGACTACATTTCCCAGAAAGCTACTGGCCAGGTTAGCTGAAAGATTCTGAAAGCCGTAGCCTCCAAAAGTCTATTTTCTTTCGAGCTGTGTAGCAAATGTACCAAAAAGAATGAACATTTGAGAGTAATGACAAGATTTAACAATAATGTGTGACAAATTACAATTAAAGATGAATGAATGCAAAAGCAAGCAGTGACAATTCACAATGGCAACAATTGATAACCTGGGTGTATGTGCCTTCAAGTTGGCTGTCAACTTGTGGCAACCCCATGAATTTCACAGGGTTTTCCTGGGCAAGGAGTACTCAGAGATGGTTTTGCCAGTTCCTTCCTCTGAACTGGCTGCTCCTCGTATTCATTGGTGGTCTCCCATACAAATACTAACCAGCGCTGACTGCCTTCCAAGATCAGACAGGATTTAGTGTCTTTGTGGTATTTAGGCCTAATAATTAGTCATTACTAGTTACCTTATTGTCTACTAAAACTGCTTAAAGTGCAAAAGTAGGATCACAACTGAATATTAAGAGAACAAAAAACATGACCACAGATGACCTTGCCTCAGACATTTATCAAAATGGAGATTTAGTCAAGAAATCAAGACTTGGAAGGGCAATTATGATGGAACTAGATAAGATTATCAAGCATAAAGATACATAATTAAATGTCAAAGTCAGAATCATCCATGCCACACTATTTTCCATTTTTATATATATCGCTATGAAAGATGGACTGTGAAGAAAGCTGATAGTAGGAAAACCATCTTCTTTGAAATGTGGTGATGAAGAAAAGTTCTACAGATACCATGGACTGCTAAAATATGGGTGGTTCCTGAAGCAAATCAGGCTGGACTTCTCACTAGAAGCCAAGATGATTAAACTAAGGATGTTGTACTTGGGACGCTTCATGAAATGTCTCATTGGTAAAGACAGTAATGCTTGGTAAAATGGAAAGCGGTAGGAAAAGAGGAAGCCCACAATCAAGGAAGCCACAGCCCTGAGTTCACAAGTCCTGAGCAGGTCAGTTGATGATGAGATCTTGGAGGTCTCTCCTTTGTAGGGTTGCCAAAAGTTGAAGTTGACTTAATGGCAAATAACAACAATAAATACTGTTTGTGAATGCATGTAAGCGCTTACAATGCATGATTGTTTATTAATAGACAATGACGTGGAACGAGAAAAAAAAAGCAAAAATAAGCAAATTTAGTTACTAATTTCAACATAAAAGTTTTTCTCTTTTCTTCTTCAGTTACCTGTACACCAGTGCTACTCAAAAGTGTTGGTCCCTAGAGCAGAGCTGGTCCCTGAGTCATTGGCTGTGGATCACTGGAGAGTTTTCAGGAAAGAAAAAAACAATTATTATAATTATCTGGCATGTTGCTGGTCTCTACCTCAGATAAACTGAGAAGCACTGCTGTACACAAGAGTTGTTAAAGTGGCTGTATCTAGTCAGTTTTTTATAATTTTTTTGAAGGAAAGTGCAAAAATAAAGATTTGCAAGACAGTGTAACTTCTGGTCTAGTACTTTCAGGTTTATATAAACAGAGTTGGTTTATTAAAGGTGGTTTCTTAATCACACAAAGGTACTGTATGCAACAGAAGAGGACATACTTATTGTTAATATGACTTGCTGTTAAAATTCCCCATCTAAAACAATCCCTTGTAGTGAGTTCTGTAGGAAAGTTATTATTGATGGTAATTGCTACCTGGATGACATAGAAAATGCGGTCTCAGATTTTAAGTGTGGGTGGCTAGCACAATGATACACATTTCCAGGGCACTTAAATACAGACACGCACACATGTGTATGTATATAATATTAGTATATAATATTAGCCTGTGTAATTCAGTGAGGTGATCTGTTTAGACAATGCAGCAAAGATTCTTTGGAAGGCTCTGCTGACTATCCAAAGATTTGAGGATACTTAGCATAAACACAGTTGTGAAATTTCTTATTGAATAGTCCTATCTGACTTGAGTCTCATACTCTACTGGAAGTCTTTCCAAATGATATGCAAATTCCCACGTATATTTGAGTTTCTTCTGAGATCTGTAGCTAGTAACCAGAACTGCATTGTTTCTGTGTTAATGTCCCAAATAAACAGTAATAATTAGTAATTAAGAAAATGGAGAAAGGAAGAAAGGGAAGCTGAGACCAGAGAAGAACAGCAAGAGATGAAAAAAGTGTGTGTGTGTGTGTGTGTGTGTGTGTGTGTGATCTGGAGCAGCAGCAGTTGCTAAGATCAAAGAGTCCTGCAGGAGTGGTAGGCAGCAGAAAGACTGGCCTCCAGAAGGTTGTTCCGAAAAGGTCTTTTTCCTGCCTTTTAGAAGCAAGTTGGAGGAGCAACCCAACTTACAGGAAATCCCTTCTCAGCTGGGAAATGCTCCATTTTACACAGACCTCTAACTTTGCCTAGATCCCATCCTGTCCATCTTTGTATGTCTAATGCAATTTTAATTAACTCTGTATGAGAAGATCAGCTTTTACAGGTCACCAACACCCACTAGGGTTCAAAGAATCATAGAGTTGGAAGAGACCCAGGGGTCATCCAGTCCAGCCCCCTGCCATGCAGGAACCCACATCAAAGCACTCCCAACAGATGGCCATCCAGCCTCTGTTTAAAAACCTCCAAAGAGAGAGACTCCACCGCACTCTGAGGCAGCATATTCCACTCCTGGACAGCTCTGACCATCAGGAAGTTCTACAGGGATCTCTTTTCCTGTAGTTTGAATCCATTGCTCCTTGTCCTAGTCTCTGGAGCAGCGGAAGACAAGCCCACTCCCTCCTTGACATGACAACCCTTCATATATTTAAACATGGCTATCACGTCCCCTCTTAACCTTCTCTTCTGCAGTTGTTATTGCTGTTGTTATGTATTTTCAAGTTGTTTCTGGTAAGTTGAACCCCTCACGGGTTTTCTTGGCAAGATTTGTTCAGAGCGATTTGCCATTGCTACCTTCTTAGGCTGAGAGTGTATAACTTGCTTAAGGTCACCCAGTGGGTTCCCATGGCCAGGCAGGGATTTCCAGTGTCCACAGTTCAAGCCACTGCACCACACTGCTAGGAAAGTACAACATATACTCTTTGGAATTGAAGCTCTGCAGTTTTCAGGGTGCAGTAAATGTGCAGTCTATCTATACATTTTTTTCATTGTGTTATCAATTAACTCTAGCCACAATATAGAAGGCATAACAGTTTTTCTGTATCCAACCCTGTATTAATTTCAAATGTTCTTTCTAACTGTGGTTTGTTCCCATGTATTTGTTTCAAAAAATGTTCATATGGGTGTTATCTCACTGGTAACCCTGTCCCAGGGTCTACAATTTTGATATTAAAATATGATTCCATGTACCTGAGAGGTCACCCGGATAGGCACGTAGGCAGCAATGGTCAAACAATCAAAAACCAGGTCAGGCCAGTAAAATCCTCAGTCATGTAGCCCCAGGAGACCTCATGCTGTGCAAACCCATAGTAGACAAAGGGTCCTCAGCCCCTGAGAAGCTGACTTGAGGGGATTAGTGTGTTTGCCCCAAGTTGAGCACCGATAGCAATAAAATCTTATCAGGCAAGGACCACTTACATAAAGTCGCACCACAACCCAATGCAGCCAAAGATCCTGAGACTTTGGCAACACCTTGTAATCTCATCATGCATTACCATTGTGGAGCTTCTTTCTCGTTGCAACACCCATTGTTCTCCCTGGGAAAGGATTAGCCCTCCAGGTGCTTTTCCCGCTACAAATAGTCCCAGTTTTTGAGAGTTTCTTTGGATCACTCCCGGTCATCCCAGCAGACCGTTTCTCCTTCTGTTGAGTAATCCCCTCAACCCTCTCCGTGCTGAGCTCTACTTCTTCACTGTTTTTCCCAGATCAAGGACTTCAGGAAAAGGTGCAGTATTACCCCAGCTACACTCCCTTCAATATTCCCCTATCCAGTTCCCTCTGTTTTGCTTCTTAATAGGCCTTGAGTGAGTGTATGAGTGACTGCGTTGGTGTGTGAGACTTTCATTCAATAAAATCATTTATTGGACATTTTTTGTTTGGTTTTTGGCTTGGCCTGACCCCGTAAAAACTGGGTAAAAAGACCCCACTAGGTTACCCTGCCTCTCACATTGCTATTGCTCGTGCTCTGGCTAGTTTCCGTTCCTCATCACATGGAGCGCATTGAGGTGTCCCCCAAGGGACCCCAGAAATCAGGGTAACACAGGCTTAGCTCCATCATTACATTAATGTTCCAGTACCAGCACAATAGACTTTTTTCCACTACCACCATCAATTCCACTCTCCTGCCCTCAGCACCACCCAAACCCCATCTCTAGATGGTTGCCCAGTCCACTAGATCAGATTTTGGCATACACGGAGGACTGCAGAGGGGAGAACATTCCCTCTAGATTCCAATGATAGAAACAGTTCATCCACTGGATGTAGCCATAATATTTAAGAGTTTTCAGTTTGGTCTCTGATGATAGAAGACAAATGAAACACCAGCTCATTACCAAATGTGAGATAGACCATTACCTAATTCATCCCTGTGCAAGTTGGTTGGGGCACAAAGGACTGCACTGTCTCAGTTCCTTAACTGTTACAGCAGAGTGAGCTCACTTATATAAAACAGAATTAAAACTGAAGGTTAGACTTCTTCCAGTATCTTTATTTTAAAATAAAAATTACTTGCATAAATAATTGCCTCCTTGTTATAATTCACCTTCAGTGAATACAACGAATTAATAAAACTCACTTATTGGTTATTACTAGGAGACCAAAGATTTTTATTTTTCAGTATCATAAAAGATCTGTTAGCATAAGAATCCAATCTTATATATGTTTACTCTGAAGAAAGTTCCACATAGTTCAGTAGGATTTATTTAGAAGTAAATGAGCACTGGACAGCAACTCACATTGCTTTTTTGAGTCATCACCTGCAAATACCACCAGCTGATATTTATGTAACATGCATCTCCCTACCAAGGTCTTTATTTGTCCAAAACATAATTCAGTGCTATATAAAGTGACACACATAATTCCCAAAAGTGGACAACATTTAATAGTTCCTTGGCATAGTCCAACCTTTGAAATAATGTACTTAAGCCACTCATTTTTTGTACAGAGGACACAGGAGCCATGGCATCAAATGCAGCTATTCTGTAATACGTGGGCTTATACGTAAACTCCATGGAATCCAGGACTTAATCTTGAGTAGAAATGCACAGAAATGTTTTATTCTACAATAAATTTAGTATCATTAGTGCTGTAAATAAATAATTGGCTGTCCTTTTTAATGTATACTATCAAGCCTTGCAACCCTGCATATAGTTCATCTTTGTAGCAAATCATCAGAAGAATGGAAATCATATTCAAATTTTCCCACATGTATCGCCTCCACCACTTACATGTGTGTGTGCATGTGTGTGGATTTATGCTAGCAGTTGCTTTTTGCTCATCGGCAGCCAGTTACCATTCCCTACTATTTAACATGGTGCATGATTTCTCAATTTCTTAGCTTACAGTAGAAAGCTACCTTTTCTACCTGCTTTTAACAAGAAAAATATGCAAAAAGATTAATGACGAATGAAAAGCAATAAACAAGTTCCATCATATACGGGAAAAGTCTCTGCTCATACGAGAGAGGTCAGGAACATCAGACAAGAAAGGTCAGTTCAGTGAGTACTTTGATTCATTTTATTTCAGTTCTATAAAACTTTCTCATTCATCACAGCCACTGTTTCATGGAAAAATAAAAGGCTGAAAAATGCTCAGGCAAAAGTATAAAGACAGTCATCTGTTTCCAGCATTTCACAGCAGGTAACCAAGTTTATAAATACTGTTTCTAAAGCTCTGTGACATTTAGCATCATGAGATTTAGGAATATTAAACTTCTCAAAAATGTCAATCTAAAAATTAATTATTTTATAGAAACAGGTTTTATTGTGTGTACAAGACAATATTAATAAAATCATCAAGTCTCTCAGGTATGAATGTTGTGTTCACTTCTGCACTCAGAAATAAAGCTGCTCATGTTTGTGAATGAAGTCAAACTGTTCATTTAGGAACCCACATGTTTCCATGGGTATCAGGAGCTCTGGTGTAGGGAATATTCCAAATCCATGGGCGATCTGCAATTAGGAACAGAACTTTACACCACAGATAAAGATATGTTGAATGAAAAAAAAATAAAACTGGGCATTACCATTCTTAGATTTTAAGTAGAGCTTGATATTTCACGACTGTTTTATTTTTCCACCAGCTACTTGTCCTTTAATGGTGGGTATTGTTACCTTAAACAAAGTATAAATACTACTAAGTCAAGTCTGTAGAACAAGAGATCTTTTCCACAAAAGCCAAGAAATCAAAGGGAAATTTAAATCAAGAGTGGGGATGCTATTAGACCAACAGGAAAACTACACGATCAAGAATAAAAAGATGACAGAAGTAATACACTGAAGAACTATATAAAAGAGATGAAAGGATGTCAGCTTCCTGCAAGGGAGAACTTTTGTTCATAGCTTCACAATTTTAGAAAGTGAAGTGGAAGTTGCCCTCAAACCACTTGAGGAAAATAAATCAGCAGAAACTGACACCATACCAATAGAGCTGTTTCAAAGTACAGAGACTGAACCATTCAAATTCTAAATAAAAATTGCCAATTAATACGGAAAACAAAACAGCTGCCCATGGATTAGAATCTCTCAGTATGCACTCCAATTCTTCAAAAAAGAGATAGCAAGGATTGAAGTAACCATTAAACCACTGCATTAATCTTACATAGAACAAGGTGATGCTCAAATTTGTACAAGAAAGTCTGTTACAGAGCAAGAAATATGAAGCAAGAAATGTCCAATCTGTGTTCAGGAAAGGAAGAAGCACTAGGGATCATACTGGAAACATACATCGGATAATGGAGCACACAAAGAAAATTCAGAAGAAAATGAATCTATATTTTATAGACAACAACAAAACCTTTCATTGTGTAGATCATGAAAAATAATGAATCACTCTAAAAGAAAAGGTTGTGCAAAACATAATTGTCCTGGACTATATAGTCAGGACAAGAGGCACCTGTCAGGACAGAATATGGAGAAACAGAATGTTTTCCAGTTGGCAAGGATTCAGACAAGGCTGCATTTTACCTCCCCCATCCATCTGATTTATATGATGAACATATCATATGGAAAGCTAGATCAGAATCAGAGAAAGGTGGTATGAAAACTGGAAAAATAATTAACAACAATTTAAGATACATAGATGACACCAGGCTATGAGCAGCAAAGTAATCTGAGAGGGGGAAAAGGCACCAGTCCAGTTAAAGATGACTCGATGGCAATTTTCATTGCCTCACTTTTTGATGATCTGCTCTTTCAACCATTCTAAATAACTATAAAGGATGCGTTGAATTAATGGTTCCCAGTTAGAGTTAAAGGGCAGCCATAGTTCCCAGGGAAACTCTGCCTTCTCATTGGACATTCCCCTGCCCAGCAAACAGCCCAAGGGACTGCTGGGGGTGGTTCCCTTTGCTGGAATTCCCTCTGTGGTTGTGTTCTTGGTCTTCTGCAGTTTGGTGGCTGTTGAATAAGCAGTGGACAAAGTATAGTTCTCAAAAGGATCAAAAAGATGATGCTTTTGCAATGCTTTCGTGATTGTGCCCTGCTTTTTTTTGTTTCCCATTCACCTTTCATTCATTCAGTTCATGTACTGCATCCCCTGCTTGTTCCATATGTTAGGGACTGGAGCACTGCAGCTTTTGTATTTCAATTATTTTTGTTTTTAGACAGTGCTCTGGTCCCTAACTGTTGAATAAGTACAGGTTTCCTGAATCTGTCTATCTATTTCTATATTTGTATCTACAGTTCGTATTGATCCTTATAGCTTCATAACACTAACTACTTATCACTTTTTATAAAGGAGTTTTATGTTGGGTTATGTACCCATGAGGAAATACAATGCAAAACCATTTCATTAGGGCACTAATTAGTATCCAAATTTTAATCTGCCTTGACTAAGATGTGTTGGAATCTTCAGAATTTCAGTTTTAGTTCACAAATTTTGAGCACCTATGGCTATAGTAACAGACTTGGGCCAACACAGCTTGTATGCTGCTGTCTAAACACTAACTAAATTCATCCACTATAGTAACTCTTGGCTGATATGAAGACATTTTTATAGCCACTTAAAGTCTTCAATCCAAGGTTGCAATTTTGGGGAGATACTAGCAGTTATGGAGAGAGATTTCATACTGTCCAAAAGCAAAATGAAATAGACATGCAAAAGGAATGGGCAAAGAACATTTGTACACTTCAAAAAATGGAATAGGGAAATTCAGAGGTTGGAAAAGTTTAGCAAGACTACATGGAAAGAATTTCATGGCACATAATGGGACACGTGGGCATATTCTGGCTGTGTAAAAAAAACAGGAGTGATGTTATAGCAGCAAGGCAATCAGCTACATTACTATTAGTATGGAAGTATCTACAATAATAATTGCAATTATTACTACTATTACATTAGTCTTTAGTCACTCCTAATTATAATATTATGTAGGCTAGGGCTAATGCCTCTCAATGTGCTCCATAAGTTAGTGGAAAATTAAATCTGGATTCCAAAGGGCAAATCTAACACTGGATTTGTCCAAAGAAAAGCATGTGGAGCAAAGCTGGTAGAACTTCACCCCTCCGGCCTATCTCCCCTTTCATTGTTATATTCCTATAACAGTCATTCCAGTAGGGAGAAACTTCTTGCTAGCACACCAGATGATGCTTGGGTTGCCTCCATACCTGGCCTACTTTCCCCTTCTTCCCACTTATCAACATGGTGGGTAGGAGGTAGAGAAAGTTTGACCCTTTTGTCTCCATGATTTCCCCACCTTTACTGCACCTGAGCGAAGCAGGACACCTAAGAAGGGCATGGTGATATGGCCCTATCGCTAAGGGAGGAAGAGATCAGTCTTCTCCAGCAGCAACCAGCTGCATTTCTATGCTCAGTGAAGTGAGAAAAGGAAGCCAGCTTTCTCAACATCCAGCACAGAATTATGACTCTGATCACTATGGTTGCATGCATGTATGAACATCTTTAGCCCAAGTAAAGTGGTCCTTATCTTTAAAAAACAGTTTCCCATTCTGTCTTATATTTTGGCTACATGTATGTTAATGAAATAATATATTACTTATACTTTAACGGCTCAGTTAGATCCAAGACAGGATTCTGGCCAGTGTTTCATACTTTACACTGAGGAGTATTACTGACTGATGACTTTTGTGCAAATGTGCTATATTACTGAAAAAAAGTAAAGTTCTCAATGAAGGGAAAAATGTAACTTAATAATGAAAATTTTGATCATGTCACAAGCGTTTCCATTCTTAAGATATATTTGACTTCAACACTGCCTTGATAAAATATGTTTTTATTGATGGGTTAAGGTTTCATTCATTATTATTCACCTACATTTCTTCAAAGGATGTATATTGACAGAGCAGTATAATTATCTGTCAGGTTGTGGAACATCTCAACTACCTGTTTTGCTTTTTCCAAACGGGCTGTTAAATAAAACACCTTAGAGTAAGAATGTTTTACTCTGCTTGGATTTTATACTCCTGGAAACTTCACAGTATAAAACCCTGTGGCCCTCTTACAGCTATATGAGACTTTGTTTACTGGAAACCAGAAGCAGGATGGGGAAAAGGAACCTGTGGTATCAATGCCTTTCCTTGCAAATAATCCTCTCTGAAACCCTCAGGGATCCTGCATTTCCATGTACCAGCCTTTGAAGAACCATCTAGCATCAGAATTCTAATGCACATGCAGAATTTTAAAGAGAAAAGAAAGTAACCATATTTCACATTCTCCTGCTTTCTCTGCAAAATGTACAGTCATTCATATAACTGATATACCATTTAATCTTAAGCATATTAATCTACTGTACAATGAACAGAGTGACATTTGATTATATCAGGAAGAATAAAGCACTGTTCTCTCTGCAGGAGAAAAAGGACTCAAATGCACATAATAGGAAGCCAAGAAATAATGCCTCCTTCAAATGCAGCAATTTGCAATGATTTAGAAAGAGACAACACCATGACAGATCAATTGCTGAACTCAGAGATTTACAATATCATTCACTACTAAGAAGAAAATGTTAAGTGAGTCAGCTTCTTTCATCAACAAGAAATAGAAGACTGATCAACCAGAGTTCTTTCAGACTAACAATGTTCACTCCAACAAACAGGATAGTGGACAGCAGTGTATCTCCAGCTATACTACCCCTACATAAATGTGGGTGCGCAACTATGGAAGGCTAAGGAGTCATTTTAGCCTCCCAGGAGAACTTGCACTGTACCTCTCACCCCACCAAATTAAACTGCTCACCACTCAAACAAATGGACCAAACAGGCAAACTGGCAGACTACTGTGAAGGAAACCTTGAAGTATATGTAGCCTTAATCTGCACCATCTGAGTGGAGCAGGATTGCCTCTACACCCCTTGTGCTGGAGTCTAAAGCTATTTATCTGAAATGGTCTCTTCCAAGGCAGCCACAGTGATATACTCCTCTACCTGCCTTATCTCAGCTAGAATCTTGTTTTTCATAAAGTACCCAATGCTTTTACTTTCCTGAAAGAAAGAGAAAGAGTTTCACTCAGATGTGTCATTAATCTTTTTCCTAAATTTACAGGACATCTTACCTTTGTTTCCATATTTTTCTGGGGGCAGATCATACGGTACAGGGAATGATGAAACTGGTTCATCAGAAAACATACTTTCCTTCACTTGGAAGTATCCTGTATCCAAGCCCTGTGAAAAATGGAGATGTAAAATGTTCACATTTTTGCTTTTAATCACAAAACAGAAAGACAGCAAGCACAAGGACACAGCAAAGTTATGCCACTTTCATGGGCTTACCACTTAATGTCTTAAACTTTTCAAACATTTTTCCAAAAATAAAGATAGGCATTTTATTAGCTTTGTAATTGTTTGCCTTGTACAAACAGAGTAAGGCCTCAAAAGGCCAGTTAAATAACTTTCTGGAAACATGAACTACTTTATGTATGTACCTTTTAATGGTCATACTTAAAATCCAGAAAACAATGCATTCATAACAGCTTTTCTAGATCTCCACTAACACATCCTCATTCTTGTGCCACCTCACTAGCCGCACTGCCAGTTGCCTTTGAAGAGTGAATGAGGTATAAGGAGCCAGAAATGGAAGTGCACATTAAAAGCCTTCCCGGACACATATTCAGATGCTTTCCATATGCACAGAGTGCCCCCTGGGTTCCGCTGTATATTAACAGTTTTCAGAGGTTCTGCTGCTTTTTCTATCATTAAAAGACATTAAAGCCGAAATCACTACATATGGCTGTACAGACATCCATAGGTGCTTCCTAAGGTTACTCATCTGAGATTAATTGCTTCACTTTTGACTGGTATTTCATTATTTCTTTTATGAATGATCAGCTTAGAAAATGAATGGTCTCTTTATAAATGAAAGCCTTTTATTGGAAAAAAAATATAGTGACCTTTTTTTCCTCGGACTCACTGCTGTACTAAGACAGAAAACAAAATACTTTGACTGGCAGACAAGCTACCACAGAACTTCAGCTTACTGAATATCAATCCAAGATTGAAAATGAGTACAATGCCATCTTGGAATATAACTTTAGCAACAAGAAAACAGTAAAGAAAAACTGGAAAACTGTATCTATGGACTGACATAATGCTGTTTAGCTTTCCACTAAGGTTCTCTGAGCAACTGATTCTTGTCCAAGATTTAGTTACACAGGTGGCTTAATCAACTGAAAAATATAAGCATGCCTGTAAGATACAAAAATCAAAGTTTGCAGACCAGAAATGAGTTGTATGTAGTGATGACCATCAGGTCAGCATAGTGGAATTCTTATTTTTAGTACAGGTATACCTCAGTTAATGAAATAGATGTGTTCCTAGGTATTACTTCTATAACAGAAAATTTGGTACCAGAGGCAGAAATAAGATGGAAAGAATAGGAATATGTTTCTGCACTACAAAAAAAGCAGTTCCACATGTTTCAACAGAATTCTCATTCAAGACTAACAATATGTACATTTAAATAAAGCAACCAGTTTCCCATTATCCAGGTAACAGTGCTTAAGGGAGATAGTTTTCCCTTGAGGCATATAAAGGGTTAATGAACTCCTAGTGTTAGGTTACATTTTATTGGGGTCAGCATCATAGGTCATGAGAGATAGTTGCTCAACCAGGGGGAGAAAAGTGAGAATCTTCAAGACGCTTTGATGAAGAAGCTTATAAAAATCCTCAAGAGACCAGCAGTAAAAAGTAAAAAGCCAGCACAAAAAGAAACATCTAAGACATCAACAAAGGGGCAAGGATGCTGTTGTCAGACAGGCCAACAGACCATCTCCTGGCTGCCCTGCATACCATCTCAGAAATGACCAACTGATGTGAGCAGTTAAAATGTACTTAGTTAATTGTGTTAGGTTTCTTTCTGTTATTTTGAAAGTTTTGGCTGATCTGAGGAGTTTATCTGTTCTTGTAACTACCAGGCATGCCTAAGAGGAAGGGCCTCTCATGAATAACATTTCTCTTATCTATCTCGCATGTCTTAAAATAAATACTTTTCTGTAAAAACCTCTCTGTTTTTCCTCCATTCCCATGCATTCCTCGGAAACATGTGTAGATAGGATTTCTCTCACCCAGAAGAGGGGGAGTGGGGGAAGGAAATGGACCTCTACGCATAGAGACTGGCAATTCCCAGGCAACCTCTCACTGTGTTGCCGAAGCTTTTGGTTACTTCAGTGGGTGGTGGCAGCTTGTAATTAAGAGAATTTGGGGGAAGTTCCTATCTCTTAATCAAGAGCAGAAATCAGCACTGCGTGGGAGAAGGACTCCCCTTTTTCCTCCATTCTTGACACCAGGTCAGAGTATCCTTGCATAAGTAAAGAAAAACATTTTGAATTCACTAGAGACCTCTTGAATGCTTTTTCCAAAATGCATGCAGATATTATTTGTTTCTTTCTTTCATTAGCCTTTACTCTTCTTACTATTCCCATTCTGGTGACCATTTTTTCAACATGCTGAGGATAGTTAATAAGGCAGGCTCACCTATCCTTCCCCTTCCCCTTCCTTTTGTTCATGCATTTTCAGGAATTTGGAGACAGCAGTTGTTTACTTTACCTGTTGTAGAGAGACACATACAGCAAGAATATGATCAGCTCAAGCTTTACTGTATTGTTTATTGGAAACACACTGCTGCAACCTAGAAACAAAAGTCTGTGTTTCTCTAGCTCTCATTCACCACACTCCTGATGCTAATGTTGTTAAAAAAACTTCCAGCCAGACAGAGAAAAAGGGTGGGAAAGGGGACTGGGCAGGCAGGAAAAGACTTGGTAAAAATAAATTTCTTAGAGGTTTTGTTAATTGACGTGTGCTTCTACTGAACTTCTTGGCTTTTTTAATCTTCTTCCAATAACGAAATGACAAAGAGACTGACAACTATCGTGGAATGCTAGAATCCATAATTGCTTTATGTCTCAGACTGCTAGGACAACCACAGATTTTAACAAAAAGACTCCCAGTATAAGGTGTCTGTAAAAAATAGGTGCTCTGTCCTTGGAATGTACTTGTAGCCTACCTGATAGCAGGAGGCTTGGTCTGTCTCATTCAAAAAAACTGTCACCACCAACCTGTCATCTATTGTTCAGAAATCTAAATAGTTTTTTGAAAAACATAAAGTGCTACAGAAAAAAGGAGCACTGAAATTTACTGTTAGATTTCATTCTCATGTTTAATTACTTGCACTTTTATCTAGACTGCTTCTTATCACTGAAACATGAATGCATTTCTCACATTTACACAAATTAAAAGAGACCATGCATTCCAGCTTCTCTTTTCATCTAATCCAACATAACAGCCTTTTAATAAGCCCATTCTAGGCTGTTTTACTTATTTTCGTCAGTTCTAATTTTCCTTTCAATTTACTTTCCTTTCTAAAGAATGCACTATTGAAAATTAATTTCAGGAATCAATATATTTGTTTTTCAACAAAAGAATTTTTCAGTCTCCCAAGGGTTGTTGTTGTGTGGAGGTACCTAAATTTTTATAGATAAGTAACTTGTAAGAAGTTTGTGAGAGCTAATAATGTTTTTATATTCTGAGCATGCTAGTTAGTGCTCCAGGAATCTGCTCTAAAATTTATTTTTAGTTGCTCAAAGTGATACCAAGACAAAGCAAACTAGCTTGGCAAACTAAGACAAAATAAGCCAGCTTTTGAACGGAATGATTAAGATCTTACCACAAATGTGATGAGGTCCAAATGTTTCATTTCTCCTTTTAGAAACAGTCTGATGACAATATTGAACTGTGGGTCCTGGGGTAACTTCCAACAAGATATTCAGAAGTTCCAGTAAATGGACATTCCAGCAAAAATGTGAATGATTCTCCCTCCTGAATGTAACCGCTCACCCATACTACCCTCAGACAAATATGAAATTTGTATATCTATGGCAAATATTTGAAAAAAGCATTAAGATCAATCTGTTGGAGTGAATTCTGAACTGGGGCAAAAGGCTGTCAGTTCTAACAACCAAACTTTAGACTTCTATCTATGAAGATGTCTTGTTTTTATTAATAACAGTTAAAATTAACTGTCCTTTAAGATTTGGACAAAATATCAAGCTCAAACTAATCAAAAACAGTAGGAATACTCCTTGCAAGCACAGTGCAAAGTACAGCATGTCTCATTTAATAAAATTTCTGAGAGCTAAACTTTTGATAAAAGCTTTTGGGCATGTATGGTGAGAAACAGGCTCCTTCCTGGTCAGCAGCAGAGAAAAGCCTCACACTTATCAGGCTTGTAGTTGTAGCTGTGATTCAACTCCCTACATGTAGTGATGAATCAGATAGGAGTAACTCTTTAGGTTGTTAACAAAAGTTTACTGGAGCTAAAATATATTTACAGCATATTTAATTCTGTGGTAGTGGGGAGATACATACACAGACAGACAGACAAAGTGGTTATAGTGGATTCCCAAAACCCCCTCTCATTTCTTTAATGTACAGGTTAATCCTTTGTGTTCAGTTTTTTTGTGACTCAGCCTGAGTCTTCCAGCAAAAGTCCTAGAAATCCGTGCTTATTTATGATTGCTACCGTGAGATGCTACCTGGTAATAGAAAAAAAGGCAGACAGACTTCCTTGCATTTTAGATTAAGCCTTTAAATGGTTTATAGAAGATTCTAAATCTTTGTTTATTTATGCAAAGCTTACCTGACCTTGTCATTTCATTTCACACATGCATAATGTTAATTAAGAATAAAAAGTTTCCTGAAACGTACTGAATTGCCCCCTTTTTAGTAGTGTCGGTATCAATCTTTATTGTTTCTACAGTAGGCCTTCTGTATATGCAAGCGTTCCATTCTAGGAAACCCATGAAGAGTAGAAATCATGAATGCTCTCATCCTATTATATTCAATGGCAGTAAAGTGTATGCAGACATTTCAGGGCATCCATGTTAACGCTGCTGTCATTTTAGGTATAGGATATGGTGCTTTGTATTAATTGGAAGCCACAGAGACAGAGGCTGTGAGTAAGGAAGGCCCAATGTATATTATTTCTGCCTAGGGCACCAATTTTTTAGTTAAAATAAAGCAATGTCCAGGATATATCTAGTTCATTAACTGACGAATACACGTAGCTTGTCTTTCTGATGCAAGACTATAGTCTAGAATTACATTCCCAGCCATTAACAGAACCAGTCTGAAACCAGTAATTGAGACCCAAGCTACTTCCAATTACAGTATACCCACTGAAACAATGGGCAATTGGTAAGTCAGCACTTAAGCTCCAGTGATACAATGGGTTTATTCTAGTTGGTGCTAAGAACTGGACTGAATTTAGACTTAATAAGCTTAAGAAATGCATTTAATGAACTCACAAATTCTGAAGGCAGGAAGAGAACTCCCAACTCATAGGAACGGATCATTAGCTGGGTGCCATTTTTTTCAAAAACTCCCCAAGCAGCCTTGGAAAGATTGGCACTAAAGAGAATGGAAAACAGCAGTTCTGTTAGAATTGTGCTCAGGTGTATTCACAGAATAGGCTTCTCTGTATAGAGTGCAGAATATGGCTTATGGGGAATCTAGTGTTTTGGTTTTCTTGCAAAAATGTTGTTCTCATGAGAAGACCTAATTATTCTCTGAATTTCAGATAAGAACAATGAGGTCTTCTCATGAAAACTTTATAGTCTTGCAGTTTGGATCAAATACCAATTCTGCAGAAGGGAATAAATGGCATGTTAGAAGTAACATGCAAAAGCAAAGAAAGATTTGTCTACTTCTGGGACTCAAATGAAGAAAACAATCTTGAATATCTACCTGGCAGTTTTAATTTTTTTATGGCATTAAATGGAGGATGCAGGTTTTAAGACTGAAGGATCACAAAAATAGCTATATTGGGCAAAAGGAACAAAGAAGACTTACCTTGTAACCAGAAACCACGCAATCTTCTGGAAGTCTGGAGAAGCTCTCATGTAAGTCTTAATGTGGGGCATTGCATGACTACGACCTGAAGTTTCAGCCAACCATTTACTTAAGATAAAAAAGGGTGGTGGTGGTTCAGGTTAAACCATATCTTACATTGCTTTAGCTCACATTATCCACATGTGGTAGCTGTGGGCAGATTTTTTTTTTGGTAAAAACTGTTTTCAACTTCACAAGTTATAGACACTACGTGTAAATGGTGTACAAAATTCTGTTTGAAATACATTGCTCTTACAAAAGACTAGTGTATACACTCAGCGTTGTCCAGCATTCTACTTTCTCAAAGATGACAGTTGTTAGAAAGATTTGAGATCCTGTGTCTCCAATTCCCCAAACTGTCTTGTCCAGTACCTGCAATTTTTCTCCATATTCCCTAATCCAATCTGTATTCAGAGTTGTTAACATACAGAGATTGGTCTCCTGAGGGAATACACTGCCCTCCTCCTTGCTGCTCGGCCTCATCTCCATAGCAACCAGCTAGGCCCAAGAGCTCTCTGGTTGAGAATTCTAAAGGCCCCTTTCTTCCTGACAGTCAGAGCTGTCCGGCAGTGGAATATGCTGCCTCGGAGTGTGGTGGAGTCTCCTTCTTTGGAAGTTTTTAAGCAGAGGCTGGATGGCCATCTCTTGGGAATGCTTTGATGTGTGTTCCTGCATAGCTGGGGGTTGGACTCGATGGCCCCTGGGGTCTCTTCCAACTCTATGATTCTATGATTCTAAACTGAAAACTCCAGAATTCCACAGAATCTTCTCAGGCAGCCAATTATATGAGGTCTTTGCCTCACACAGCCAATCATATGCCTGCCTGACACAGACACATAAACAAACTTTGACTTTTGTATATTAGTAGATTGGAAAAGATACCAGGTAGCTTCTTCTGACATGATTTCAGTCCTCCTCCTAGGCCACGTTGTACAAAGGAGCAATCTGCAATAACTCCTAGAGACCAAGCCCCAATAATCCACAGTATTGTTTCTGAACCATCTTTGGGAGCTTTGATGTCAGTTAGGAAGCTTTGCTGACTGGTGTGGAGCATCTGTGAAGGCTACAGAGTTGTTGGCCTACTGATGGCTTTTGGCCTCAACACAGTAACAATGCATGGATCAGTGCTGGATGAAATGACTTGCAACCAGAGAATGACTCATAATGAGTCATTCTGAACCATCTTTGGAAGCTTTGATGTCAGTTAGGAACCCCTATAGTGTAGCCCCCTTTTCTCTATCAGTTCTTCTTGAATGTTATAGATATATAGCATGGCATGAGGGAAAACAGATGGAAAAGGAAACTCTTGAACATAATGTTTTAACCTTTTTTACTACTGATTTTGAATTCATGTATTTTTGTTTTAACTCATGTTTGAGTTGCCTTGGATTCCATTCAGGAGAAAGTGGGATACACAGTTGGCTGTCCACATTCATCAGGGTCAGGAGCACAGGACTCCCACACAAGTGGAAAAACAGCAAATATCAAAATGTAGGAGTGTGTGTATCTGTGGGAAGGGTGGTGGGCCATGGTGGGGAGAACTCAGGGTCCAAACCAGGTCAGGCAAAGGAGAGAGAAAGGGGGTGGGTCAGCATAGTGGCCCTATATTTCCCATTTCTCACCCATCTGCATCTTTCACTGTGTGGGGGGCACTGGGAGAAAGTTTGTGGTGCTGAGAAATCAGGCTGTCAGCTATCCTTAGCTGGCAAGACAGCAGCTGGTACAGCAGGAAGAGGACCAAAGGCACATTTTTAAAGGCCTGTGTGGCCTGATCAGAGCCGCTGAAGAGGGGCCAGAGGTTGGAGAAACTAACAAATAATCAAATTTGTGAAAGTGACAATGAACATAATGCACATAGGATTGTTTGATTTTTTGGACATAATTTACTATAGGAAGAAAGGTAATAGATGCATATGGGAAGGTTCTGCTGCTCTGTGTCTCTGTGGGATGACTTGGAATATGACATGTCCACTGTGCTACAGGTTTTTCAAATCAGTACACAATGAAATAGAAAGAATGCCTCAGTTTTTGGAAAACTTAGAAATTATTTAAGCAATCCAGATTTATATCACATCCAATGAGCTTTTTTTAAAAAATAAATATTCTAAGGTTTATATAATCATCATGTAAAAAAAATCTCTGAATATCATTTGCTACAAATTTAGTTGATTTTGGAGAAAGCTTTTCAATGGGTGATGTCATCATAAATACGTTAGCCTTTAGGTGCCATAATAAATATGTTTCTAAACAGAATGCCATTAAATATAAATGAATTGTTTCACTTACTGAAAATAAGCATGCAGCCAAAGCTGTTTCTGTGCAGTTTGTATACTGTAAGGAAGGGAGCCCCCAGCTTAAAGAGAAAGATAGGATTAATCAGAACTACTCAAACTTTGGGCTGTTAAACAACAGAAAAGTGAATCACCCACTTATCATCACATTTTCACTGCAAGCAAAAGCCCAACACTCTTCCCACCACCAACAAGCACAAAACAATAGATTTTGGAGAATTTCCACAAGTGATTTACATTTCAGCCTTTTAAAAGAATTCTCTGTAGGCAAAGTGTAACCTGTTAGGACTCATGCATGAGCCGCTTGCTGTTTCTTGTTATGGCTGAAAGGTGGGATAAATTATTTTAAAAACCTTGAACACCACAGGACATTTAGAAACCATTTCCAAGAAACATCTTGTTTATTCTAACAAGTAATATTCCTTTGGTACATTAGCATTTATGTATTTTTACCTGGATAACCTTCTAAACTCTGTCTCACATTCTCCACAGTTGGATAGACCTAAACAGGAAAAAAATAGACATAGTAAATGTAGCCCAGCAGATAGTTATACTGACTAGTCACAGAAAGATCTTACTTAGGGGTGGGCAAATTACCCTCAACAGGTACTTTTGTTGCCACCAAATCTCCAGATAGCCTTTCTTTGGCAAAAGGAATCCACAGAACAGTATTTATTCTTACAGAAAAGGAGGGGAAAACAGCCTCTTCTAGAAACCTCCCAGACCAGCACTTCACCTTTTAAAAATGCTGCAAGGCCTCCTTGTTATTATATCCTGCCCTGTATCAAAAGATCTCAGGGCAGCTCACAATAAAATCAATTTAAAACATTAAATAACCAACAGTTGCTTTTAAAAGATAAAGTAATTTCAAACCAGATAATTTAAAACTGGTGAAAACAATTTAAAACAATGCCAACCACAGCACATGCCCCCCCAACATCCCCAAGGATAATTTTGGAGCATAAAATCCATAAAATTAAAATGTTTATGGATTATATGCTCCAAAATTATCCTTGGGGGTGCAGACGGCATTTCCACCATATTTGGAGACCTCTAGGGATCAAAATAAAATTTTTATAATTTCTCTTCTCCTTTTTTTGCCTTAAAATGGCCCCTAGTGGTCCAGGAGGGCCTAGAAACATGTTCCATGTCTCCTAGAGGGCATTTGAGGACTTCCCCCAAAAAGAGGGTTTTTTTTTGGTGGTAGTAGATGTGGTGGGGGCATACGGCCCTGCAAAGTCTCCTGAAGGGCTAGTGTGGCCCCCTAGTTTTCTACAGTTGCCAACCCCTGGTTTAACATAATTCCTGTGTTGTTTAACATTTACAAAACGCCCATTTTTCTCCAAACTTTTCTAGTTCTGGTATCATTACTCTATATTTTGGTTGGGAAGGGGCAGGCAACAGAAAACTGGCCCCAGAACTTCCCCAGTTGCTCATGCCTGCCTAAAACCAATGTTATGCTGGTATTCAACCTCCACCATGACAGAGATCCCCTCTTCCATCCACGGTTCTTTGTGCCATCCAAAAACTGGATGTGGATAGTGTCCAAATTGTATGGACCAGGTCTGAGTCAGACACTCTGGGTGTGCATTGGTCTTAATCACACTTGCAATAAACATACTAAGAAAAATGAGAATTAAGCTGTTCATAATCCATTTGTCCCACTGACTCCAATGAGTCTACCTGAAGCCTGACTAATTCTGAAAGCAAAGCAGTTGTTCTGGGAAGGATTAACAGAACTAAGTAAGCCTTTCAAAAAATCCATACTCTAAACAAAAAGTAGTAAAAGTAAGTAAATGAACAGTTGCACACAGTGTGAGAAAAGTGAAATAGGAAAATTCAAAAAAAGTTAATAATCCACAAATTCCACGGTGCTCAAATGAGCTTAAGATCTAATTTTCTCTACATTCTATGAGCTTTAACAGATTTAGAAAATGATACTTTAGCTGAAGCCTTGAAATCTATCTATCTGTAAAATTTAAAACATGGCAGTAGCAGAACTTACACGTCTACACCTTTTCATAGCTAAAACACATAAAAAGCAATACCAGGTAAATGGGGATGTCATTATTTGCTAGAGTCTTCACACTATTTCCTAAAGAGACTAAACTGTCTCTAAATTCTGAACACAACCACTTGGACTGATCAGCTCCCATTGATCCAATACTGGAGAACTGTCCTATTACAGGCCATGAATCTTGATCATGTACTTGCGTTGCACGGTCTTTCAACAGCTGTTTAGAGACAAATTAAACACAACAGCAATAAAACGTTATCACTTCAATCGGAAAAGAACAAAGCGCATTTTAGATGAGGTTACATCAGGCATACAGAGTGCTACTTGGGAACATCAACATTCGTTAGCTACTAATTCAACAGCTATTCTAAACCCCTTATCATCAGTGTCCAGAGGAGGGCGACCAAAATGGTGAAGGGTCTGGAAGCCATGCCCTATGAAGAGTGGCTTAGGGGGCTGGGTATGTTTAGTCTGCAGAAGAAAAAGTTAAGAGGGGACATGATAGCCATGTTTAAATATTTGAAGGGATGTCATGTTCAGGAAGGAGCGGGCTTGTTTTCCACTGCTCCAGAGACTAGGACAAGGAGCAATGGATTCAAGCTGGAGGAAAGGAGATTCCACCTGAACCTCAGGAAGAACTTCCTGACGGTCAGAGCTGTCCAGCAGTGGAATATGCTGCCTCGGAGTGTGGTAGAGTCTCCTTCTTTGGAGGTTTTTAAGCAGAGGCTGGATGGCCATCTGTTGGGAATGCTTTGATGTGTGTTCCTGCATAGCAGGGGCTGGACTCTATGGCTCCTGTGGTCTTTTCCAACTGTGATTCTATGATTTCTCTGAGTGATCTACTCTAAATTTTTACAGTTTCTTTCTAAACCTATGACCAATCTTCTTCACTTTGTTCAACAGAAAGGAAACTGTCAGAATGTTGTAAAGTGGGGAAATACTCCAGGATACCATTAAAACCTGACACTTTCATTGTAGCATAAGCTTCTCTGAGTGAACAGTTATAAAATATAACTGTATACACACTACTAAGCTTCAAATCTGTCCCACTGAAAGAGTAATGCCTACCCTAAATATTGTATAGCTATTCTATTTACACTTGTGTAACAAATCAGATATATTATTGCCCTTAGGCTCCAATTCAAGATACCTCTTTCACGCATTAACAGTTTCCAGTGCTACCAAAGAATTGGGAGTAGAGGATGAGGAGCTGGACTAGAAGAAGTCCACCCTTTGAAGAAAAGCTGAACAATATAGGTATGTTTTAACCCTACGACAAGATGACGAAAAGGCTGTATGATAACAACACTTAAATATTTCAAGAGAGCTGTCACATGATGGAGGAAATTTGTTCTTTTTTGCTCCAGCAGGTAAACCCTGGACAAATGGGTTCAACTGATAGGAAGAGATTTTTACTAAATAGAGTCTCGCATAACCACGTGATCAGTCTATGTGATTTCAGTTACCCACAGTGAGATACAGTCCAAAAATAGATACAGTTCCCTTTCACATTCACAGGTTTGACCTTTGCAAATCTGATTATTCACAAGGCATGCATGTGCCTTCCCCCATTCTCCTCCTCCTATTCCCTCGCCTTTTGCCTGGGCACACTTCCTTCCTTCTTTGCACCCAGCCAAAAGCAAGGGAATGGGAGGAGGACCACCACACACGGAGAAGGAAAGCATGTGTGCACCATCCCCCATCATTCCCTTGCCTTTTGCTCAGGTATGGAGAATGGACGCCAAGGCAAAAAGCAAGGGAATGAGGGGAGGCAGGCATGTCCCCCCACTGTTCTCTTGCCTTTTGCTTAGTCATGTGTACTCCTTCTCTGTGCTCAGGCAAATGGGAGGAGCACTGCACACAGAGAAGGAAGGTACACGTGCTTCCCCCTGCCCATTCTCTTGCCTTTTGCTCTGGTGCAGAGAAGGAAGGCATGTGTACCAAAGCAAAGAGCAAAGGAATGGGAGGGGGGAATCCTAATTGGGAATGGGAGCATGAGGAGTGGTGCTTTTCTCAGTTTTCCCATTTTTGTGAGAATTCTGCACCCCACATCCTCGAGAATGTGGAGGGGCCAGTGTACTTTAAATTTAATAGTAATAAAATAGAAATAAATGTAATAAGGTGAAATACCATATAGGACACATAGTATTACATGGAAAATGGCAGGGACTGTAAAACTGAAGCAAATGTTGCCCTGTTTACTCATGGTATTTGTTGTCTTGTGTTTGATCCCACCTGGGAGAAAGGCAGGATATAAATGTGATTGATCAATCAATCAATCAATCAATGTGCTCTAACACTATCCAGTCTCTTAGTAGGCCTCTTGATTACTCTTTGTAATCTGATCATGGTATAATGTCCTTCTGCAAAATTCTTATACTTTTACATAAAATCCTCGTCCCTGTCCAATACAGTCCCTAATAAAGTCTTTCTACTTGAGTCCTTGTAGTGTTTGTTATGGCACCAAAGTGCAACAGTGATGATGTTGCACTTTCACTATCCACAGTAAATCCCAGGACGCATCCTCTGCAGTCATGAAGGACGTACTATATCTGTAAGAATTTCCTGCATATATAAGCTTCTATACAGAGGTATGGTCATGTTAGAAGATGGTTACTCTCTTTTATTAACTTTAAGCAGAGGATAGATAATCAGCTATCATAAAGTCTGCTGACAAGAGATTTCCCATATTCAAAGATTACACTGGATACCTTCTGAGGTTCCATTTAAACTTCAAGATCTTGTGACAGGAAGAAAAGATAAGAGGTGCAAAAATCCAGTACCTTTCTAAGTCTAAGATGACCCCATTTCTCCTTTTCATTGTTTTGGTATCGACCTGGGGTTGAACCAAGAAGATACACTCTACAAAAAAAGACACAAACACAGACTAAATATGTATGTATGAAAAAAATGATTCTATGATTCTATGAAAAATAAATCAGGATGTTTTTGCCAAAGTGTATTCTTAAAGAGCATTATAAGGTAAAAGAAAGTCTTCTTGAAGACACTACTGCCTACAGTCCAAATTAAATAGTTCAACACCAGAAGAGACACAGCGTTTCAACAATCTCCTCTCTTTAAGGCCTTAATTTTATCTCTATTCCTTGCATGTTTTGAGAACATGAATAAAAGTGAGACATTTATAACCATGATCAGGTAACCTGGCATCTCTAGTGCTATATACCTGTTTCAATATGTAATGTAACGATACACTTGCATAAAAGAACTCAACTTAAGAAAAATTAACACAAGTTTTTAAGGAAGTATTTCAAAGCAGGTACCTTGTCTCTGAAAGATCATGTTGCTTAATTATTTCAACCCATTCACTGAGGGTGGGAGAATTGTAAGACATCAAATAGCTTATCAGGTCAGACTTAAACATTGTATGAGATTCACCATCAGATGCAGCAGTTCCAGGTGGCAGCTTTGGATACAGAGGACTTAGCCATATCCTAGAAGATTTTAAAAAATGCTTTAACAGTATTTTCCAATACGTCTTTGAGCTTAGAAAAGTTAGAAAGTTGCATCTTCTGTAACGATCACAGACTTCTAACATTCTTCCCTTCTGCCCAGCAACATATATTTGATGCATCCACTCTTCTTACCACACTGACATCAGGAGTGTTTTCTGTGTTGATAAGTATTTTCCAAACAGCCTCCATTACTGCATGTAGAAAGTAGAGGTTCTGTCATACTCACAGCAATCCCATATTCATATGTCCTAGTCCAAGTATTTCATTCTACACAGAATGATGTACCCATCCAAGCTGGAAGTCTGCTTCCAATATCTTCACATATAAAGTCCAGGATGGGGACTTCATCTTTTTCTCACATTACCCCCACTGTACTTAAGATAGCTGGCATTGAAGACACAAACAGGAGAATTCCATACAATTTTCTATTGCCCCTCCGTAAGAAACCTCAGCCCAAACTCTCCTGTACCAACTTCCTTCCTTCTACACCTTCTTTCCTTCTATGACTGCTTTACTCTAGTAGTAGCAGCAGTGGAGATCTATATCACCATAGAAAATTCAGAAACTTCTGTAAATGCTGGTGAAAGTGAATCAAAATGTGATTCATTAGATTATACAATATTTGTTCTGTTAGTTGAGGCTGTAGGGAACTGACAACTTTTGGTCTTTTAATTAAAAGGAAACTTACTGAAAGTTTATCTTCTGGAAATTGTTTCTAACCTGTAGTGATACGTACACCCCCAAACAAGTAGACATTCTCTTTGTTCGGTTTTTGTAGTGACACATGTAAGTAGATGTAAACAGAAGTAAGCAAAACAATAGGCAGATAATTCAGTGACATGCTACTTTTACCTCCACAACCACCACCACCATTATATTCGAGACAGACTGAAGAGACAGGATTTGTGCTAGCTATGTAGACAAGTTTTCAGTGTAAACTACACTGCTGTCAACAGACAAAATTTTTTCTCTCACTTAAAAGCCTACTAGATATATTCTTTTATTCTATACAAAACTCATCAAGTATAATTTTCCTTGAGAGGAAACAAAAAAAGAAAAAAAATGAAAGGCAAATTGAGGCAAATCTCATACTGCCTGCTATGAATAAAAAAGAAAAAGAAAGGAAGGAATATTTCATATAGAATAAAACATATCTGGAGCTATTCCCTGTTATAAGTGAAGGGAGGATTTAATGATGCACATGCATTCTAAGCAGCCTGACCCAAGCAACTATTATCTAGAAGACCTTGAAGCACTGGAGCATAAAAGTACAGAAACTTTTTTAAATCCAAAAATATGAAACTGTGCAAGACTTTCTGAAATCTTAAATTAATTACAGATTACAGAACAAGCTAATAATGTTTCTTATCTCAGATGGTCCAGAGACCTCCCCCAACCCCATCGAGGAGACCACTCATACAAGCAGCATGTAAATATATTTTCTTTTAAAATGAAACATTATACACATCTTGACCTCTTTCAAACACACAAGGAAGCAGTACTTTTACAATTACTGCTATCCTTTAGTGATGGAGTGTTGTTCCTAGAATTTTGCTGTAAGTTCTCTGGAAGGTCATGCAGAAATTATCTAGCCACCTATGTAACTTTCACAGCTTTGGACTGATCACAACAGATCAGAAGACTGATACAGTAATAATGAAGGTAGGAGTAATTCACTTGAAACACTTTATTCTCTGTAATTATATCAACAATCATTTCAGATACCACAGTGGAGGAGTAATGGGACCTATTTCCTGTACCACTGTTTGAGAGAGCCTGACCCAGAAGATTTCTTCACAACATAAGGCAAAGGCAAACCAACAAGAATGGATCCTCAGGGAAATAAGGCAAGCCAAAGGCCACTAAGCCTGCACTAACCAATGGTCTGCAGTGACAAGGCACAATATTAAATATTTTTCCAAAGAGTGAATGACTATATACAACCTTTAAAGGATGCTTCATGTGTATACATATATAAAAATGAAGGGCCAATATCCAACAGGGTGCTTCAGCTGGAAAGGGTAATATCTTCTCTATCCTGCAGTCCCCCTGTGCACCCTGAATTTTTTCCCCAAAGAACCGCATGAACAGATTTCTGCTGTGGAGAGTGGGATGGGGAATTCCTGGCACTACCACAAATGTAGCGATGGATTTAGCTAAAGGTAGGGAGGCTGTTTCCAAAAAATGGAAATTCAAGCGGCAATCAGGCAGTGTGTGGCTAGTTAACTCTTGCCTTATTTCAGTAAGTGTCATGAAAATCAAGAGTCTTAACATCTTTTTTCTTACCCTTGTGTTTTCTGGTACCAATCTTCGTCAATAAGATTTGAGGTATGTATCACTACTCGAAGGCCTTCCTCATAATATAATAACATCATTTTCCTATACAAAAGACAGATACAGTAAATATCACATGAAGACAGAATCAAATACATCAAAAGCCAAAAGCCCTAACTGTACCTTTAGCATATTTTTGAGGATTTCACATCTACATTTTTTTGTGTGTATATATGTGCCTTCCAAGCTACCTGTCAACTTGTGGCTACCCCATGAATTTCACAGGGTCTTCTTAGACAAGGAATACTCATAGCTGGTTTGGTCAGTTCCTTCCTCTGAAATATAGCCTACAACATTTGTATCTGTTGGCAGTCTCCCATCCAAGTACTAACCAGGGCTGAGCCTGCTTAGCTTCTAAGATGAGACAGGATTTGGTGCCTTTAGAGTACTGCATTATAGTTACGGTTTGCGAGTCTATCAAACCAATTAAAAATAAATGAATGCTAAAATATTTTTTCCACTCAGGTGGGGACATTTAACCATTATACCCTAGATCAGAGCTTTCCAAACTTTCATGTTGGTGACACATTTTTTGCACATGCATCATTTCGTGAGACAGTAATTCAGTTTTACTAGCAAACCAGAGGTTAAACAGCAGCAAAGGCAGCCCCCCCACCTGATCCTAGCTTGCTGCTGTTACCCTCACCAAGAAAAGACCCCAGCGAGGGCAGAAGCAGTGAGAAAGGCAGCTCTTCCCCCCGCCCTGATCCTGGCTTGCTGCTGCAGTGGTGGCAGCAAGAGAGGCTTGGGTCGGGGGTGGTCTTTCTCAGCCAGGGAAGGTGACACACTTACACACTTTAGGCGACACACTAATGTGTGACGACACACCGTTTGGAAAGCTCTGCCCTAGATCTATTAAAGTCTGATTTCTGGCTCAAGTTAAAAATGGAAACTGCTTTCATGGCCCAGTTAAGACAATCAGGTCAAGTGCAACCTTGGAAAATTTCCTGAACTTTTCATCAGCTATGTTACCTTTCTGAGCAGGTTGTCAAAGATGGGAAATGGACACATGACACTTAGTGCAGTGGTTCCCAAACTTAGGGACAATGTCTGTAGCAGACAGATGGGCAAAACACAGGCTGCATGCAGTTCTTAAGTTTTTTTTGTACCTCTTCGTGAAAAAAAATAGAGAAAAAAAATATGAGGGGGCAAACTGTGTGTGATTTGATGCCAAAACTTGGCAACAAACTCCTAAATCCAACCTTTCTCTAACTTGAATTGTTGATGTCTTAAAGCAGGTGGTATCCTAATAGCTCAATACAGCCTTGGGGGATGGCTAATATCTAGAATCCAGATATCTTGAACAGAGGTGGGGAAAGCATAGCCCACAGGCTGCATGCACCTTTCAGGGGCCCTATTTTTTAAAAGTCATTATTAGGTTTTTTAAAAAAGTTTAGTTTATTGCAATCCACAGACCCAACAGAACAATCAGAACAAAATTCTACAACATTAAGTAAAAAACAGCAAGAAATTTAGCAGCATAAGCACAAAAAAATAGTCACATTAACTGTGAACATTCCAAATACTCTGATCCTATGAATCAACTATTGGAGAGCTGGGTTATTAAAAAAAAACACAGAACAAAAAAAAATGTGCAACATAGTTTCAATCTCTTGTGAACTGTAAGGACAAAGCCTCAAAGGGAAGGGCAACCCAACATACCTGCCATAAAGCAATTCAGAAGGGAAAGCATTACATTTGGCCTTAGTAAATAACATATGCGAATTTGGAACAGTCAAGTTCTTTAGGTAATTTGTCAGAAGGAAAGACCCTACATCATGAATATTTAGTGCGCTTGGTGAGCATGATGTGAAAGAGCAAGCCTGAAGACCACAAAAGACTATATCCCAAGGTCTTTGTTTAACTGATTTTAACCCCATATGATAGCCTAGGTTAAGAAGAAAGGATGATGAGAGGCCAATTGTAGCTGCTTTATGCGCTATATACTTACACCAGCAACTAGTGTATACACATTGTGCACAAGGTAATTTAGTAGCCTTTGCCACAACTGAAGACAGTAACTCTGAGCCAAGCGTCATAACTCCCATCCATCCCTTGCCTGAAAGGGGGCAGTCCCTGGTTTCTAGGAGTTTGAAGTAAACCTCTTAAAAAATTTCGCCTGGAAATTGTCAGGCTCAGAGTTAGCCCCCTCAGTCCAAATGGCAACAGCAAACAACAATTTAGATGCAATATTTGCATTATAAACCTTGAGAGCAGAGGATATATATTGACTCCCTTTTGTAAAAAACAGACAAACACGCACACAAAATCTTAAGATAGCTGATTACTAAGTCTATGTTTGTCAGTTTTTTAAAAACGTGTATACTTTTTCATTTTAATCTGAAATCTACTAATTGTTGTCCTCAGGATTAATTGAACTGTTAATTTTAGGTGGTATACTTTTAATGTTAAACAGCCTTTTGATTAATAAATAATATGACCATACATTAAAAAATAATGTTCAGATTTGTAAATTAGGTCCAACAGGTGTCATTTTCTGTTTGCATACATTTCATATTTCCTATGTCATTTCACTCTGAAATCTTTATTAAGTAAATTGCAGTACAATGCTAAATAGAAAGCATGTGATATCATGCTGGCTTTCTTCCCTGAAAAGCCAAGTTGGCTTAGAAAATGGTACTTAAGAATGACAATGTACCAGAGAAATAATCTGCCTAGCTCACAATGCTGACTCATTCTAAGCACACACACACACACACACACACACAACGTAAGTAACATGATAAACACATGAAGTTCAAAAATGAAAGTAATACTTAAAGAATTGAGTATTTACTGTGTTGGTTTTTTTTATTTGTTCAGTGAATCAGCTCTGTTTTACTTAGGTTTTAAAGTAGTATTGTGCAGTATCCTAGACTTTTCATCTCTGAGCACATGTATTTATTGATTGAGACTTCTCAACATACATTTAAGGGAACTATGCATATGTTTTCACAATCTCAATGATATCCATGTACATGCGCACAAGTGCATCAAGCCCCCAAATAAAATCTAGGTGTTGCCACTTAGGACTATGCTCTTCATAAACAAGATTTCTAATCCGTGAGGACAACATTGCTACATCTCTTGAACTTACAAAGGAGTCTTGCCCACCTGTCCAGATGGCAATGGGTATCATTATATCTTCTGTTTTGTAGACAGAAGGTGCTGTCTGATTGTATTTTTCCATATTTCCTTTTATTATTGTGTTCTGTAGTATACAGAAAATAACCAACACCTGAAATACTACTTAAGTGCTATTTCTGAGCAAAATGAAAATTGTGGGGGAAATTATCAAGTTAAAACAGCAAAGAACTTAATAGCAACATATTGAGATACCAAATGTAAGCCAATGATGTGGTACATATGCAAGGAAACTATGACCACATGTTACTGCTTTATAAGCCAAGTTCTTGTGGATACTGTAGCAGGAAAAGAGGGAGCATTTGCAAGAGTGACATTTGGCAGCATTCCCATGGCAGGCATAACATACAGTGTAGTCCTCAACATCACATCCGTGGAAGTGAGATCCAGATTATATCCACAACAGCATCGAACTGGTGTAGTGCAGTACCAGAATTGGTTTAACAAAATTTGAGTTAACTTGGAAGAGTATATCTAGCACAGATCCCCACAGGAAAAAATATATCAATGACAGAATTTAAAGGACGCTTTTAAATAAACTCTTAATTGCGATAGGCACCCATACACAAATTACATTCATGGGGGAAGCTTTCATATTTCAATTTATGAAACCTTCTTTGTCCAGTTGCTTGAGGGCATTTTTCAGAACAGAAGTTTGTCTAAGCTGAGGATGTTGACATGACACAAACTAGGACACAGATGTAAGTAACTAGATAGGTTAGGTTAGAAAAAAATGGGAGTTAGTAATAATGCTAATGGAGTATTTTTTTTTTACATTACTCTTCTGTGTAGCTGGATGTACAGAAATTAAAAAAGTAGATTTGCCCCTACATTCTCCCTCTCTGCCAAACAAAGTTTAACCTGTCAGGTTTCTTCGTTTGAGCCTGTTGTTAACAACACAAGATTAGGGACATAACACACAGTTTGCCAACTTAGTTAGCTAACTTTCGTGGACTTGTCTGCAAGGTCATCTTAAGGGGTAGCAAGCACACAGAGATATGACTGTATTTGATTATCCATTTCCACTTCTTTTGTAATTATAGAACCTGCCCTGCTCTGCAGATACTTGATATGTATTCCATCAATGATGACAAAACTAAATTAAAATAATTTGAACCAGCCATCATCTATTGCATTTCAATGGTTGGTAGAGTATTTGGCCAAGATCCAAACAGCTGCACATTGTATGCTATGAGCACACTGTAGCTTTTCAACTTCTCCCTTCAGTAGATGTCCTCCCTCAAAAGTTGGTAGCCCTCTAGTAAAACACCCCATCAGGCATGGGAAGTTGTCTACAGAAAAAAGGAGGATATTAACCATTTTGCACACATACACTACTTTTGCATCCCTGGATACTAGTTTATAAAGATAAACAGTTAGCATTTGTATGTGTCAGACCACATTTTGAATTACCTTCAGCTCTTGCAGCAATATAAAAAATGTATTTTCATAACTGGCTTTCCCTTAGATATCATAAACTACTTACGTGTGGTGGGTTCCATAGGCAATATGCAGTTTTGCCTACAATAAAAACAATGGTTTCTTTTTAAATAAAAAGTTTTCTAGCACTATTAAACTACAGGTTTATTTTAGGAAAAACAATTTTCTGATTTGCTTTCACTTACTGCTCTCTGGTGGCCTCAACACAAATTGCATGACACCACTTTTTACCCAAAACTGTATGTGGTCTTCAAATTCTAAAAATTACTATGGAAATGTTGCAAGTAGCTCTCCATTACCAGTTTCTCTCTCTAGATTTTACTCAGTTTAATTAGACGAGACAAAAATGCTGTGCAAGTTACTGCAGAAAAAAGAATGGAAGTGGAAACTCACTGACAACAGAGCATAAACAAGTAGTGAGAATAGAGCTTTCTTTTTCATTTTTGACACCTATTTAAAAAGGAAGCAAAATTCAGTCCATCCATATTCCAAACAGAAGCCGCAGAACTGTATAGAAGCTACCACAACTCTGAGTAGATCTTTACACTAGTGCAGGCAGAAATGCTGCCATACAAATTTGTTCTCACCGATCCATTTTTAAAAAATGATAAAACCATCTCAATACATGTTTAGGAAATATGGTGAATGGGCCCTCTTTCTTTCTTTACTTGTCCAGCATGCCTCTTTCTTCCTGCTCCCCCCACACCCTCTTTCTCTCTTTTTAATGTTTCATAGGTTCCAGAAGCAGAGAAAAGACGCAGTGAAACATTTCAGGAAAATTTATTTAGAATATAAGTGGCTGGCTGGACTTTGCTGCTGAGGCAGAGTCCACTAGTGTCACAGTCAGGAAAGCTGGAGCTTGATTTTCAAACCAACTATGACAGGAAAGAAGCTTCAGGAAAAGAAGATACGGGACAAGAAGGATCCCACAAGGAAAGCACAAGTAGTAAGGGAAGAACACAGCTTTTGTTTCTTTATGCTCTCTGCTGAATAGGGGCCTGTAATACATATACAGTAATAGAATGCACATGTCAGCATCTCCACATACATATACACTGATGGACACAATCGCAATTCAGATTGGCACATGGAATCCTTGCACAAGCACAAGCATGTGAAAAGCTTTTTGTGCAGATCACAGGCTACTTTGAAATTTGCAACGGGATTTCAAATGAATTTCCAAATATCTTCTCAAAATAAATCAGGTCAAATAAAAATATTTTCTGATTAAAAATAGCCTTATCATAAATATTACATTCTCTGCATAATACTGCTGGTAAACTGCAGTACAGAACATCTTATTTTGTCAATTTAGAGAAGAAAAAAAAATTACCTGGCACAAACGAACATTCTTATATGGATGTGCTTGTTCATGCAGTGCAGCCTTGGATTCTCGTTTCTCTCCATGGATTATTAACAAAGGTTTGTCCCTTAGAATAGAGGAACTTCATTAGGCAAATTCACAGATAACCAGGTTTGCACAAGCTCCCAGGTGAACTATTATCCATAATTCCTTCAGTAGCGGTCCCACATTACTTGTTCAATTTCATCTTTAAGAGTATACTTGAAAAAACTCCTTAAAAACCCAAACAGCCTTATAGGTCTGAAAGGCCAACATCCAAAACTATGTTAACGGAAGGAAAGTACAGGCAGTGAACTCTGTCACACTATTTATCTCAGGTAACATACTAATTTCTAGTTATGCTTAGGAAACCTATATCTGCAGAACATTGCACCCTACATTTCATATTTAAGAACCATTCAGGAATTTAGCAAACAGTAGTACTGGCAGTCTCATCATGGCACTACCTTTCTGTGGTGGTGGAGCTCCATGCTCCCATGAAGCGAAAGGCTTTATTGATGTATCAGTGCTTCTGGCAGGAATTTCATGCTAGACAGGCTTTTGCTGAGACTAAATGTTCCAAACAGCCACTTGGCAGCAGCCTTAGTGGGGGATGACACTGGCGGAGGATCTCTCAGAGACAACAGTGGTACAACAGCTAACACTTGCTAACATTACACAGAAAGAGGCATGGTAAACATCTTTTGAATTTTTTTTTAATCATGAAAACCATGTGATGAGACAATCCAAACTGAAACAAGAGATAATGCCAGAAGATGAGACTCCCAGGATGGAAGGCACTCAATGAGCTACTAGGGTAGAGCAGAACATGAGTAGTGCTGTGGCTGATGATACAACTGAATTCAAGCTGAAAGTATGTTTGGCTGTTCACACACTCAAAGGGAAAAAGAAAGTCTGAAGCATGTATGACAGGAAGATGGAATGTGAGAAGAATGTATCAGGGAAGCCAGACATCGTAAAACAAGAAGTGGAGTGTATAAACATTGCAATACTTGGGGTGAACAAGCTAAAGCGGACAGGAATGGGATATTTTGAGTCAGATAATTAGTGTTTTATTCAGGAAATGAAAATCTAAGAGAAATGGCGTGGCATTTATAGTGAGTCAAAGGATAAAATGCAAAGTCTGATCAAATCATGTCAATAACATTTCAGAGAAAACCCATCAACATAATCATAATCCAAGTTTATGCTCCAAGTACAGAGGCAGAAGAAGAAGAAACTAAAAATTCTGTACAGGAGTCAAGAAGGAAATTATCATACACCAAAATGGGACTTCTTGTTAATCATGGGTGACTGGAACACAAAAGTAAGAAACACAGCAGAATCAAAGATTGCAGGAAAATTTGGCCTAGGATCAAGAAATGAATCAAGGGACTGATTATTACCAGGTCAACAGTTTGTTCATCACAAACACATTCTTCAAGCAAACAAAAAGCCAACTGTATATGTGGACATCACTTGATAGCCAATACAGAAATCAAATAGACTACATAATCAGAAGAGAAAATGGAGAAGCTCTACTCTCTTTACAAAAACAGGACCATGAGCAGATCATGGCACAAATCATGAACTGCTAATATCAAATATTATTGTAAAGTTGAAGAAGAACACTAAACTAACCATTATGCCAAAACAAAAACTGAAGAACTTCTCTGTAGAATTTGAAGATAATGTGAAAAACAGATTTGCACTGAAGCCAGGGACGTTGTTTGGGAGGAATGTAAAAAGACATTAATTGCAGCCAAAAAAAAAAAAAAGAGAGAGAGAGAGATGCCTTAACGGATGACAGATGAAACTCTTCAGGCAGCCAAGGACAAACAAAAAAGCAAAAGGGGACAGAAACTTTTTGGCAACTTGTGAAATAGGGACAAAGAGAACTACTATAATAATCAATGCAGAGAAATATACGACAACAGGGCAACATAGTACTTGACAAGTACAAATAAAGAAGATGGAAACAAAGCTCAAACAAGTTGCTGAAAACGTCTGAAAATGTTTCAAACCATTGGATAAACGATTTGGATACTAAATATGGACTGCTTCTTCATTATATAACAGCGGCAAGAATACTGTCTGCTCAAACTTAGAAATGGACTAAAGCACCAGCAACAGAAGATTGGATTGTTAAAGTTGCTGAACTATACCAAATGGCCTAACTAACATGGGTTTGAAAGGATAAGCCAACTGAGAATTTTTGAAAGACTGGAAACTGTTTAAAAGCTTTTTGAACAATAAGAAATCAAATGATGCAATAGTTCATGTATATCATCGCCAGAAGTTTGTTTGGGTGGATCTGCAATGGTAGAATAATATTTTACTGTCTTTTTTTATTTCCTCTGTCTCATTACAGTTTGTTGAGGCGGCTCAGAGCTCTTTTATGTTCTAGTAAGTTAGTGATTAGTCAGTAAAATAGTGGTTTATTGAGTTGTTTAGTGTTTTTTAATTTATTATTTTAGTATTGTATTTTAATCTTAGATTACGTTTTTGTTAAACACATAAGCACTGACTAACTTTTTTATGTTAAAAATGTTGTTTTGTGTTAAAATAAATAAATATATGTATATCTAGAAAAAGAAGACTAGGACTTGGAAGGGCAGATATAAAAGAACTAGATAAGATCCTAAAGAATAAAGATGTATCATTGAATACTGAAATTAGGATAGTTCCACGCTGTCGTATTTCCAGTTTCTATGTATGGTTGTGAAAGCTGGACAGTGAAAAAAGCTGACAGAAAGAAAATCAACTTATTTGAAATGTGGTGCTGGAGAACAGTTCCACGAACACTGTGGATTATTAAAACGACTAATCAATGGGCCACAGAGCAAATCACGCCTGAACTCTCCCTAGAAGCCATGATGACAAAAGTGAGATGGTCATACTTTGGACGTATCATGAGAAGAGATGGTTCATTAAAAAAGATCCTAATGTTTGCTAAGTTAGAAGGCAGCAGAAAAAGAAGAAGGCCACATAAAGATGGATAGACCCAATCAAGGAAGCCACAGTTCTGATTCAGCAAGACTTGAGCAGGGCTGTTGATGACAGCATGACTCTCTCGTTCATAAGTGAAAACCAACTTGATCACAATTAACAAACAACAAGCAGCATTGGCTGTAAGAGATACAAGATATGTGATCTATCATTTTAATTTTATCTTTAATGAAATAGGTTTCTTTCTTTTCTATTTTACTTCTCAGCATGTAACTGTCAGAGCCAGTCCTTTTATATACTGTTTTCCAGTTACTGAGAAGAACAGAATGGATGCTGTTGCACACTGCTGTCAGACAAAAGAAAAAAAAAATCTGAAGTCTAATGAATGGGTTAGCCCCTTCTAAAACAGGAGAGTAGGTAAAGTGGGGCCTTAAAGCCACATGCAGCCATCCAAGACTGCTATTGAGTAACTTGACCACACCAGACCCTCTGGACTGCCCTTTTTGTGGCCAAGAAGAAGGTTTGAATTGCCTTTCGGGAAGCTTCAATGAGAAGCAATTCACCTAACTTGTATCATATAGGTAGTGCTGAAGAAAGACAATCACAGTGTCACTGCATCTTCAGTATCCCCTTTTCCTATTTAATAAAGTACTTTACAAGTTGAACCTCACTTATCTGGAAATCCAAAAACCTCCTAAAACTGAAACTTTTTGCCACCACCTGTCTGCTTCTGCCTTTGATGCAGCAACTGTGGCACTGTTCATCTCTCAGATCTTCAGTCTTTCTCTTTGCTGCCAGTTGATCACTACCGCCTTTGAGGTGGATGCTGTGGCACTCCTGCCTGTTCACCTCTCTGATCTGAGGAGTGGTGCAGTAACTGTCTCAAAGGCAGAAGCAGGTGGCTGGTGGCAAAAAGAGAGAGACTCAGGATCTGAGAGACGAACAAGCAGGAAAACTACAGCTGCCATCTTGAAAGTAGGAGCAGGTAGCCGGCAGCAAAAAGAGAGACTGAAGATCTGTGAAATGGTGACAGGCTTGGATTCCCACCATTTCACAAATCCTCAGTCTCACATCTCATACGTAACTCTAGAAGTGAACAAACAAGACATGAGGCTATTTCAAAAAAGGTACTGTATTCTAGATTCTGAAAAAATCCAAAATAGTTCTGGCCGCAAGTATTTTGGATAAGGGAGGCTCAACCTGCAATATATTTATACTGATTACAAATGTAGACTAGGAAATGTAAACCAGAAATATGAAGTAGAAGTCTATTCAACTTTATTTCCATTAAAATGAACATCAAGAATAAAGCCAAAAATTCTCAAAGAAATGTACCTGAATTCCTTTGGATACTGTTTGACAAGCCATTCCACATCTATACAATAATTAAACTTGGCCACAGAGAGAAGGAAAAAAAAATCATGATTAGAAGTGTATGCATCTGGAGAAGGATTGCTTTTTCACCAAAGCAGTATTTGCAGTGCGACACTTTCTGATCAGTGTTGCTTGCCAGCACCCCTTCCCATTAGAATCCTATTTTTCAACATTTTAGAATTTATTTCCTGACTCACATTTTATCTCCCATGACAGAGTGTCCTTACCCTCTGTGAATACAAATTCAATTCAACACAGCAACCAGGACTGTGATTGTAAGCTATGGGAGATCAAGATCCCAGCTAATTTCAGCTTATTGTGAACAAGCTGTGTGCTAGCACATATAGCCTGTTCACTCCCACCTGTGACATCCTGGTAGTAGGAGCACCAAAGCCAGAAGGGGATAATAGCTGAACAAGGAGGAACCATTCCCCCGCCACAAATCAAATGATCACTGTTAGTGTAACTGGAAATGAAATCATGCCAGGTCCTGTTCTAGTAATCAGCTGAAAGTACAGTGCTCCCTCTGTGGGCATGACTTTCTCACGTATGAATGTGAGGTTGCACGAAGCATTGTGTCCCATTATAGTCAATGGATGCCTTATTTAGAAGTCTAAAGACATTTCCAGTTTAGTTATCTGCCCTAGCAAGAGAAGCTAAGTTTGAAAAAATGGACTATGTGTACCAGTACAAAGGTTACACAGAACAAACCAAATCCTCCCAGAATCACACATTCTCCAGTTAAATAATAAGCACATGCTACCCATTCTTAAAAATTATTAAAGCATGTCTTGAGAAGACATCCAGGTATAATTCTTTTAAGTACCATTTGAAATGTCAATGAAATGAGTAAGCATCTGAGTTTTACAGAAGCTATTTTGTAAACTCATTTCTATTTTGTGACATTTTGGCTTATCCAAAATAGTGGCATACCATACCTTTTGGAATTTTTCATAATGTATCAAGAGAGCCAACCAAAATATTGTGCTTCACCACAAGACTCTTCTCACAGTCTGTTTTCACAAAATTGTTCTCACAGTTACTACATCTTCAGAAACAAGTAGTGGCTGAAGATGTAAGACTGTTCTGTATTTTAAAAGAAAATGACCATGCAAATTTACCTGTGCAGAAGATATAAGAGTTCCAAAGAGGGGAGACAAAATATCTGTTACAAAAAATTAGAAAAAAATATAAATATTTTTTACATTAAATAGGTATCTAATAAATTATTTTTATTATCCAAAAGTCAACATCAATGCATTTATGCTGAGCCAGGTATCATAAAGCTTTATCCCACATGAACAACTGCCAGGCAATAGGTATATTCAACTACAGCACTAAATCGCATCTTAGTGTTATGCACATGAACCGTGCATTACCCTTCTCCTCCTCTAGCGTGGTCATGAGAACATTATTTCTGATTTGGTCCAGAAAAGATGGCTAAGGTGACTTTAAAACTTGAAAATAATTAGAATTTAAAAAAATAGAATAAAAACTTTTAAAATAAAGTAATACTGAAAAATTGAGAATTAAGAACAACCTCCCTTTAAAAAAAATCCAGTAAATACAGCCAAATCACTAAAAAAAACCATGTGGGTCAAACAAACAGCTCATGTAAAGCTAAACAAAAGGGCCTAAAAGTAAACAAACATTCCTTACACACAGTTTTAATAAGGGGGTATCACTATTGTCAAGGCCCAGTTCTGTATCAACCCCGTTTTTGCTGGACATACAAGAGGGTGGTAGGCTAATTTAGACATGAATGTTCAATTCCTTTTAATTCACTTAATGAAAATATATAATTTTGAACACAGAATCAGTATGATCTAGGGGTGAAGAGCACGGGGCAAAGAAATTCAGGTCCAGATCCACCAAGCTATAAAATTCACTGAGTGGTCTTGGGTCAGTCACTCTTTCAAGCTGACTTATCACACAGCAGTGATAATAACGTGGGGAAGAGGAGAGCCATGTATTCCAAAGCTCATTGGAAGAAAAACAAAATGTAAACATAATATTAAACAGACAGACATCACAAACAGTACATGCATGCAGTACTTTTCCAGTTACAAATAACATCCAACATAAGCTCCTTGAAAAAAAATTGAGCATGCAGCTGTTTATCCATTTATTACCTCTCACTCCTGTCTTGGTATTTCTCACCTTTAATGTGGAGGGCTCCCAAATTGTATTTAGACTTAATTCCTTTGACTTTAGTGAGGAAGAATCTGAAAGGATTTCCTCCATTCAATAGGTCCCAAGTATCTTGCACTTGGTTAGATGGCTCTGAAGACTCCTGGCTCAGGACAGGCTTGTGAGTCCTTCCCTGCTCCTTCCCTGCACAATGCTCTTTGCTTGTTGCATCTCCTTTCCCCTTCTGATCTTTAATATCATCCTCATCATCACTACTTGAAAGGCACCAACCCAGCCCTTCTTGAGAAAGCTTCTGTTTTTGAGCTGGGGCCATCTCCTGTGGAAAGCTCTCATCATGATGCTTCAAAGGAGAAGTCTTCCGCTTGTGTGCCGTTTTTCTGGCCTCTGAACAAGGATAATGCGGTTCACTGCCCTTGCTTAGGCCAGCTCCCTGGGATAAAGAAGTGGAGGGCTTTTCGCCATGAGCTTGCTCATCAGCACTGTCATCGCTACTAGAGACTGTCCATTTCCCATGCTCGGTTTCCTGCGACATGTTAGAGTACACGAAAAGACTTAGGGATGAGGCAGTGAAATGGTTTTTGGGAGGACTGGATGGAGGCAGGGAAATTACTTCTCTCACCACTCATGAAGACTCCCATCCGATTAACTAATCACCATAAAAAGCCTTTTTTTAGAAAAACTAAGCTCTCCTCTTGAAACATCTGAAGGAAGACAGGTTAGATTTGGAAGCAATTCCCCGAATTTGCAGTATTCTTGCACTTGCACTTCGTCTTCAATCTTTGTATTTCAGAAACGACCTATTGAGAGTAAGAATTTGGATATTACCTGGATATTACAGATCAGTTAGCTTAAAGCTCTCCAGAAAAATAAACCGGCACAACTCACCGGTCTGAAGCAGCAGCACAGGAGTCAAATACCTAAACTTGACCTCTCCTCGCCACTCCCACAAGTAAGAAACACGCGTTTAGCCCGCGCTGAAAGCTCAAGCCTCTTCCTTCCCGGGTCGGAACAAATAAGTAATAAATAAACGATTTCTCAAAAGGGAACACAATATTTCTGAGACGTTTCTTGCTGCAACAGATGGAAAGGCTTCGCAAAAGCACCTGCAACACCTACAAAAACCCCAACTTCCGTAAGAAAGAAGGAAAGAGAGACCACAAGGACCTCCTGCTGCTAACCCTCAGCATGCCTTAAACTGGGTTACAAACCTCCCCTTCAAGCCACCCGCCCCCTTTCTGGGCACAGCGGAAAGACCAGCAGCCAAAAAGAGGCGAGACTAATGAAGCGAACTTCCCCTTCCGGGAAAGACTCACTCTCTTATAGCTACCATGATTGACGCCTCAGGACGTCCAATGAGCTTGTCCATTAAAGCTGGGAGATGTGGGGAGGTGGGGCCAAAGACGCTCTCCAGTCTATTTTGCCTCCCTTCTCCCCTAGCCAATGAGAACGGCGCGCTTGGTTGCCAACAGGAAGTTGAGCAGGAGTGGTTTGGTTGCTAAGGGAAGCGCCGTACTGGTTGGAGGGGCTTTTGTTGTCGGCCATGCGCGCCGCAGTTGAAAGGGCGGAGGAGGGGGGCGGGCGCGGTGGCCATCGGCGTCACAGAAAGCGGTGGGAAAAGGTAGGCGGGGACTAAGGTTATCGTAATCACCGCGGTTAATGTTGTTATACCGCCTTAACAGAGCCTTCCTTTCCATCGAAGAATTCAAATTCTTTCCCAGCCTGTATTTTATCCTGGCGAAAGATCCTGGGAGGGAGACCAGGCTGAGGGAGGATATCTGACTTAGGAGGGAGCAGGAAGCCCGCTCTAGCACTCTGACCCTTGGTTTTCATAATTGTTGTTGAGTTCAGGGCCATGTCCGCACTAGCCTGTTATGGCGCGATGATTCCACTTTCGGCCCCTCCCGAAACTGCAAACCCCAGGATTCCAGAGGATGTTGAAAGTGGCCCAGGTCTTTTCCAAGCGACCTTAAGAAGAACCTATCACAGTTTTGGTTTGGGTTTTTTTTTTGGCTAGGTTTGTTCAGAGGGGATTTGCCTTTGCCTTCTTCTGAGACTGAGAGAATGTGACTTGCCCGAGTCAGTGATTTCCACAAGTGAGCAGGGACTCAAACCTTGGTTGCCAGAGTTGTAGTCTAGAGCTCAGACCATTACACCACATTGGCTCAACATGTTTAAAGGCTATTAATGATTAATTGCTCTATGTATTAATTGTTCTATGTGTATTTTAACTATGACTTTTAACTCAATCTATTCTGTACCCTGCCTTGAGCCTTGCGGAGAGGTAGGTAACAAATAAAATTTATCATTATTATTATTATTATTCACTGTCCCCCCCTTTTTTGGAAGTAGTTTTGGATACTGCAGGAGTGATTGATGACTGCTGCTAACAAGAATATCTTAAAGGGGAATTTGATCACTTCACATAGAATGAGAACATGTATCATGGGATACATATATTCCTTGCAGGCAGCAGTATAGTCTTCTGTATATTAGTCGCTGGGAAGCACAAGCAGGAGGGTGCTATTGCACTCACGTGCTTCTTGTGGGTTTCTCATAGATATGCACAAATGTAATGCTGGACAAATTCAGCTTTTGTTCTAATGCACCATGTCTGCAATAATTACTGTGGCCATGTAGTGATATAAAAGAGCCAGCAAGGTACATGTGGAATTCTTTCTTTGTGAGACAAGATTTCTTACTCCTAAATACAAACTGAAGGATTACTCTTTCTAAATTGACTTTACTTATCAGTATAAACATTGAGATTTCAGTTTAAAGTCTCCTTTACAGTGAACAAAGGGGGGGGGAAGGGTTTGAGGTGTGACTGTTATTTTTATTTATTAAAATATTTATATCCTATCTTTCAGCATGACAGAAATCCCAAGGGAGCATGCAAAGAGAAAATGAGCATTAAAATAAATTCAAAACAAAAAACTAAACTGATAGATTGCCATCATTAAAAGTGGTGTATTTAAAACCACAGAGAGCAGAATCAACTTCTTATTAAAGTTTTTAATCAATGGAACAACAGCAGCAACAACAGCTACTACATCAAAATCTGGGCAAAGATGGATCTTGTCACACTGTATCAAGGAGGGGATTCCATAATCCAGGATTTCTGCATTCCCTCAGCCTAGCCTCTCTGGGTGGTCAGACAAACAATGGCCTCTCAAATGGATGATAATCTGAGAGCAAGTTCCTATGGGAGAAGATCTAAACCTTTTAATTGTTTGTAAATACTAGGTGACATCTTGAATTGAGCTAAAAACAAATTAGAAGCAGTGGAGCTGCTGTAAGGTTAGTACAATATGACCTGTAAAATGCATACCAAGAAAAAAACCCAAAACCTGGCTTTAGCATTTTTAACCAGCTGTAGTTTCTGAACATTTTTCAAAGGCAAACCAGTGCGAAGTATGTAATCTAAAGGGGAAATATTTCAGGTATTGATCTCCATGCTAAATCTGACTTTTATTCTAAGGGGCACAATTTAGCTAACGGAAGAGCATTTCTGTCTACAGCAGTGCCTTAACGTCCAGGGACAATGCTGGATTCAGATGCATCCCCAAATTGCAAGCCTGATCAGAGGGAGTGAAAGCCCATATAGGACAGATCATATGTCTAATCCTGGATTAGGCTGTCAAGTGACTGTTGGCTCAATCCACATCAAATGGAGGTTCTAAGTTTGTTAATCCATATCCAGTCCATCAGTGTGTCTATGCAACTTGTCAAAGCTTACCTCATATTAGTTAAAAAATAAAGACCTGGGTATTATCAAATTATTGATGAGACCCAATCCCAGATGATTTCCCCTGGTGGCTAAAAAGCAAAGGAGAACTCTCAGGAACTCCATCAGCTAATGACAAAAGAACCAAGGAACAATTTCCTACCACTTTATTCTGGGAGCATTCAGCCAAATAAGACTGAAACTCTGTAAAATGTCCCAGAGTCCCAGATTAGAAAAACATCATAGTAAAGGATATCAAGTACTTCTAAGAATTCCAATAGAATCAACAGACAGAGGTTCCCCTTTCTGTTCCCTGGTCTAGTTCATATACCACTGTTGGTTCAGTCAGTCACATAGGGATGTGGGGGCGGGGGGGTGATTCATCCCGAGTGACATTGTTTTTGGGGCATCCTGGACTGTGGCCACGCCCCAGTATGTCCTGGCCACACCCCCTCCCACGTCCCTTCACACACTCGAAGCTTCGCCACCGGGTTCAGTTCCAAAAACAGGCTTCAACCTAACTTAGAAAGGATCTGTGCATTCGTATAATCTTGAAAACCTGTCTGAAAGTACATCAGAGAATCAGATAAGGGAAGGAGGTCTTCCCTAGAGTCTTCAGTCCTTTTATCAAATTTTCAGCTTCTTTACTAATCACATCTAATCTATGCTGTAGACATTCCTGGTGTGCCTTTTTTGCCCTTTAAGAAAACATAAGGGTTCTCTGAAAATGCTGAGGAAAAACCCATAAAATTAGTACTGGGCTGTTTATACACAGTGTTGACAAAAATATATTCAAATATGGGGAGATGAATGAACATAATCACACAAAATTTACTGTCATTCTTTCAGAAGCATGGGCTTCAAAATCTTTTATACATGACAAATTTGGTTCCTGCTCTGCCACAGGGATGCCAGTCTGCCACCAGTTTCAGTATACAGTATACCTTTTTTAATGGATCAATCAGCTAGTAAGTCACTTTCATCCCCATAAATCAATGCTGTAACTGAGTTTAGGCAGCAGCATTCTAATATATGATCAAGAGTCAGGGCAAGTCATGGTGGAGTTCTAATTGCAAACAATAATGCACACATATATCACAGTTCAAAAAGTATTTGGGAAGCTTTTTAGGAAAAATGCATTTGCCCAGTTAAATCTGTCTGACTTTTGAGAACTCACACACCCTCTAGGAAAGGAGTGGGGATCGTGTGGCCCTTCGTATCTTGCTGAGTTGCAACTCTCAGCATGCCTGATCATTAGCTATGCTGGCTAAGGCGGCTGGAGTTGCAATCCAGCATCTAGAGAGCTACATGTTTTCCAGCCCTGCTCTAGAGACACATCTTAGGAGTGTGTCTTCCCTCCTTTCACTTGAGGTATCTGCCATATCCTGCCACCTTTCTTCTATAGTTCTGTGTTTTCTACAGAGTGCACCTTGTTGCTGTTGTTGTTATGTGACTTCAGGTTTTATAATTTATGGTGATCCTGTGAGCGGCTCGAAATCTCATCCGCTGTATCTAAACAGGCTGGACACAGAGCTGAGATGAGCCCTGATACTGGGTAGGAAGTGAGGCAGCAACACAGAATGCAAAGTATGCAATACAATAAAACAAAAGAGTTTTCTTTGGCCAAAGGATCCTGCTGACAAGCAGAACTGTGTTCAGTCCGACCTACTAGCAGTAGTTATCCAGAAGGATAACTTTATTCCTCAAGCTTCACATTTTTATACTATTTTCTTTATTAGGAAAGCAGAATAAAACATACATCAACAAGATTAGTATTTCATAAAAGACTGACTACTTGTTATTTCTTATCTAACTCTTCCATCAGCTGTTTGTATGACCACAACAGTATGTAACTACCAAGAATGTACACAAACAAGGCTATTACTGATATAACAAATCATGTTATTGATGTAACATGTGTATTCCAGCAATAATACTTTCATACAGTACAGAACAAAGTTTAGTTAAACAGAATGTCAAGAACAGCAGATAATCATTCTTTTTGTTAATTACATTAATAAGATAACAATTGGGAATCTTCTAACATCCCTCGTGAGTTTTTTTAGCCAACAATCCTGCCCTAGGATGTTCTTGGCAACACTTATTCTGAGGAGTTTTGCCATTTTCTTCCTCTTAGGAGAAGAGAGTGTAATTTGCCGAAGCTCCATCTGGTGAGTTTCCAAGTGGGGATTTGAGCCCCAGTCTCTGGGAGTCCTAGTCCACTCAATTACTACTCAGACATTCAAACTACTACACCACTCTGGTTCTCACCATATTGTTAGGGACAAACAAACAGGAAGTTCTAGTGGCAAAAGCTGTTGTGACATAAAAACAGAAGTCGTCCTGAGTTGATCAAGCTGTCTAATGAGAGGCACTAGCAAGGAGTTTCACAGATTAAAAAAAAAATCAACCACAGATGAATTCCTGATTTGCAAAGCAATCCTATATGCTCTACATGTTTACTCAGAATTAATCTGCTTGAGTATTATAGCCACATGCAGATTAAAACATTCTGAGATTTCTATCCATCTTCTTAAACAAATATCTCCAGGGGGATATGGTAATTTTATTAGTTTATGTTTTGCTCAGCTATTATTGTAGCTGGAAGGTTTATTTTCATTTTACATATTCACTATTATTAGAATTTCAATGAATGCTTGGAACGAGGTATATTTTTGTTATGGGGATGTCTAGGATCTAAGAATTACTTCTTGTTCACCTACTGTGTAGGGTTTATAATCTCTTCTGTGTTTATAGATGATATCTGGGCATTAAAATAATAAAAGCTATTAGCTGATTCTTTTCTACGTTTATTCAAAAAGTCTAAAGTAGTCCTGGTGTGTTTACAGGAACTGATAATTTGTTCATGAATTACATTGACAGCTCTTTCCACAATGTTCTTTTAGTGATAATCACTAGGCAATCTGCCATTTTTCATTTAGTTTGGATTACTTCGTAACCATGTTCCTGCATGATGTTGCAGTAAACATGAAGCCAACAAGCAGAAATCTCTATTTGCTGATCCACTGATTAAATGAGAAATCTGATTGTTTCATTCACTTTTAGTCTGTTATACATACATCTTCACATGCTTTCAAGATATACTGTAGTACTTTTAGCTATTGATATTTCTTCAGTTATTATTATCTAAATCAGTTCTGTTGACAGCATTTCTCTTATTCTTTCTGGTTACTTTAGTGGCTGTTGAAATAGTAGTCAGCAGCTATTGAAGAAAAAGGTTTAAAATGCTGTAAAAGTAAATCTTTACCAAAGTCTCTTTTTAAGATACTTTTTTAAAATCAGAAATTCAAGAGATTCATCCATTTAGCAAAGATTATTTTTTCTTTAAAATCAGTGGTACAACCAGTGTGGCATGGAGTAGAAAGAGTAAAACACTGCCACTTTTGAGAAGCTGCTGGGGGCTCCAGTATCAGATACAGTATGCCACTGAATACTTGGTTGCTAGGTGCCACGAACAAGAGGGTGCTATTGTGTTCATATCCTGTTTGTGGTCTTCCTGGAACCATCTGGTTGGGCACTGTGAGAACAGAATGGTGGAGTAGGTAAGCCTTTGCTCTGATCTAGTGTGGTTCTTTTTGTTTTCCTATGTGTCTCTGCCTTCACTAGACATGTATGTATTTGGAAGGAAATGCAGGAGGGTGATGTAGATACTGATTGGTTAGCTATGTCCTGCTTGGGTGCAAGGCACTTAGCTCATCAGTGCACATTTCCAAAATGCTGCAGTAGCAATACTTGCCTTTGCAGCCATTTTCCATCTTCTGCTGATAAAGGCCTAGAACATCAGCTTCTTATCACTTCCCAGTTCTGCATTCCTCCAGCAGTGCTGCTGGCTTCCCAGAGTAAAGGCAAAAAGGTGTCTAAGTTTCTCTTACCACATACACTCCAACTGTTCCTATTTGGCACAGACAGGCTTGATTAATTCTCTGCATTCCCACTTTTTCAGCTGCTTTTAAAACGTTCCAGTTTCTTTCTCCTCCTCCCACTTTCTACATTTGTCCTTAGTGTACTTCAGTTGCTGCAAAGTGAGTTCAAAATGCGAAAGTAATTTACGGTCAATTAACTTGACACTGAAGAGACGAGAATCAAAGGCTTGCCTTTCCAAGTAGGCTCAGGCAAAAGCAAACTAGAAATAGTAAAATCATTCAACTGTAAGTACAGCCAACAGCTCTCTCCCAGGGTCTACAATTTATTAATTTATCACATCAAATTGATATCTCCACGTGGCTAATATTAGAAATCATTCCATGTGTCTGACAGGGTCACTGAAAGTGCACGCAGGCAGGAAGTTAAAACTTTGGTCAAGCTAAGGTGACTCAGACTCACTCTGTCACGTAGCCAGGGATCCCTGGAAGACATTCTGACCATCAAATAGACAAAAGGGCCCTTTTGCACTGATATGGCAGCTCAATAGAATCACAATCAGCCTGCTGAATGTAGGCAATTTCACTCTACCTGGGCCTTTTGTCTCATTTGGGCAGAGTCATTCACAAAGGACTGAGAAAACATTCAGCCGGAGGTGTTTGTCATTAAAGGCTTTTGATCTAGCCTCCTGTACTATTATTCTCCCAGGGAGAGAACTAGCCCTCCAGGTATATTTTTTCTATAAAAACCCCATGTTTTTATCTGTTTGTGGGTTCATTCACATTTTCCTCCTGAATCCCTGTCAGTTTGTCTTGCCTCACCCCCCCCTTCCCCCATTTTGAGTTTCATCGCTTTGAATCTCCAGTTTTTCAACATTGGCTCCCTTGGGCATTAAATCAAGGTAAAGTATTGCCTCTGAACACCCCAAAACAAATTCCCTATCAATTTTCCTTACTTTCTTTTTCTTTAGCTCTTGAATGAATGTGTGAGGGTGTTTGTTGTTGTTTGCTTTAGTTACTGAGGGTTTAATAAAATCTTTAAACTGAACAACCTGCCTAGTTCTTGGCTTGGTCTGACTCTGTAAAATCTGGGTTACAAGGTCCTGCAGTTACCCTCCTTCTTGTAAGGCTAACGCAGTGCTCTGAGCTGATTTCCCCCACAATTTTGACAGATTTTGGGAATCCCTTAAGGGAGCCCCCTAGCAAGCAGGGTAAGACACATCCACAACTGCAGTAAGGTTAAAGTAAGATTTTCAGTAGATCTCTCATAGCATTACTGACATAAGGATTGTTAAAATTAATTCTTGCAACTACTGTATTAAAGGAACACTTTAAGTGTCACAGATTTGCCTGGGCAGTGAATTCTTTTGTAAAGTGTGCAGAACTGTTCAGGACAAATGTGATTAAATCATTTTTTAACCAAATATTTGAAAATTGTGGAAAATTAAGTATTTATTATACTTCAAAGGAGGTGGAGTGTTTTTGCTTAAATCTTTGTTTTCTTTAGGTGTTTGAGATATGTGATGAAGACAAGAAAGGATATTTAAACAGGGAGGATTACAAAGTTGCTGTTGTGATGCTTTTTGGCTATAAGCCTTCAAAGGTACAATTAGTTTTCTTCACTAACTGTCTTGTAGTTTGCCATGCTGAGTACTACTCATATAATAATCAAACATTTAATGGTTTATATAATGTTAACATGTTTTTTAAAAGAAGTCTTGAAAAGAAAATTTTTGAAATTACGTGTCTGAAAGAGTTGGCCCTACGTTACATTGGGAATTCATGCATTTAGATAACTGGTGTTAGTTGCCACTGGCTTTTGTTTTAAAAAGGTGTCCCAAGCCTCAATATCTCATTCCAATACCAGTGGATATACATAGTATTTCTGCATGTCTTGCTTCTATTTTGTGTTATTAAGTGCCTTCAAGTCATTTCCAATTTACGTTGACCCTAAGGGATTTTTGGGGGCTGAGAATGTGTGATGTACCCAAGGTCACCCAGTGGTTTTCCACGGCCGAGTGAGGAATCGAACCCTAGTCTCCAGGGTCGTAGTCCAATGTTCAAACCACTACACCATGCTAGCTTCTATAAGATATAAAAAATATTCCTTATTTGTAGCTCCATGCCATGAAGTATGTCTTGTTTTGATCACCGTAATGGCCCTCACTGTGGTAGACAAATGAGACTTCCAACAAAATGGGTCACTGGAGAGTGTTTCTGTTTAGTGTTCCAATCAGTCAGACATGCTGTCCCCTAGGATCCTCTGTTCCAAACCATCTGCTTTTTCATTGTTTTTACCCAGTCAAATATCCTTTAGTCACTGTGACCTCCACTATAATGTTTTGGAAGGCTCCCCACTAGCTAGGCCTGCTGATATTTTCCTTATGTGCATGGATAGTGGTGTTTTGACTATAAAATCATTAGCAGTCATGCCTAAAGATTAGATGCAAGGGAATGTATCCAGGGGGCCCATATATTGCAAAAACGATGTGGGAAGGCATTGTGTTCTGAGACAATTTATTTCTGAAATATAATTCCACCCCCTACCTCTGCATCAGTGGAAAATAAAACTTCTGGATATGATCTTGTGGTGTCCTTATTCCAGAAAGTCAAGTTTTTCTGTATTAGGGGCTGCTGTGTTGACGGTGTCTCTAAATACTGTTTTATACTGTACTTTATATTTGACTTCAAGTTATCTAGCCAAAACGGGTGCTTCCCGTCATGATCTATAACTCAAAATAGGTGTACACAATTATATGGGATTTTTCAAATGTTTGTACATATGGATTGAAAATAAGAATGAGAGATATGAATACCAGGTACCGCAGGCTATATTTCAGAGGAAGGAACTGGCAAAGCCACCTCTGAATATTCCTTGACTAAGAAAACCCTATGAAATTCATGGTGTCACTATAAGTTGACAGGTGACTTGAAGGCACATACACACACATTGAAGTGGTTAAGCAGGTAAAAAAGGGAATTTCAGATCAACTCCCTGGTCAATATTTAGTAACATCCATATTAATCTTTTGCCACTGGATATTAAAAATAAGAGGTACTTGGAATCAGTAAGCTGTGGCCAAACTAATAAACTATAATTAAAAGTTAGATTTCCATAAATATTGTGTCAGTAAGGACACACTAGCCCTCTGCTTGCAAATTCTCATTCAGGAGTACAGCCTTACCTGGTGAATAAATAATATTTAATTCAGTGGTACATATTTGAGATGATACATGGTTATGATGGTCCCGTGTGTCAATCTCCCCATTCCAAATCAAAATGCAGGCATAGCTATTTCAGATCTCTATTGGTTTCATATCCATGGACACAGACTGAAATCGAAAGACAGTCTTTTCTTACCATGAAATGTCACTATTAAATGCTTGTCTTTTAGAAATGTGGATTTCAAAAATAAAAGCTAGTTTATTAAATATTTTGCCTGTTATCAATTAGAGGGTCTAAAATTATGGTTGTGTGTACTCTTGGATTATCTGTGGCATATTTTCCCACGGTTTTATGGGTTTCCATTCTATGAAGAAAAGTGCTAGATGCAGTTCCATCTTTAAAACCTACAATAAATGGCTCAAAAAGAAATAGAGAAACAAGCAAATGTTTGAGAAGAGTACTGATCGAGGCTGATAATGAAATTGCATGTTTGGCTTGCATTGTTCTTTTGGGAGTATAAGAGACTCCATAAGTAAAAAAAAAAATAGGTCCTGTGTAAGAAGAAAGGTGGGATATTAAATACAATAAAATATAGGCTTGAGTCTAAGATCATATGACAGTGTAAGTGCTCTGCCACTGAGATGTGATTCTTCCTAAAACTAGTGCTGGTACTACAGGAAGTAACTCTTATGTAATATTACAATTCCATTCTTTCCCAAGGCATTAAAATAAAGAAAGAAGTTTGTTTAAGGATGAGATACAAGATTTGGAGAATTTACTTTGCTTCTTATAATTGCAGCTTAGACTAGGGGTGGGCAGCTATGGAAGGCTAGGGAGCCACATTAGCCCCCTTGGAGGGCTGTACATGCTCTGCCTCCTCAGTTTTTCTAAATGCCTCTAGGGAGGATGGGGCATTTTTACCCTTCAAAATGTAATAGGAGTGTACTCGGTATTCCATGCCCCCAGTGGACATTTTGGAGCATTTAGGGGTGATTTTATGGGGGGGGAGCAAAAATTGTTTTTGACCCCTGCAGGGGCCAGGGAATCTCAAAATATGGTAGAAATGTCCTCCATACTTCTTAAGAGTACATTTGTGCATATTCCGGAGAAAAAAATAGCCCTCGGGGGGCATACAATAAACCCTGGAGGGCCTGCATGTGGCCCATGGGCTACGCTGCCCACACCTGATTTAGACCTCTGATACTTGGAAAACTGATGCTCTTTAATAGGCTTTTACACTTTAATACTTAAGTAACTTCAGTATGTATTTCTATAAGAACTTGGAAACCTGATATACCAAGTTAAGCACTTTGCCATCTTATGTATTTCAGTGGAAGAGTTTTAAACATGTACTTAACTCATCCATTGAAATCAATGAGGCTTCAAAATACTTAACTTTGGCTGGATCATCCCTTAATTTCCAAATGTCTAGAGGAAACATTTGAATTATAATGTATTATGTATGTGAATATCCTGACAGTTTGACAGAATCAGTTTATGTATAGGTAAGAAATGAAAATAGAGCACAAATTACAAGAAAATATCATTGATGATACCATTTTTTGTTTAAATTTCAGGTAGAAGTGGATTCAGTCGTTGCCTCTGGGAAGCTAAATCAATCTGGTATTATGCAAACATCAGATGTTTATTTTAAAAAAACTGCTATGTTACCTTGAAAAGTTTAACTTGACAAAATTTAAAAGGAAGCGTCATTGTGCCACAGGTTTTTGTCCTATTGGAACATCTATATAATTAGAGAATCTAACATTGAATTGAGCCCAAGAGAATTCTGGATCAAAAGATGAGCTTTGTATCTGCAAATGACACTATCTAGCAAGATTTACTAAGTGTAAAATAGTGTTGTTCAACTAGCCTTCCAACCCTGGGGTGCTGGGTCTGGGAGTAACACTAGTAACTCTACTAGGTGTCTCTATCTGAAAAAAAAATGTGAAAAATTGAGGGTGAATACTAAATCGTCTCAAGGCCCAACACAAATCATATAGCAAGAAACAGTGAAAGTGGAAATGTAATTTGATAAGATTTGAAGTTGCAAATATACTAGAACTGTTAAAGGATGATGAAACATTTCTCGATAATAGGGAGAAAAACATAGTAAATGTTTTTCAGCCATGGAGAAAGATATCTTACTCTGGGTTAATGCCTATTCACTAAGAGACAGGACCTATGCAAATCAAACTTTAGTATGATTTGAAGTCCTGCCTTGCTGAAAGTGCGGATTTTCCTCAGGTCTTGCAGCTTTAAGAATGCTATGAGGCCTAGGATTTTTAAAACTGAAACAGCTTTTAGTTTTTGGTATCTTTCTCCTTCCCAGTTGGGATTATATCTGTGAGTAGAATGAACCTGGTACATAGTTTAGTACTGTCAGTAGACACTTCTGAATAACCGTCAGATGAATGAGAAGACTACAAAAGTGGTGGATATTCTCTATGAGGTAGCTGGATGCAGAAGAACCCAAATGGATAATGAGGATTCTGAGCCAGGTCATCTAGCATTAGAACAGTTTCCTGAACTTCTTAGATATGACATCCCTTGTGGAAGAAATTAATGCCTTGCTGACACAAGCCACTAGCAATGCCATGGCAGAGGTGATTAGCATGTGACCTGTCCCACCTCCCCTCACCCTCCTGCTGACTAATAAACATTCCCTTCACCTAGAATTCTACTAGTGGTTCAGGTAAAGATGAAGCTCATGTACAGAGCATTCCCTGCACTAGCCATGGGCAAGTCACAGTCTCTCTGCTTAAGAGGAGTTCAATGTCAAGTCCCCTCTGAACAAATCTTGCCAAGAAAATCCCATGATATGTTCACCATAAAATTGGATGTTGAAAGCACTGCTACTAAAAAATAGAACGTTGGTTCTAGGCAGCGTTCTTTTGCTGCAGCAGCCAGAAGGTATCCTACTGCCCAAAGTTTATTTTTGTTCGTAATCTCACTGATGAATGGGGTAATGTGCATAAATTTGATAATTTTCCTTTTTTAGGTGTGAATTTCTTTTCCTCTTTGGAGCTTATTACCTTAAACTGTATGGTGCCTTTCTACCACACTGGGTAGAGAGGCTAATTGATCTGCATAGGGTATGCATTTTGGTGAAAGGGTATTAAGTCAGAGTGAGATACCTCCTGAAAACCAGTGTTGTAAAGTGGTTTGAGTGTTGGACTCTGGGAGACCAGGATTTGAATCCCCACTCAGCCATCGAAACCTACTGGGTGACCTTGGGCAAGTCACACTCTCTCAGACTCAGTGGAAAACAATGGCAAATCTCCTGTGAACAAATCTTGCCAAGAAAACCCCTTGATAGAATTTCTTTAAGGTCACTATAAGTCAGAAATGACTTGATGGCATACAGCAACAACAAGATACCTCCTATCCAGTGCTAAAAAATAGTTTAGAATAAGTTATCATTGTTCCTTCTCTGGAAAGCTGAAAGAGGAATTCACAACGTACAGATATATCTCCACACACCATTAACTCAAGTAGGAGTCTAAAATTCCTTCAGTTAAGAACATTGACTCTCCTCTCCTCTAGCTCTTTAATTTTCTGCCTTGTCAATAGGTTAAGTTGTTTACTTTCTCTCCCCGCTTTTATATCCTCTGTACTAACCATATTTATAAAAAGGGCAAATGAAAGAAAAAGAGAAAAATACCTGGTTGTAAGATTGTAGATAATGATCTGCAAATGCTGTTTGGCAAAAAGGCAAGCAGAAGATGATTTAAAGAAACCACCAGCCACTATGGTAACAGTTCAGCAGATCACAGAGCAACAGACAACTAAAAATAATGCAGACCTATTGGCTGTTGAAGGGTGAGCCTTTGATTTGGCCTCAGAAAGAGTGCTAAGAAAGATATTTTTAACTGATGAGAATGATTCAGGAGTCAGCCTTAAAATTGCAACCACAGAAAAATAAACTGTAAGCAGAATCTAAAAAAGCTTCAGATGAAGCTTCATTGATGTTGGTAACAGACAATGTAGTTAAATGTCTCAGCATCACTTCAGGATGACATCTTGAAAGTATAGATCAGTGGTTCTCAACCTGTGGGTCCCCAGATATTTTTAGACTTCAGCTCCCAGAAGCCCTGAGCATTGACCATAGTGGCTGGGGCTTCTGGGAGCTGAAGTCCACAAACATCTGGGGACCCACAGGTTGAGAACCACTGGTATAGATTCTAGGCAGAGGGATAGTGCCAAAGCCAGAGGTGCAAATGGGCATGTATAGTTAGCTCTTAGAATGTGAAGGCACAGATACGGGGCTTGACTGGCAATGCAGAGTGTAGGAGTGGACCTTTTCAGTTTGAAACAGAGGAAGCTGATAGAGAAACTTTGCCATCTAGTGGAGCTGAGACACCACCAAGATTTGTATAGTATCTGAAAATAATGTTTACCAATATAAATAATACTGCTTCTCGGTCAAACTTTGTTTCCTAGGCAATTCATGTGGAATCTCAGTGCATTCAGCTTTCTGTAAGGAGTAGCATAAAAGATTTAATAAAAGAGATGATAAATACAGAGTTAAGAGACTAGATAAGTAGAACTAATAGGAAGTTTACAAGGGAGGCATATTAGAGAAGGAAATTCACATGTTGATAACATGAATATTAATATGAGTTTGATGAATTTTAAAAATGTTTGATTTAATGAAATCTAATATGCCAAGTAGCCAAGTGTTAATGAATTTAAACACATCTAGTGATTCAAACAAATTAATGGTACACAGAACGTGATAAGAAATACAGATGAACAAAACACTAATGTAGTAAGAAAGGTAAGTATTAGAGAAGTAAGAAAGGAAGTATTAGAGAACAATAGTAAAAGTGAATTAAGGAAATGTAGAAAGAAGACAAAACATTTATCTGTCAGAATAGGAAGACACACTAATAAAAATACTTTCCAACAGAGGAAAGTTTTAGGATAATTCTGAACAAAACAAGAATGTGGACTTAGGTGTGGAAGACTCACAGTTAAAAAGTGCAGTAGAGGATTCTTCTGATTCAGGCAAGGAATGCGGTACTTATAGACTTTTTGACACAGAGGATTTTAAAAGCTTGATGAAAAAATACTGGCAACATTAGGATTATAAAACTAATGAGAGGAGTCAGGTAAAAAGCAGAGACTCAAACAAAGTGTTAGAATCAACACAGTTTTACAAAATTATTTTCCAAAACAGTTTGAACATTTCTGGTAAAGGTATTTCTAAGACACGATAAAGTTAGAGTGGGCGATACTGGTACATTTCAAATGCTTCTTAGGTTACTGTAAAAAATTATATTCCCTAGACGAGAGTACAATGAAATAGGGGTCCCCCTGGTGGACAGACCAGTCATGGCACTGGTTTTGGGTGCTATAGTACCTTGGGAATCAGATACTATATTAAAAGAGTTAGATGAGAGAACGGATTCTGCTTTGAGAAAATCTTGTGAGACTGTAGCACTATGTATAAAGTCATGCATAGCAGCTTCAGTGTTTGCACTAGCAGGCATATTGTGGATTCAAGATATTTCAGAGGCAGAGGCTTCTGAGTGCAAGAACGCTTCAATGAATAAAATTTTAAAATATGTAGTGGATGCAGGGCACAATTCTACATATGCAGCAAGGGCAATTACAGCAACAATAATTGGTCATTGCTCTCTGTGTCTGAAACACTGGGAGGCTGATCAGAAATACAGAGTCAATTTAGTGAACATTTCCTTCAGAGAGGAAGTACTGTTCAGAGACAAAGCACTTGAGGAAGTTATATAGAGAAAAAGGACAAAATACAAGTAATGCCAATGGCTTTTAACAAGAAACGGGACAGGAGATGTTTCAGAAATACATATCCTTCCTTTAATGGAAGAAGAGGTTTCCTCAAAGAGATTACAGAAATTTCACTCCTCAGTGGAATAGATCCAAATTTAACTTCAAACCTGAAGGAGCACTACAAAGCAGGAGAGGGGCTTTCACAAGGGGTGAAAGACAACAATATTGACTTGAAGGAAGTGTCAGTAAGAGGAAGACTTATGAAATTTGGTCTCTTGTGGCAATCAATAACAACAGATCAGTGCATTTTTTAGGTAGTTACTCAAGGACACGTGTATTTGCGAAGAGACCGAAGGAGAGATATTTTGCCTCATCAGTACAGAAAAACAAGGCCAAGTTAGAAATTGTTCACAATGAAACATTTAATACAAATCGGGGCCATAGAGGAAAGTGCTGGAACATCAGAGATTCAAAGGAATTTACTCAGTATTTTTAGAGTATCCAAAATAATTCTCGGTACAGACTGGTACTGGATTTACAGTTCCTCAATGGGTAAATAAAGTATCAGAGATTCAAAATGGAATCATTCTAGACGATTATGGGCAATCTTCTACTGAAAAATCATATGGTCTCAATCAATTTACAAGAAGCATACTTACACATTCCTATGATGCTAGAAAATATTTGCAATTCCATTTAGGGATGGATCATTATCAATTTTGGGTTCTTCCTTTCAGCCTGGCCTCAGCACCAAGAGTATTCACAAAACTACTAGTTCCCATCATAGCATATTTAAGACAGAAAGGCATACAGCTGTTTCCATACCTAAATGACCTATTACTGAAAGCAGATGCAGGAACAAGGCTGAAAGGGTTCTACAGTTAACACTGAGGTGTCTAGAGAGTCATTCTTGGATGAGTGGAGCAGCAACCCGTCCCCACCCTGTGGCTGCAAAAAACAAACAACCCTTTTCTGTTTTTCAAGCTTTTCTATCTAAATATCTGCTGAACAGAGCTCTGCTGAGCAAAGTTATGTAATAAACTGGAGGAGAAGGGAGCCAGTGTTCCCTACTGAAAAGAATTTTAGACTGCTGCTTTGAGCTGCGGGCTCATATGTTGTAGATTGTCCCTCCAGTCATCCAAGAATGACCCTTCACAGTAAGCCCAACCTCTTCCAGGTTTGTTCATAGCAGTCTAGGGGTAGGAGATAATCTGGCACTAGGCTTTCATTGATTAATATAGTTGAGAGAAGGTGAGATATGAAACAGATTAGGACACATTTGCTGTGATGGATAATTGCTTTTTCTGCCAGACCTTACAAATTTGGAATACGAGTTGTAATGTTATGTGAAAAATGCTGATTGTGTTGTTCTGTACTTGAGTTATGTATGAAGTTACTAACTATGCCTTTGGGCCTAATTAATTTCATCTTAAATACAAATGTACAGCCTACAGCACTTGGTATTCATTGGTTTTCTCTCATCCAGGTACTAGCCGGGGCTGACTCTGCTCAGCTTTCAAGATCAGACAGGATTTGGTGCCTTCAGAGTGTTTAGGCATAATTTGTCAGTTACTGAATATTTGAGAAGCATATTGGACATTGGCATGAAAAGATGCAATTTGTCTCATCTTCTGATAGTTATAACTAGTATTTGGTAGTGACAATGTATGATTTAATGCTACAGGTAACACACTGACCCCTCTATGTAAACAGAGTAGTACTCTTGGACTATCCCCCACCCATATTTATCTATTTATGTGAACAATCAAGTAAATATGTATTCTAAAACACAAAATATTTCATGAAAACTGAATGCAAACCACATGCGGCTTTGTTGTTTACTTAAGACAGCAAATGTTTTTTCTTACCTGAAAAATAAGCAAGTCCAAGTGTTTTTTGGAAGATTTTGCATAAAAATGGTTGCATACAAGACAAGATAAGTTGTACTGGTCATAGCGATAGCCCAAGTGAAGATTCTCTTTGGCAGTTTAGTTTCCTTTCAGTAGATATGGACAAATTCTGTGTTCTGATTTGAGAGATCTTTTCAGACATATTGTGAAACTACCTACAATTGATTTTGAACTGTCCTGTTTTTTACCACCTACACGTACAGTAGGCAACAGGCTAAACCATGTCAGCAGATTTCCCCTCATGCAAAAGGATTCTCCCTTTCATTTCTTACTGTTTTGTCCATCTCCAGTCTGCTCCTGTTGGTCTTCCAACTCTCTGGAGAAGATTTTGCAGGTTCACAAAAGGCTGCAGCGAGTAGGGCAAACTGTTATTCCAAAGTTGTCTGTTCTGGTGGAGGATGGTTTTCATTTGATTTCACCCAGTGTGTGTCTATTTATAAATATTCAGTTCAGAAGCTTGAAGGAATTTAGCTAGAAGTAATTTGCTGTAGAACTATACTCTGGTCATCTGTTAACTGTATACCTGTAACAGCACATAACATTTTCAACGCTATCTAGCATTCTTGAGACAAAAACACTGGCTTGTGTGTAGGGCAATTTAATTTTATCTAAAGCTTGAATGAATATATATTGGTTGATCAGTATCTTTTGAAGTTCTGTTTACCATAAATCACTATGAAGGCAATGTAATTTTAAGTTTCATCTGGGGATTAGACAAAGCCTACTATACTGTTTGAGTTACAAGTATTTTTAGGAAGAATAATAGTGTGGTTTTATTATATTCCAATTCCTCATTTTTTAGGTGTCTCACTTGAAGAATTTCTCCAACTTATGAGTAAAAAGAAGTCTGCTCATTTTTACCATAGTGAAGCAAGGCAGCTGTTCACTGCTTTTGACAGACAATGTAAGGTTTTTTTCCCTATCTATGGTGTTATTATATTGATATATCACTTCTCTCCCTGAAGAGGTGACCTTCCCCTTTGGTGTTGGCCCCTTCTGTTGCAACTCCACTGGCAGTGGGTCTGCCATAGCACCCAACTAGATTTTATCCCCTTACAAACGGGGGATAGGTGGTCTTCTAGCTCATCAGCTGAGAATTGTCTGGGTACCTGGGGCACGGTTCTGCTAGGAGTGCAGATGTTTGATGCAGCAATTCACTAAGGAGATTCATAGCAAGCAGCAAGAGAACAAGCAACAAGCAGATCTCTACTCTGGGGTGGTGGTGATGCTGCTGTTCTTTTCCCCTCTTCTTAGCCTGCTCATCCTAAAAGACAAGAGGAGGGAATATCTCCTTTCAGTCCTTGAGAGAGAGGCACTACCATCATCTTGTGAGAGAGATACTGGCCTTCAATGGCCCAATGATCTGTCATGGAGACCCATAACAACCTTTTATCTCCTGAACACCACTGCTCACCTTAGGTGCAGAAGACAGTGCTCCCTGTTTATGAGAAAGATGGGACTGCCTATCTGACCAGCCCATCCTTGAAATGGGAAGTTATGCCATCTTGTTTTGGGCCAGATATGCCAGGCATTTGGGCACATCAAACCCATTCTCGGGCTGACAGGAGGACCAATCCACCACTCATGGGACTTGGTCCTCATGCCAGCTGATGCAGGAGTCTTTCGCGAGCTGTTGCCGTAAACAGTTAGAAAAACGACTCCCTGCCCCTCTCTCTTAGTTAGTTTTTCTCCTGCGTTACAGCCAGACGCATTTAAGATCCCTCTCTCAGGAGAAGAATAGATTAGTGCAAGTAATTACAAGTTTCCATACGGAAACAGCAAGAAAACACAGGAGCAGAGTGATGGCGGAGGAAGTGAACCGCAGCACCACAGAGATGGGCTCGGTCACTGTAAAACACGGGTCAGTCCAGAAGACCGCCGCAAGGCAGGCTTCGGACGAAGGAGCTGGAGTAACACTACAGATAAGGGAGCAGCGGTTTTTCGGACGAAAAACGTGCTCCAGATCTCCAGCGCATTTTCCTCTCCTCCAGTGAGAGCGAGGTGGACGAGAACAGGCTTGGGAAAAATAAAAAACCTGTGTCAATAAAAAACTCGACAGAGAAACAGTCGGAGAAGAAAGGAAAGAGCAAAAAGGTGACGAAAACCCATACTGCTAAACACCTTACCGCAGAAACGTCCGCACGCATTTGGAAACAAAAACTCTAAGATGGTGTCTGAGGGTTCTGCCACACTTCAGGCACGACGGCCCACCATTTTGAGTGTGGCCGCGCCCGCGCAGATAGGCAGAGCAAACACACCGATGAGTCAGGAAAGTGTGGGAGCCTGTCAGACCTCATTAGCGGCTGACGGTGGAGCTTGGAGTGCAGAAATGAGGCAGTTTATTGAGGCGTGGCTAATGAATGCGCCGCAAAAGAGAGCTGACTCTCAGCAGCAGCCGGAGCAGCTAGGCTGGGGTGAACAGCAAAGACACAGGGCGGGGATGACTGACTCACTCCGTTCTGAGATTCACTCCATAATTAAAGACACAGTATCAACTCAAATTTGTGATGTTTTTGAGCAATATTTTCCAGCCCGTCACACTTCCCCAAAGGGGTCTGCTGACAAAGCGGTATATAATGACTGAGGCTCCATACTGCAAGAGGAGCCCATACAAAGAGATAGACAGCTAAATTGTGACATATATGAAGGTCATATGGACAAAGGGCTTCACTACGAACATAGTCAAAAGAAAAGAAGACTTGAACATGCTGGCACTTCACAAGCCATAGCAGAAAAACACAATTACTCCAGAAAGGGTACAGTTAGGGCACCACGTGACCTCTCAGCAGATGAACACACTCGAGGGGATGACATAGATTACATGGATGAGGACATAGTGGAGAAAGAAGCAGAATTAGGGGACTCAGATAACATGTTTTCTGAGGCAGAGGAGGATGAGATGGATTCCAGCAGGATGTTTGACCCAGACTCATTCAAAAGCCTACTTAAGAGAGTACTGCAGACCTTTGGGCTATATGATGATAAGTCAGATAAAGACAGTGAGGCAAAGTCGGGCAGCTTACCATCAGTGATAAGGAAGAGAGCGACAAGGAATGCAGAGTTCCCCCTGCCAGAACTGTTTAGGGAGATGATCACAACAGAGTGGAATACTCAGAGCAATATCAGGAAGGAATCAGCACAAGTAAATAGGTGTATGCTTTCAGGGAGGACGATGTCAAGATGCTTAAGGTCCCTCCCGTGGACCCCCCAATTGGGGGGTTAAGTGTCGGGTGCAATTGTGCCCAAAGAGGGAGATACCCAGTTGAAGGAAATGGACGAGCGTAAGCGGAGTTCTGCCTTCGTAAGGCTCATGAAGCAGCATCCAACATAATTAAGCTTCGGCTGCGGCATCAATGGTGGCTAGAGCAGCGGTGCTTTGGTCCAGGAAGTTCTGGAGACTCGAACTTCTGGGGGAGTGAGATAAGGAAGGTTCTGGAGCGGTTGCAGAGAGCCCTGAAATACATTGCAGATGCAGGACTCGATGTAACCGAGTATGCAGCAAAAAACGTTAACTTCGTAACGGTGGCAAGACGTTCCCTACGGCTTAGGCATTGGGACACAGATCAGAAGTCTAGAGCGAATTTAGCATACGTCCCTTATCAGGGTGAGCTACTATTTGGCCCTAAGGCTTTAGAGAGCATTTTGGTAGAAACTAAAGACAAAAAACAAGTAATGCCAACCATTCAGAAATGGAAGGTGGAAAGGAAAGGTTACAGGCCCTACAACTACTCCTTTCGAGGAGGAAGGGGCTACGGTTACTCCGGAAGATACTAGACTACCGGTCTGCCAGGTTTCAGTGGAATAGGCCAAGGCCTCAGGGGGCAAGGCAATACAGGGATAACAGATCAAGTCAAGGAGAAAAGCTTGGGTCAAATCCCAAGCGAGGTAAACAACAGTACTGACTGCAAGATACGGAAGGTGGGGGGAAAAGACTTCTGTTTTTCGGAAGCAGGTGGGCAGAAGTAACTAGATCAGTGGGTGTTAAAGGTAGTAACACAAGGTTACAAGATATTTTTCCACTCTGCTCCCAAAGACAGATATCTTCCCTCTCCGGTCCCAAGGGATCCGGAGGAGCAAAAGGTAGTGTTGCAAGAAATTATACATTTTTTGAACATGGGGCCATAGAGCAAGTACCACCAGAGCAGATAATGACAGGGGTATACTCTGTGTTTTTTGTGGTACCCAAGCCGAACGGAAAACACAGGCCAGTATTAAATCTCAGGTATCTCAACAGATTCGTAGAATACAAGAAATTCAAAATGGAAACATTGCAATCCATAAAAGAGAACTTGGAGATTGGAGATTATTTGGCATCAATCGATATAAAAGAGGCATACCTACATATTCCCATGTATACGGAAGACAGGAGATACCTGAGATTCAATTACGAAAACAGTCACTACCAGTTCAGAGTGTTACCATTCGGCCTAGCATCGACACCACGGGTGTTTACCAAGGTGCTAATTCCCCTGATTGCATATCTCAGAACTCAGGGGGTACAACTGTTCCCCCACCTAGACGACATTCTGGTAAAAGCAAAGTCAGAGGCCAGATTACGGCAGGATGTGCGGTTGACAATCCAAATTCTGTCGGATTATGGCTTCTTACTCAACAAAGAAACGAGTGTACTAAATCCGACAAGAGAACTAACACATTTAGGAACCCATATAAGTACAGTAAAGGGCATGATGTACCTTTCTGCAGAAAAGAGTCAGGAAAAAAAAACAGGCTGCCCAAAGGATAATGAAAAACAGATCTATGGACATAATGCGATTGGCACAGATACTAGGCACTTTGGTATCTACAACACAACTAATTCAGTGGGCAAGCTACCATGTGAAGCCTCTACAGAGGTTGCTGATGTCACATCAGGCAGCAATTGCAAGGAAGAGGCATTACACAGTAGAGATACCACGGCGTGTTGGTCCGGCATGCGTTGGTGGCTGCAAACAAAGAACGTGGAATCAGGAGTTCCTTTCCAAGTGCAGAACATGGTGCACTTAACAACAGATGCCAGCCTGTACGGCTGGGGAGCACATTGCGAAGGTATGGCCATTCAGGGATGCTGGATGGCAAGTCACAGTCACCGCAACATCAATTATCTGGAGTTGAAAGCCATTCGTCTAGCACTTCAGGGATGTGCCCATCTGGTCAAGGGGCGTCATGTATTAGTCTCAACAGACAACATGACAGCCAAAGCCCACGTATGCAAGCAGGGAGGGCTGCATTCGAGGCGACTATGGAGCGAGGCAGATCACCTATTCAACTGGGCAGAGAGGCATATAAAGTCTTTCACGGCGATACACCTGAGGGGCATCAAAAACCTGCAGGTGGACTACTAAGCAGGAATTACTTACATCCGGGAGAGTGGTCCCTCAGTATGGATGTATTCCAGGAAGTCAACAACAATTTTGGACCATTACAGATAGATTTGTTTGCTACTGCGCAGAACACAAAACTAAGAAGGTATTTTTCATTACCTGGAGACAGAGGTTCAGAAGCATACGATGCACTGTCGGTGCCTTGGCCGCCAGGCACGCATTATGCGTTCCCACCGATAAGAATTATACAAAAGGTGTTAGCAAAAATTCGCCCGGAAAAGGCTGCGGTGGTGTTCATAGTGCCTTTTTGGCCCCGAAGGCCTTGGTTTCCACTGTTGCTACGGATCTCCCAAGGGCAACCTTGGAGGTTACCGTGCAGGCCGGATTTGTTAATGCAGGGTCCGGTAAGTCATCCAGATCCTCAATGGCTGAAGCTAACAGCATGGATTTGAGCGGAGACATCTAGCGGGCCAAGGCTACACCGAGAAGGTGGTAAACACCATTCTTGGGTCTCAGCGTGAATCCACCCAAAAGATTTATGAAAGGACATGGAAAACTTTCCAGTCCTGGTGTTCAGGAAAGAGAATTTCGTTGGAAGACATAGGAATTTCACAAATCTTAGATTTCTTACAGGATGGAATTTGACAAGGGCCTAAGGCCTAACACATTGAAAAGACAGGTGGCGGCACTATCAGCAGTCCTATGGAGAGGGTACCTCCTTTGCGAGCCATCCACATATAAAAAGGTTTCTGAGGGGAGCAACCTTGCAATCGGGTCCAACAGTACACAGATTCCCTTCTTGGGATCTGAACCTGGTATTAAATGCGCTAACGGTCCACCATTTGAGCCGTTAAAGGAATCATCCCTAAGACTGCTATCCTTTAAAACAGCATTTCTGTTGGCAATAACATCAGCAAGAAGGGTGTCAGAGCTGGCAGTGCTGTCGGTAAACGAAAATCTATGTGTTTTCGACCATGACAAGCTAACGTTGCGTTTTGACCCAGCATTTAAACCTAAATGCTTGTCGTCACACCAGAAACAAGAGATACACTTACAACATTCTGTCCAAAGCCGGTTCATCAGTTAGAGAAGAAATGGCATACTCTTGATGTTCGGCGCGTAGTAAAGTTTTACATTAAGAAAACTAAAGAGCTGAGAAAGACAGACGCACTGCTGATATCTTTCAAAGATAAAACATTGGAGCAGCGGGCCAGTAAAGCAGTGATAGCATCATGGATCAAAACATGTATTTTCATTAGTTATGACTACGCCAAACAGCCTCGACCAGCGAATGTGTGGGCACATTCTACACGTTCCATGGCAACTTCAGTGGTATACGATACCACGTGTTCCTTGGAAGAGATCTGTGAGGCAGCAGGGTGGAAGGAAGTATCTACCTTCATTAGGCATTACAAGTTGGATAAATACAAGTCAGCACAGGCGGCTTTCGGACACAAGGTGCTACAGGCAGTGTTATAGTTGGTAAACCCGCCCAGGAAACAGCTTGGGAATGTCCCATGCGTGGTGGATTGGTCCTCCTGTCAGCCCGAGAATGAGAAGTTGGTACTTACATGAACGCTCATTCTGGGATGACAGGAGGAACAATCCACGCCCACCACTGGGTTGAAGGATAGGAGTTTCATACTGCTGTCACGCTAGGAAAGTAACTGAAGAGAGAGGGACAGGGAGTCGTTTTTTCTAACCGTTTAACGGCAACAGCTCGCGAAAGACTCCTGCGTCAGCTGGCACGAGGACCAAGTCCCATGCGTCATGGATTGTTCCTCCTGTCATCCCAGAATGAGTGTTCACGTAAGTACCAACTTCTCACTCTTAAAAGCCCACCACAAGTGCATTAGGAATCTCATGTGTATCCCTGGTTCAGAGCTCTATAAATCCCAATGTATTGAGGCTTAGGAGAATGGTGGGAGGCTGTCAGCAGCAGCAATGAGAGATGGGTGTCTGTGACACAGCCTGAGGGTGTGGCCAGTCTGAGTGACAGGCAGCCCTGACAACAGGTTGCCATGTATCCCAAGTGGCTCTGGGTAGGAGAGAAACCCATCCCATTGGTGTGTGGGAGGGGTTGAGCTTTGTGAGGTGGAGCTTTGTATAAGATGATGACTTTGCATTTTTTGGAGTTTCCCTGAGAGAGATTTCCAGAGAGTTTTTAAGTGAGAGTTTTTCAGTCAGCCAAGGGAACGACAATGTTTTCATGCCTTATTGGTAAATTGTTTGTTATACTTTAATAGTACCATTCTTTTAAGGAGTTCAGGGTTGTACACATGCTTTTTTCATCCTATTACAGCTATGACTAGAAGCATCTGAGCAAAGCATGGTTGATAGTAAGTCAGCCAAGGTTACCTAGTGGGCTTTACAGTCAAAGGGAGCTTTGAACTCACTTTGACACTTGAGCTTCAAAATCAGATTGGCGCTTTGCTTGTGAACAAAGAAGGCTCAAAGTTTTCTAAAGTTGAAAATTATAGTAAGAATACAGACAATTCATGATTATTGAAAGCAAAGATTACTGCATTACATAATTATAAACCCAGGCACAACAAATAGATCTAGTGCACGTGAGACTTTATGCACTTTTTAAGAAATAATGAGAGGAACTGGTATTCTTGGAGGCTTTTTAGCTCCCTCCTGATATTGTGGAGCCTTGGGTTTCAGTAATGTTAATGTTTAATTTGAAATATTTACATTCTGGCTTAGAAATACACCATTTTGAATATCTACATTTTTCAGCATATCTTTTTTGTCTTGTTTCCCTCCTCTACTGCAAAAAGGTAAAGGATTTTTATCTTTTGAAGACTTTAAAAAAGCCTTTAATATTGTTGCACCAAAGTTGCCAGAGAGGATCATTGTTGAAGTATTCAGGTAAGACAAATAGAATCATTTGTCTATATTGCTAAAGTTGGACAGTGCTTGATATAGTCCACTACATACATTTTGCCTATGTGAAGGGGGTCCCCTTGGGAATAACATCTTCCTGTTCTATCATGGGTCCTTCCTGCTCTCACCACACCCAGCATGGGCATTTATTATGGCAGGCCATTATATGGAAAGGAAAGCCTATACACATCCAGCAGTTCATCCTTCCTTTTACTTGGGGAGAAAACAACCCAGAAACTAACTGTATGAGTTATGCTCCAATATGGCTTTGACAAAGGATGAAGTGGCAAGAGTTATGACTTACTGCACTATATAATGTTTATTTTTATCTATTAGCTGTGTGCCACGCACAGAACTTGATGGCAGTATATGCCACACAGATGTTATGGCCTACACTGAACATATGAGGCGTCTGTGGACACAAAAGATTTTGTGCCATTTCATGAATTACACGATGGCTATTGGAAATTAACATTTTGTCAAGTCAGTTTTAGAACAGATAAAATAGAATGAAAATATTGCACAAATTGAGAGTACTGCAAAATTCAGAAGTCAGTTTCATAACTATAGGAAAAAAACAGAATACATTATGCAATAAAGTGAAAATGTTGCTACTTTTTATTCTTGCTCAATGTTTCTAGTAGCTGCAAAGTTTTCACATGCAGGAAAAGCTCTGCAGGGTATCATTATTAAGAAATACTCACCATTGATTAGCAGGACAGAAGTCATTAAGAGATAGCATATTATACACTGGCTGTCTAGGAATGCATCCCACACATACACAAAGAAAACCAGCGGTTGCTTGCCAAGGTTAGACCATGTGGTTGTATGAGCTGTTACTTGTGAGTGAGTGTGTTTGTGTGTATCATGTGTGAGTAACATACACATGAAAATTGCATGTTTATAATTGTACACATTCATTTTATTCTCCTTGGCCATAAAGTGATCAAGATCTTCATATAAATTGAATGCACAGCTGAGTGCAGGTGCAGTTTATACCCACTGCATTGTTTTCATGAAATGGAACATGTGCTTGGAGATCTAAATGTACCATTCTTTTAGATAACACATCCAGGTGTGTATTTCCATTGATCTGCTCCCTGAGGAGTCAGTACTTGGATTTTTGTGGCTGGATGAGGGCATCTGCCTCTAGGAATCTGGCACTGGGGGCAGTTGCTGGTACCATTAAACATATGTCTCAGAGGGGGTTTCCTGTCCTCTGCTTGTGGAGCTGGTGCTGGGAACAGCTGCCCCCAGTGTTTCCTCTCTACTTTAGCGATGAAGTGCTTCCAACAGAAGGGAACAGGGCTGCGAGAAGATATGCTTCTCCAAGACTGGTTCCTCCCTTTTGTCCTTTAAACTGTGGCATGATATTCCTCCTTTTCTTTTTGAAAAACCTCATGGAGTGAAATCAAAGCTAGGAAAAGTTCCTTTTTTGGGCAATGACTCCCAGAGCCCCTCTTAACTAGTATGGCATATTGGCTTGACGATTCTGAGGATTTTAGTCTAAAAATAAACTTTTCCAAGTTCTAAACAAATTTGAGCTTGTATGCTTTAAGGCCAAGCTTGAAGGAAGGAAGCAGGCTGTGTGCGCTTCAGCCTTAGCTCTTAGCTGACAGCCAGTGGAGGGTTTATAGCTGTACATTACTCTCATTCTGTCAGATTTAAAGGCAGTCCAAAGGCAGCAGAGATGCACAACCCTCAGCTCCATATAGCTTTTCATTTCAGGAGGAAGTGTATGTATTTATGTACTTGAAGGCAAGCATTCATAAATCCACTAACCAGAAGTGAGTGTATCCCTGGTGAACAGGATAACCCTCTCCCCAGGTCCCTACCCTGGAGATAACATTTTTGTTGCAGTTTTCAAACAGATCAGAGAGGGTAACAGCCCCAGTCAGCAGAAGAGACATGGTGTTAGTTACTTTTACCATAACCAATACAAAAACAACCCCCCCAAACCCCACTACCCCCTTCTCTGAGGCCATTTCTGCACTACACTGTTACAATGCTATTATTCTACTTTCAACATCCTGTGGAATTCTGGGATTTGTAGTTTACTGAGTCCAAAGAGCTCTCTGGCTGAGAATTATAAAGGCCCCTCCTACAAACTATAAACCCCAGGATTCCATAGGATTTTGAAAGTGGAATAATAGCACTCTGACAGTGTAGTGAGGAAAAGCCCTAGGTCTTGGTGTCCACTCTGAAAACCCTGACTCCTACCATATTTGAATTAGTTTCATGATACTGAGAACTATGTAATAACTATGGTGAAAACAGCACATTAAACCAAATTATGCTGGAGACCTGAAAAATATATTTTGATAAACATACATAGTTAGAATTTGTGTTGTATGACAGTTTGATCATCTGTTTTTAATTGTAGAAAATGCAAAGAAAGTCTATGGATATTATCACTATTTAAAGTTCTTGAGTTTTAAGATAGTCATTTTGTAGTCTGTTGAGGATGGCTTCCTAGTCTTGTGAACTGGCATTCAGGGATCTTAATGAATCATTAAATGCTACTCACTGAGCTATATAATAGTTTTTTAAAATGTTAGACCATGTACTTGAGTGTCCAAAACTCTTTTATCTCAGGTTATTTTTGCCCTGCTTTTAGACTGTTCTTTCTCCCATTTTCTTACTTAAGCAAGATTGCATTAAGAAAGTCCATTTCATTGATAGAATGATTACCCTAGAAGGAGATATGTTGTAAAGTTATCTATGGCTGCATGACAATATTGACAGTAACATTTTTTGTTGCTTTTTCTTATTACTTAAAAGTCAAACACAGAAGTTATTCAAACTTAAAATTCTTAATAACATTTTAAAATCTTTGTTTTATTAGCTGAGTTCTAGAATCAGTGATGTAGTATCAAATATGAGAAGCCAATGAGGCTATTCTGTGTGCTTTGGTGATACCTTAGTCTAGCAAATAAATTTACAAAACTTTTTTTTTTGATATACTGATTTGCTCCATGGGATGTACAGAAACCTGGTATATGAAGTTAAAAAAAATACTATATGATGCCAAGGATATAGAGTTTAGGGCCCTTTCTGTACCATATCTGGATCCTGCGACTGCCTGGCATCATCCCAGCAGTGCCATTGCCAGGATGGGTGCATGTCTTCAACACTCCCCTCTGCACTCGGTGGGCTGGTAGCGGATGAGTAGTGTTTGCAACACACTCCTTCCTTGTGCAGTGCAGCCGGCCTCCTCCAGCACTGCACTGAGGAAGGAAGCGCTTGATAGTGCTTCCGTCTTTCCTGCATGGCTGCAGCTGACACAATTGTTGTGCAAAAGGGGCCTATTATGGATTTTTTCCAGTAATAGTATACTGCACAATTGTGACGACTGGGGATGCGACAGTAGTGCGACTGCCATGATGTTGTGTGATGGCACACATCGCAGACTGGCTTCAATGTGTCCCCATGCCGGGAGGGAGCTGTAGTGTAGAAATGAGCAATGTTTTTACCGCATAAGATCCCTAAGCATCAGAGAATGTACAGCACTGTCCCTACTGTCTGTTACTGCTTGCACAATTCTTTGTATCAGGGTTCCTGAACTAACTAACTAACTAACTAACTTTAGCCAGAAGAATGTAGTACATTCTATTTTGCTGGGTATTTTATACTGATTGATACATAGGATCTCACAGTAGGGATATACTAATGCCCATATATTTTTGTCTATTCCATTCCAAAACTACATTGTTATTTCTTTTCTATAATTGTGTGGTAATACATAAACAACCTGTTTTTTAAGAATATATCTTCAGTCAAGATCTTTTGTTCTTAATGAAATTTTGATTTAGACACGTACTACAGAACTGAGTGAATATGAAACATTAATCTTCCCATGGCTAGTTGCTATGGGAACATCGTACACACTGCAGTGTCATTCAGGTTGTGGTGATGTCTGCAGTAGTTCTTCTTTGTTGTTCTCCTTTCTTAATCTACTGGGTTTCAGCCTATGTATTCAAATACGCATACAGCTGCATGTACATAAAGTGCTGTCTTTGCAGAATCATCTCTAGTGACTAGGACAGGGATGGGGATCATGTTTCCTCAGATTTTGTTAGACTTCAGATCTCAGCAGCTTTAGCCAGCAGAGACAATGGTGAAAAATCCTGGGAGTTGCAGTCCTACAACATCTGGAGAGCTGCATGATTCCTACTGTTGTCCTATGGCATAATTTTTGGATTCATCTCTCCTGTTTAAAAAATGGGGGTCAACACCATTTTGCTTCTGTAGAATTAAATGCAAAAGGTATTCCATTAGCCCAAATTGGGCCTGCCTTTCATAAAACATGTGTTTTCTTTATTTATTTCATTCTCAAGTGAGGAGTTTGCTACTGGACATGAGCCCACATTAGATAACAGAGCTTTAGAGAAATTTTCTATCTCTTTTCTGGCAATGTTCTATAATAAAAGAGGGGCGGTATATTTTGAGTAAAAAAGAAAATGAGGTGAGGGCCCTGATGGGTCACAAAAATGACTTAAGCAGCTGTAGCTTTTCCACGCATATATATTCTTTCCTACAGTAGATTGTATCTACTACAGTAGTGTTTCCAATTGCTAAATTTTGTTCAGAAGGACTTTGCCTTTGCCTTCCTGTGAGGCTGAGAGAATGTGACTTCCCCAAGGCCAAGGTTTCTGTGACTGAGCAGGGATTTGAACCTTGTTCAAAGTCATAGTCCCTGCCCAGACCATTATTCCAAGCTGGCTGTCACTAGCTAATTACTAAGCTAATTACTAATTACTAAGAAGTAATTCCAAAATTAAGAAATGTTTAACAAGGTTGTGGAAAAAAGTGTTTCTGTGAGAAAAGTGCCTTTGTTTTAACATACAAAATGTAAATTCTTTTATATTTGATTTAAAAAATACTGTTTCTTAGGGCCAAAATTGACTCCTGCCCAACAATGCCATTTCCTCTTTTGTATTCTGTTATTCGTCCCATGTTTCATCTTTGTTTGATTGATTTTGAGCATGTATGTATCACATCTCAGCCTCCCAAGGTGATGTGCTATGCTGTGTGCTTTCAAGTCATATCTGATCCTTAAAGGTTTTCTTGGCAAGATTTGTTCAGAGGAGGTTTGCTATTGTCTTCGTCTGAGGCTAAGAGAGTGTGACTTGCCCAAGGTCACCCGGTGGGTCTCCATAGCTGAGTGGGGATTCAAACCCTGGTCTCCAGAGTCATAGTCCAGTGTTTAAACCAGTATATCACACTGGCTCTTGTAAGGTGATGTACAATGGATTAAAATAACAAGACAAGTAAAACAGCTGGAGTGTTTTTAAGCATCAAAGGCCATGTGAAACAACAATTTTTACTGTCCACAAGAAGTTCAGAAATGGTGGAGCCAGACTGACTTCACTTAGGAGGGAATGCTGCAAGCAGGGTGGTGTTACAGCAAAAGCTCTGTTAAATTTATAACCCTTTTACATGTCTCACCTTTGAAAATGCTGTCTTAATCCTAATCCCAGATTCTCCCCTCCTCCTTTCAGTAGTTGCTGCTACATAGCACTCAATGGCCAGGAAAAAAAATGAAATGCAGGGTTGCCTTTAAATGACCACAAGAGTTCCCAGAAAAACTGAAGGAGATCATTATGAGACAATGGTTGTTGACACAAGAAGATGAGACTTAGTGGGATTGAAGGCAGATGAACAAAATGGGGTCGAAGACAGGTTCAGAGTACTTCATGTCTTGCATGATGATGTGTAGTTTTTCCTATAATTCCACAAATGCACTGTAAAGAAGAGAAGGAAACACTGGTTGACTAAAACATATTTAGGGTTTCTTCAGTGAACACTCGTTGTTCTTCAGAACCTGTACTGCTTCTCACACTCTTTCCTTCTACATCTTTGCAGCACATAGTATGTTGTTAGGAGATGCTGGCTTTGATCCAAAGAGCTACACAGCATATTTCTCATATCCAAAGGAGCTTACAGCTTTTTTTGTTTTTTGTTTTTGTTGAGCAGCAGATCCTTATGGGATTTAGCAAATCACTTTTTAAGCTAAAATTGTGTGGGGAGGTATTCTGTTCCAAGAGAAGGGAAGACACATTGCTTTTATTCCCTGACAAATGTTATCTATATAGTTAAATATAAATATTTTCAGACTTTAGTGGTATCTTAAAGCAGTTTTATTTCAGATATAGGCTAAAGTTTAATATGTTATGCTTTTTGCATAGAAATACACACTTTAAACATTTCCCTTTCCCCAACTTTTCCTGAATTTTGGGGCAAGAGCATAAAGCTATGATCTTGTTCTTTTATTTTTAACATGACCCAGCAGAACACTTCTTCTTTTTATAAGACCACCATGTCTTCCTTCTTCCATCTTTGGATTCAACCTTAAACCCATCTGAGTTTTGTTAAAGAAAAAAACAATAAAATCTTCCTGTAACAAATAAAAAACCAGCAGTCTGGGAGAGTGTGTTTTTACATAGTCTTCCTTCCAGTTCTTTAAATCTTCTTTACATGGATTTAACTTCATTCATTGCAATTGTAGGTGCAGTTATTTGGAAATACGTTATATTAAAATCAGTGGGACACTTCAGCATAAATGTGATTAGAAATGAAATGCTGGAAATCTTACCTCCCCTGCCCCAGCATTATCATCCCTCTTCTTTCCCGTTTAAGTATTTTTGCAAACTGAATTTTGCTCAGTCTGTAATAAAGAAGGGGAGTATATCTAGAATTTATGAACTGTCTCCACTTGTAAAACCTACTCAATCCTAAACCTGTATAATGTTTACACACTTTTGGTCACTAATTTAGAGAATTTTTGCTAGCAGTTTTGTGCATATCTTCCTATTTCATTCTATTTGTTTTTATTCATTCAGTCATTATATATTTGTATGGTTTCCATGCCTCCAATCTTTCTATGTATATTAGCATCTTTTAAGGATCACAGAATTGTTGTAAAAAAAAAAAAGGAACATCACTTAAGATTTTTTTCAATTTTCTCATTTCCAAGTAGATTCTCTTGGTTCATCTAATATACTGAATTGGGTTTTTTCCCCTTCAGCTTCTCTATGGTTAGTTAGCTCAGTATCATGTTCTTCTTTTTTTAATATTATTGTTTGGTATCACTTATTCCAAGTGCATCATAATTATAGGAATGGCGTAATACCAAAATGTCCCAGTAATTTTTATTAGCTAGTATAGATCAACATGTACAATGATCTGTTGCTGAAATGTAAACACACATGTTTAGGGAGCTATTGATAAAAACACCAATATATTTTAACAGAAATTAACAAATGGAAAGCATTCATTGCATGTTAATTCTAAGCTGTAATCATCCTAAATATAAGTTAAATAACTCTTAAGAGCTACTTTTCAGCTTGCTACCCAGTGTGTGATGATGCAAAAATCATTCAGGCTATCTCTGTAGTACTAATATTGTCATCCTCCTATAAATGTACAGTCAGATGCTTAATTCAGGTCGGCCTAGTCAATGAAGGGTCATGAATGCATTTTAACTAACAAGCATTTAATTATCCAATTTGTCCTTCTGCCCTTGCCTGTCTACTGTTGTGTTTTAAAGTACTAATTTTAGTAGGTAAAGCAGGAGGCTTTTACTGGCTGTATTTGCATGTAATTCTTAGCTATAGTTAAGTGTCATGTATTTGAGCCATGGATTTATGTGCTCCTGCCTTCATTCTTCTTGGGCATGGTTGTGAGGAGAGGCTTGGAATCTTAATGCTTCCATCACCAATTAATCTCATTGTCTGGTTATATCAGAACCCAGATGAACAGTGATAATTGTTAGCTTGTTTTAATAAACAATAATAATTTCCAGTTGGGACATAATGAAAAAACATGGTTAACTGCAAATGAAAGTGAGGGTTTCCACAGTCATTCCAAAGGAGGAGCAGGGAGGTAATGCCAACAACAACAACAACGTTTATTTATAACGCCCTTTACACCAAAGGACAGAACATCAAACATACACAGTCAGGGACAAAGACAATGAAACAGAACACCACACCAGTACCTGGAATAAATCCTCAACACTCTACCAGTCACTACCCATCTCAGCACCCTAAACACAACTCAGTGGCTTAAGATGGTGAGTCAAAGAGGAATGTTGTCAACTGTTTACAAAAATGGGTGAGATCGTCCTCCAGCTGGAGGTCCAAAGGAAGACCGTTTCACAAATGTGGAGCCAGATCTTGAAAGGTTTGCAGTCTTGACAGCTGTATGCATTGGTATGTACACCTGCTACTAAATTATGGTTTAGCATTATATGTGGGTGCATCTCTCTTGAGAACTTTTTCATGCATCAACCATTTCAGTTTGACATCTTCAGTGCAACTGGTGTGCAACTTAAAATAGTCTTGATCTGGTCCAATAACTTGATGCCACCTGATGCTTCCACTTGATGCTTCCTTAAGCAAAATCTGCTATAGAGACAAGTATGAGAACTCTTTCAAATGTAATTAAACTGGGAGGATTTTCTAAAGTTTCCTAGTACTAAACATAAGCATTTGAACACCTTTTAAAGTCACATCTTCATCTCTATTATTTAGAAAAAAAAATTTCAAAGTTAAAAGCTAGTTTTTAAAGAAGAAAAATTGGCAAATGATCTTGCAAACAAAAAATTGAGAGATGAAATTAAACTTCAACAGCAGCTTAAGATGACATATTCCCAAGAGATTGTGAAGAAGATTAAGATCAGTAAAACTCACAGTTTCAGACACGCCAACAAGCCAGGGAAGTGGCTTGCATATAAATTAAGAAAAATTAAAAAGAAAAGGCAAATTCTTCAACTTAAACTTGCAGGTAACATATATTCGGATCAAGACACCATTAAAGAGATATTGTATAAATACTTCTCGGGATGATATAAAGCAGATCTAGAGCTAAAAATCAATGAAATACAGATAAGGTCTTTTCTTGACTGACAAAATATTCCAAAAAATATCGCAGGAACAGAAACAAACATTAAATCTCTCAATTACTAAGATAGAAATTGCATCAGCCATCAAAAAATTAAAAATCTCAAAAGCGCCTGGACCAGATGGCTTCACAGCCAAGTATTACAAAGTCTTTGAAGAAGAATTGATGCAACCATTATACAACACTCTAAATCAAATTCTATCAGAAGGAATTCCAAAATCCTGGACAGAATCAAATATTACATTAATTCCTAAAGAGGGGAAAGATCTCACCTCTCCCAACTGTCACAGACCAATTTAGTTACTTAATACTGATTACAAGATATTTACAAGCATACTCACAGAAAGACTCAAGAAAATTATGCAGTCCATGCTATATGAAGATCAGAATGGCTTTCTGTCAAACAGTTTATTGACAAATAATGTAAGAATGGTGATAAACACCATAGAGAAAGAACTGGCCATGATATTCTTAGATGCCGAGAAAGCATTTGAGAAGGTGAGATGGAAATTCCTCTTAAAAGCTCTGGGAAAAATGGATCTAGGAGATAATTTTGTAAAATGGATTCAAGAAATATATTCATATTAAACAGTTTGAGTCATTGTGAATGGATAGAAAACAGGAGAAATTAACATCAAAAAGGGAACATGTCAAGGTTGCTGTCTCTCACTTCTCCTATTCATTTTGATATTGGAGATATTAAACAGAAGAATTCACTCCGATCCAGATATTAAAGGCGTCAGAATTAACAAATATACAAACTACAATACTATGCTGATGACCTTGTAATTTTTTTTTTTGAAGATCCACTGAAAAGTATACATAAGCGTCTAATGATTATTTCAGATTTTGGTGAAAAAGGAGGATTCAAAATAAGTAAAGAGAAAACTGGAATTCTGATGAAGAATATACATTCTAGGAAAGAATTGATTGGTTAAATTGAATTGAATTGATTAAAAATCCAGATTTCAGATTCAAAAGAAATTAAAATACTTAGGCATCTGGGTTACAAAACAGAATACAGAGCTCTTTAATAGTAACTATCTAAGAATGTGGTCAGAAATAAAGAAAACATTACAATAGAGTCCCTTCCTGGATATCACCTCAGGAAGCATTTTTCGGGAGATGAGTCAACACTCAAGAGAAATGGTTAACATATAAAAATCTACTGGAACGAGACAACTCACTTACAGCACAGTTATGAGAAAAATTAGACCAAATGGACGTCAGACTCCCATGGTTTCCATATAGGCAACTTCTTGAGAGATACAAGATGGCCTCGAGGCTGGAAGGCTTCAATTTGGGGAGATCCCCAATGAATTAGAGAAGATCATGTTTGGTCCTCCGAACCACATTATATCAAAGTTCTATAAATTTCTATTAAATTATAGATAAGAAGATGAAACACTTAAGGACACCATGATATCTTGGCCCAATAACTTAGGTCATGAAATTGAACTGGAACGTTGGGAAATATCTTGGAAATTGGCTCACAGATTTATGTTATCTCAGGATCTTAAAGAGAATTATGTGAAGATGTTTTATAAATGGCATTTAACACCATCCAAACTAGATAAATCTATAATACACATCAGAATAAATACTAGAAATGTCAAGAGAAAATTGAAACTTTTACATATATGTGGTGGAGTTGCCGGAAAGGTAAAAAAAATTTGAGAGCAGTTATGTATAGCCATATCAGAGATATTTCGCACCCAGATCCCTCTCTCGCCAGAATTTTTCCTGTTAAATATGATTCAGGATATAGATCTAATAATCTCAAAAAAATACTGGAGAGTCTTATTATAGCTAGTTACTGCTGCTAGACTGTTATTGGCAAAATCTTGGAAACTTACAGAAGTCCCCTCATTAGACCAATGGATGATGAAAATATTGGAGATGAAAGAAAATTATCTGCTCACCTGCAAAATTAAAGAGAAATCTGATAAGATACTGAAAGAATGGGATCCAATTACGAAGTTCCTCCTTCAAAGATGGGGTGATCTGATGATGGAATAAATTAAATGAGTTTAAATATATGTTAGAAAGATTAAAATCAAGGGAATCGTAGTAATCCCTGTTGTGGTCAATATCTTGTAGTGCGGAAAATGTTTTGGTAAATTTGCTATGAGAGTAAGCACGTATAAATGGACAAACAAACAGATAAGTAAATAGGGAGGAACATGATTAACTAGAACAGAGAAGACAAAGAAAAAATAAAGGAAAAGAAAGTTTAAGGTTATAGGTGGCATATCTTTATTTCTCAAGGTGTGGTAAAGTTCACACAAAAGGAAATTGAGATACTATACTATGTATATATGTGTGTGTGTGTGTGTGTGTGTATATGTGTATATATATATGTATATATGTATGTATATAAACACACACACACATCCCTACGCCTGTCTGTCTAGCTGTTTGTTTGTTTGTTTGTTCTTTCTCTCAACTGAGGTAATTTAAGAAGATGTCTCTTTTTTTACTGTCAGAAAATTATTATCAGACAATATTCATTAATTGAAAAACAATTCAGTGTCATTATGCATAGTTACTTTTGTTTTACTTTTAATATTATTGTACTTTGTCAATTAAAAAATAATTTTAAAAAGCCAGTTTTTATTTTAGCAGGCATATAAGCAGTGCCCAAGACTTAATGTCATATCACTTTCATCTGCTGGTTTCTGGTTAGGGTTGGGAAAATTCAGGGGGTGGGACAGGAAAGCAAAAGCACATCATTTGCAAACAATTTTTATGCATTTAGTGATTGCCAGGGCTTCAGTGACTTCAAAAGTGCAGTTTGGGCTAGTCAGGCAACACATGGGCTATACTTTCTGCACCCTTGGTTTGAGGAAATTCTGGTGTTGGGAACAGTTTTTGTTCCCAATTTTTGAACTTATATTTTTAAACCAGTGTGTTACATTTTGATTTTTAATTCGAGCAAAGCATGATTAATGCAAAAATTTTTTTTTTAAAAAATGTTATAGTTACATAATTGTATTAATTGTATACATAATTGTATACATAATTGTATTAAAATTATTTCCTACGTTTACATCAAAAATGCCACCTGAGGCTCCTTTTGAATAATAACATTCCGAAGGCCAAAATCAACAAGATAATATTAAAAATCATAATAAAAATTTAAATTGTACTCAGGACTACTGAGAATCAGAACTGCTTAAAAATTTCATAGCCCCATTCTGAATTCCATTTCTTGGCCATGCTAGACAAGGCATGAACAACATGTGACTCTCTAGATGTTTTTGGACTGCAGCTCCCATCAGCCTGAGCCAACAAAGCCAGTAGTGAGGTCAACAAAGCCAGTAGTGAGAGATCATGGGAGTTGTAGTTCAACAGTATCTAGAGGACCATGAGCTACTTACCATTAAGGCTTGGATGACCATATGTTGGACTGAGCAACCAGAACTTGCATTGATCTAGATCAGTGGTTTTCAACCTGTGGGTCCCCAGATGTTTGTGGACTTCAGCTCCCAGAAGCCCTGAGCATTGACCATAGTAGCTGGGGCTTCTGGGAGCTGAAGTCCACGAACATCTGGGGACCCACAGGTTGAGAACCACTGATCTAGATGTTGACATAGCCAACTATTGGACATATAATAGGATGTATAGTAGGTTGTGTAGATATGTAGTAGCTACACATGGCGGATTCTGCTGTGGCATTTCAAGAAGTGCTGCAACAATCTTGCCAAAGCAAACTAAGCTGTATGTTCTGCGAACACAGATCCTGTGCCTTTGCTACCAAACTGGTGATGCTGCACCTCGTATTCTTTAAGGCCCTGCAAGCTAGCCATATTGTTCAATAACATAGCCGGAAAGGGTGCTGGCTCATTTCTGTGATTGCTTTTCCAATGGATGGGTCCAAGCAATTTATCAAAATGTTTAATAAATTGTTAATAATTGAAGATTTAGAAATTATTGACGAGGGAAGGTGGAAAAGGGAAATAAAGATAATCCAAAAGAAGGAAAGAGAAGCTGGGATCAGAGTAACTTGAAAAGGTCTTGAATGGTACATATGGGAAATAGAAAGTGTTCTGAAGATACATAAATGTATGTCTTAATGTTATGCATGTTGCTTAGCAACAAGCATTAAAAATGTGAACTAAGGAATTGGAAATAGTTCATGTCAAAACTGCTGTGTGCATTATAATTTTGTAATCAAACATTTGTAGGAGTTAAACCACTGGTATAGAATGAGGAAATTTTTAAAAACCTGAACACACTCTTAAAACAGATTTTTGTCTCTCTTGGTATTATAACATAGCAGGTTGGACAGAAGTTGTTGGTTTCCAAATATCTCCCATATTTGTCTGTCTTTATATTTTGCATCATGCCTTTTTTCCAAGAATTTGTATAATCTCTATAACCCTGCATGGCATGCTAGACTGAGAGATAGTATTGAACCAAGGTCATTTAGTAAGCCTTATAAAGATTGGAACCTGGGTCGTGGTGCAATATACTAGTATACTGTGCTGCCACTATAATGCAAATATCATAATATTGAAATATATTAGAAAAAAAGCAGGATGTAAACCATACCAAAAGTTTGATGTGTTTCTCAAATTATTGCAGAATTGCAAAGAATTTCCTAATACCTTTAACTATGAACTCATCTTTTCATTATCTAATCCAGTGGTTCTTAACCTTTTCATTAACTGGGATCCTCTAAATATAATTTGTTGCCAGCAACCCCCAAGATGTAACTCAAGCTTTTCAATATTTAAATTTAGATTTAAATATTCAAGTATTTATTTATTTATTAATTAAATGCTTCTGGAGACTAGGATTCAAATCCCCACTCAGACACTGGGTGACCTTGGGCAAGTCACATTATCTCAGCCTCAGAGGAAGGAAGGCAAAGGCAACGGCAACCTCCCCTCTCATCAAATCTTGCCAAAAATAAAACAAACAAACAATCCCTGTGATAGTTTCACCTTAGGGTTGCCATCAATCCGAAGTCACTTGAAGACAAACAACAAAGTGCTACTGACAGGGGGAGGTTCTTTCTCGCCATTTAGTCTCTTTCTTGCCATTTAGTCAACCCTTTCCAAAGTGACCTATAGTGACCCTAAGACAAACCTATTATAGGAGTTTTCTTGGCAAGATTTGTTGCCTTTGCTTTCTCTGATGTTGAGAGAATATGACTTGCCTAAGGTCACCCAGTGAGTTTTCATGGCCACGTGAGGATTCAAACCCTGATCTGCAGAGTCATACTTTGGGTGATATCAGGGACGTGGTAGAAGGGAGTGTGCATGCACACGCAAACTGCTCCCTCATTTGCAAACAAGGGAGAAGCCTGGGCACATACACACACTTGCTGCAATGTCCCTCAGCAGCCACATCTCCTGCTTTTGTGTCCCTGATGAATAGAACATGGTGGCAGGCATGTGCACCTGCCCAAACTGCTCCCTTGTAGGTGCCCAGCAGTGGGGTTCCATGGACCCCTTGTGAGGGCTCCCTGGACTCCCAGGGGTCTCCAGATCCCAAGTTAAGAACCACTGATCTAAACCATATCTTCCAAATATTTTCAACTTGATTTCCTTTTCTGGAATTTCATACAGGTACAGACTTTGGAGCATTCTTACACTTTTTTGTACCCAAGTAACACAGTAATGTGTTAGGATATGTGGTGTTTCTTTGTTTCTGGTCTTACTTTCATTTACTTTGGTTTGATTGGGATGAAGGAGCAGATGACCTAATTTCTATATGTAGTGATGATAAACTTTGGAATCCTCTATGGAAGCCATTTAACTGCTATCTATCCTCTAATTTTCCTTGGATTAATTTTGACACATCCCACAGTTTGACAACTGTTACAGAATGAGTCAGTATCACATCCATAGGGCTGAAAAGGAAAAACTGATGTGAAATACAACAGTACTGTTAAAATGAGTCAACCAAACATTGAGAAAATTTTCCCGTTTTAGAAGATCTGCTGTTCCAAAACATATATGCGAACCTAAAGAAAATAATAAATTATATTCCATTTTTCTATCCAAGCACTGCAGGAAGTCAATACTGGAGATGAATTAATATTGGAAGAAAGAAATTGTGTGAGCCAATATCGTTCTCAAAGTAGCAGAAGAGAGTGTCTTTTGTCTTCCAGTCTATGGCTAGAAGTGTGTTGTGTGCTAGTAGGCAAGAATTTGGATGCCTTTCCTATAGCATGGGGTGGTGTTACATAATTGGGGAGGGGGAGATCACCCCTCCTCTCCTCTCCCCTCTCCTGATGTGATCGTCCCACTGTAAAAAAAACCTAACTTATTGGTGGGCCCCTCTCAGAGACTTGCGGAGCTGCCCCAATGCATTTTCATCCTCACCTCAAATCGCAGCAGGCCACACACACCCTTTAAAAAAGACTATATATGTGAGCAGAAGGTCCCTTCTGTTTTTTTGGGCGGGGGGAGTGGAGAGAGGCTATTTGGAGGCTAAAACAGGCCTAGGAGAAATAGCCTTTAAAGGACCAGATTTGTAACTTTTAAGCATTTGAGCATTTATTTCTTTTTGTATGCAGTGGGAAGGGTGAGGGAATAATTGCCTAGAGGCATTTAGGAGACAAATCTAGTTCCTATGAAGTTTTGAAAATTAAAAGGAGACACATTAATATTTACTAACTTACCAGTTCATTTGAAATGTAAAATGTTTTTGCTCTGTGAATCCAAGCAAAATTTTGTAATGAGCAGGAAAAGTCTTCCTTGGATTTTGGTGAGTTTTCAAGAAGAAGGATTTGCATAGCTACAGCTGATTATTTATATGGAAAGGAAGCACACCTGGCTGGTTAGTGGCATGTTTTTGAATGCACATAGATTGAAATATGCAATATGAGCTAAGGACCCTTTCCTAGGAGCTCCTGCTGTCAGGACTAGGCAATGGCGGAGCCCCTATTGATTTTCAAGATCACAATCAAAATATATTGGAAGAGATGTTTTTCTAAGATACAAGCCTAAGCTGATTTCCTTCCATATTGAGGATAGCAAAATGTGTATCATCTTCTCCTGTCAGCCTATATAGTATATATACTTGTGTATGAGTGAGCGTAATTCTGTACTCCATATCAATGGTATGATTCTCAATTATAAAACAGAGCAGGACTTTTCTGGCAAAGGAACTGAGAGACTTCCCAGAAACATGCTTTCTCCAGCAACCATAGTGCTTTCTTGAGATGACTTAAATTTACATCTGGCCTTTCTGCCAGAAACGTACTTAATGTGCAAACAAGATAGGAACTATAGCAAACTTTATTTTGACCGCTGCTTGTCCCAACAGGCTAGCAATCTCACCAGTGCAATAGGAGACTTATATCAGCTTTGCACACATCAGACACACATCCTGAGAAGTACTGTGTCTTTGCTATGCATCCTGGGTTAGTTATCTGGGGGACTTGCTGTCTAGAAGCATTCTTTACACTTCATATTATAACCTGTACCTTTCTTCTACCCACTTTTACAACTCATTTCCTTATCCAAGTTCCTAAATAGTTGTCATAAGTAAATGGCTACTGCCAGGTTGAACCCTTTGTAGAGTACAAGAATCAGCTCCTGATGTGTAATGTTCAAAGAAGCACTTTGTTCTCTTCTGCCATTTCACGACCAATAAATAGCATTTTTCATCTAGGCATTTTGAAACTTTGCTTACATCCTTGGGTAGGATCGGTATTTTTCTTTTAGGCATTTTGAAACTTCTCTTACATCCTTGGATAGACACACACACACACACATTTCCTTTTAAATGTGATATAAGTTGAGGATGAGAAACCACTTTCAGCCTGAGAACTGAATTAAGTTTCAAAAACGTTCTCAAGAGTCCCATTCCAGTGGTGGGTAGTGCAGAAAATACTAGAACATTTTAGTTTAAACCTTTGACTGCTGGTAATGAAGCCTTAGGAGAGGTATTTCAGCCTTTAAGAATAGTAAGACTGTATAAAACCTTTAAAGTTGCCCAGGGGGCCAGAAGTAATACTCCAGGAAGTCTGGATTGGACCCCAGGACCTAAATTAGTTATAGGTTATAGGCTTTGAGAAATAGTTTAGTTAACAATTGTTATACCATTTTGGTTAAAACTCTGTATTTTTGCAGCTCGTGCATTTTCAGGGCAGAGGTCTGATATGTGACCTATTTGTAAAGCTAATTCAAATGAATATAGTAGATAAATCCAGCTATACTGAAAGTAGAAAGAAACTTGAATAATGTCTTATTGGCTGCCATGTCTAGATCTAAGTCTCTAAAAGGTAGATTTTATGGAAAGCTGCTGTGATGCTATAAGAGCAACAGATCTGAGTCCAAAATGTGTTAAAGGCAAGGAAGCTTACAGAAGAAAACTTGCCCACTTCTCCTCCTACCCAAGTCCTTTCCAGGAGTTCCCTCTGAACAGTGTATGTTGGAAGTACTTTGCCAAAACCAGCCAGAGACAGCTCTCACCAGGAGCTTTTATCCAATTTTCGTCAGTTCCCTCTTACTTCAGCCCCTGCTGCCATTCTGTGCCCTTCCAGAAGTTCTCCTGACTTTTACCAACTGAGAGTTCTTAAATTTACAGTTCTTAAAAGTATGGTCTAGAGCCCTCTTTTACTGTCACAAACCTCTAAGATACCCAAACCAGCCTACAATGCAACACAGAAGTCCTGGTACATTTTTGAAGCCCTTTAGGCAAACAAAAGATATATACTTATTTGGAAGCAGATTTGTAGATTTGTCATATGTATGTTAAGGGTGGTCATGGTTAAATGTCCTAAAGCAATCTAGATACACTATAATGTGACAGAACAAATTAAAGTGCAATATTAAAATATTCTCAGGTTAAGACTGCAGAGATTCCATTTTTGCAAGTAGCTGACTTCTGAAGTGAACTAAACTATTCTTGATTATGATTTCTTCATTTTAAATACTCATAATGTTCTTTTCAGGTTAAAGCTCTCCCAAAGCATCTCATAAACAATAAAATTCCATACAACATTTCACAATTTAGTAACATGCCTCTAAAGTTGGTTTAAACTATTGAAAACAGCTATATAAATAACTACAACTCAGAAACTTGGTTTAGTATCTCAAAAAGTACATTGATTGCTTTCTTTTGATGGAGTGATGGGACATATGAGTATCTGTAAATGAGCTCTAGGTTTTTAGCTGTTGTCCTCACCTGACTGAGTGATCATGTGAACATTTTTGTTACTCTCAGAGCAACTGGAATATTTAAAAAAAAAACACTAAAATTTTAAAGATTTAAATGTTTAGAGATTTCAATTGGTCCAGAGCATTGAACAGGGCTGTTATATTAAGCTTATACCTCCCGTGTCCAACAGCTTTACGCACTACTGGTTTGACCTGGTTCATAAGCATGACCTATGTGACTATATGACTTGGGTCTGGGTTGTCTGAAGAACAATATTCTCCCATAAAGACCTGTCCAGGCTCTGAGATCTCTGGGGCAGGCCATGCTCTTGGTCCCACCACTCCTCTAAGGAACAGCTGGTGACAGTGTGAGAAAGGACATTCTTGGTAATTGCTCCTAGGCTCTGCCAAAGAAGGCTGGGGCATTCTTAACCCCTCCCTGTTGTCTTTTCAGTGGTAGACATTTTATTTATTATTCAAGTACACTTGTTGTAGAGAGTCAGAATGGTATAATGGTTTGAGCACTGGGCTATGACTGTGGAGACAGGGTTCAAATCCCCACACAGCCATGGAAATCTATTGGGTGACCTTGGCCAAGTCACAGTCTCTCAGCTACAGAGAAAGGCAAAGGCAGTTCCCTTCTGAACAAATCTTGCCAAGAAAACCCCATGGCAGGGTTGCGTTTGGGTCACCGTAAGTAAGAAACTACTTGAAGGGACATAATGGCCATTTCCACACTGGACTGTTATAGCGTGATTATCCCACTTTCAACAGCCTATGGAATCCTGGCCCCTCCCAAAACTGCAAACCCCAGGATTCCATAGGCTGTTGAAAGTGGGATAATCGCGCTATAACAGTCCAGTGCAGAAATGGGTAGTAACAAGGCTTTTTGCAGTTAAAGTGTATTGTCACTAGAGGGAGTCTTGACTCATCTAGTGTTCTTTTCCTGTTTTTGATGCATGTTTAGCTGTTTTTAATCCTTTTTATTTTTTAAAAATTTTATTTGCTTTTTATTGGGTTTTATCATTGGCTTCTGCAAAGGGCTTGTAACAGTGATACTGTATTTTTTCTCAGTGCATTTTTAAATTTCTCTTCACTCAATTGTGTTTTGTTATTTTGTTGTTGTTAACTGCCATCAAGTGAACTTCGACTTAAGGTGACTCTGTGGCTATTTCCACACTACACTGTTATAGTGCGATTATTCCACTTTCAACATCCTGTGGAATTCTGGGGTTTGCAGTTTAGGGAGGGACATTTAGAGGGCCTCAGCAAACTACAAACCCCAGAATTCCACAGAATGTTAAAAGTGGAATAATAGCACTGTAAGAGTGTAGTGCGGACATGGCTTATGAATGAGAAGTCCTCATGTCACCATCACCAGTGGCCCTGTTTAAGTCTTGCAGATTCAGGGCTATGGCTTCCTTGATAGAGTCTGTGCATCTGTAATGTGGTCTTCCTCTTTTCTTTTTGCCTTCTACCTTACGAAGCATTGTGGTCTTTTCTAGTGGGTCATGTCTTCTCATGATGTGCCCAAAGTCTGAAAGTCTTCGTTTATTCATCTTGGCTTCTAGGTAGTGTTCAGTCTTGCTTTGCTCAAGGACCCATTCATTTGTCTTTTTAGCAGTCCATGGTGTCATAGAACTCTTCTCTAGCATCATATTTCAGAGCTGTTGATTTTCTCCCTATCAGCTTTCCTCACTGTCCAGCTTTCACAACCATGCATAGAAATTGGAAATGCAATAGTATGGACAATCCTAACTTTAGTATTCGGTAATTCATCTGTACACTTCGGGATCTTGCCTAGTTCCTTCATAGCTGCTCTTCCAAGTCCTAGTCTTCTTAATTTCTTGATTGCAGTCTCCATTCTGATTAATGACTGAGCCAGGGTGTGGAGAATATTGAACTATTTCAATGTCATCATCATCTGTTTAATGGTTCTTTAAATCATTTGTATCATAATTTTTGTTTTCTTAATGTTGAACTGTAAACTTGCCTTTGCATTTTCTTCCTTGAGTTTCTTCAGCGATCATTCCAGTTCTTTGCTATTTTCTGCTAGTAGCATGGTGTCATCTGCTTATGTTAAATTGTTGATGTGTCTGTCTTCAGTTTTCACACTTCCTTCCTCCAAGTCTAATCCTGCTTGATGTTTATATTCAGCATACAAATTATACATTATTTGTTTAATTGTATTTTAATAAGATAATATTTTGTGTATTTATCGCTGCCTTTAAAAAATCTTGTTGTAGACTGCTTTGAGTTCCTGTTGTGAGAATAAAATAATGTTAAGTCAAATACACAAAGTCACTCCATGCCATAGCCCTGCATATCTTCACCAAGTATATGGTTGTCATGGCATCTGGCTATGCATGCAAGGTGTTGTCTTCCCATACATAGATGACTGGCTCCTTGTTGCCCACTCCAGGTCTTGCCTTCTCTCAGACACAGATTTGACCCTCTGGCTCAGGTGTTGCTCTGGCTCCTGGCTTCCACAATTTTTATAAATCCCAATGCGCGCTTCCAGATGAGACCTCTTCGGGCCTGGTTCCTCTCAACATTTGATATCCTCGTAGATTCTCCTCAGATGTGACTCACTATACCAAGAACAGTTCATCACTCTCTGGAATGGTGGCTCCACAGTGACAATCTGCTAGCCAGAATGCCTTTTCCTCTGTGTCAGCTTATGAAGTCTCTGACAACAGACGCATCTGCAGTCAGCTGGGGCAACCACATGGATGGTTTCACCTTGAATCTGAGCTAATATCAACGCTCTTGAGATGTTGGTGGTGGAGAAGGCTCTCTGTGCTTTTGAATCTCTGATACTACACAAAGCAGTTCAAACAATAACCAACAATGCCACAGTGGTTTATTACTTGAACAAATAAGGAGACACAAGATTGACGACTCTGCTAAGGAGGCACAGGATCACTCTCCACATCTGGGATTGGTGTTTATGCAGAGGTATTCCGCTTTCTACCATCCATCTGCCAGGAGAGGAGAACATCTTAGTTCTACTCTGAGTAGAACACAGATGTCTTGTCATGAATTGATGCTTCATCTCAGTGTTCTCCAGACAGTGTTCCATGCCTGGAGCATGCCAGAGCTCAGTCTTTGCTTCACCTCAGAATGCTTAGTGCACAATGTTCTCTTCAAGGACTTGAAGGGGCAGAGGCTTGATAGGTGACACTTTCTTGTGCCACTGAGGGAGTATCTCTGGGTACATTTTCCTCCTGTTCTCTCTCTTCATGAGAGTCCTCTCCAAGCTAAGCAGGGAATGGGCAAACTGCATTTTGATAACTCTGTGGTATCTAAGACAGCAGTGGTTCACCCGTCTCCTCCTCCTGTCTCCTCCTCCTGTCTTGTGAGGGTTACCTCAAGCTTCCATCAACACCAGATCTCCTGGCTCCTCACAGAGGTCGGATCAACATACTGACATGAACAACTTCAAGCTGCCAGCCTGGAGGATCCATCCTTAGACTCTCTGTCAACACGGTTTCACCAAATCCTAGCAGCTTTGAGGCCCTCTACTTGAACTTGCACTTACAAATGGGGCAAGTTTTTCTTGTTTCTGTCTTCCCAGCACATATCTCTAGATACGGCCCACATTCAGCATATTTTGGACTTTCTACTTTCTTTGTCTGAGAAGGGCCTTTACCTTTCATCCATCAGGTGCTACCTCACTGCTATATCCCATCAGTTTCATTTGATAGGCAAGTTTTCTTGTTTCCAGTGTCCACCAGTTAAACATTTCTTAACAGGCCAGAAGAACTTGCAGTCTCCAATTCAGGCTCCCACAGCCCAATGGAGTTTGGAACTTGTCCTCTTTCAGCTATCTCGAAAACCATTTGAACCAATGACGATATGTGACATCCATCTCCTGACATGGAAGACGCTCTTCCTTGTTGCAATAACATTGGCCAGGGGCTGGAGAACTCTGCACTGTATGTATTGACGCTCCCTATTTGTGTTTCTACAAGGACAAAGTTCTTCTCAGTCCAGATATTTCCTTTCTTCACAAAGTGGTTTCTGCTTTCCACCTAAATCAGGACATCATGCCACCTGTATTCATGCTGAACCCATTCTCTGAGTTCTAATGGACCACTGCTTGGATGTTAGAAGAACATTAACCTTCTACATTAGACATTTGACAGGGACAAGGACTCTTTGTGTGTTACTCTAGCCACAAAAAGGGACTACCAGTTTCTGCCCATTGTCTCTCCATATGGGTCTCCTCCATGACTCATCTGGCCTATGAATTAGCAAAAAAAGATCCTCCTGTCACTGTACGCAGCCATTCCATGAGAGCTGTAGCTGCCTCTTTGGCTTTCCTAAAAGGTGTTCCCTTAGAGGACATTTGCAAAGCAGCTACCTGGTCTCCATCTTTGACCTTGATTACATGCTACAGACTGGACTCAAAGTTGAAGGCTGATGCTACTTTTGGGAAAGCAGTGTTGTACTCCTGTGCCTCATGACTGGGTTAATAGCTTACTCGTCTCCCATTTGTGCAAGTCACAGAGACCATGAAGAAGAAGAAGAGGTTGTTCAACTGTATCTGTGAGTCTTTGAGTGGTCCTCTGTGAACTCACACAACACACACCATTCTTCCCCACTTCCGCCATGTTCAATATGCTTAGTTCCTGGGCTGCTGCTTCATTGGCCATGGAAGTCAGGGTCTGAGCAAGAACGTGGCTGGTCATATGGTGCCAGTGGAGGAGGGGCTGCTTCCAAAACACTTGCATAACAGCTCTAGAAGGTTCTGAATGATGCTCTGCACAGGCGCAGTAAACCCCATTTGTGTGAGTTGACCACTTGAAGAATCACAGTTACAGGAGAGCAACTGTTCATCCCAAGACTCTTTATTGTTTTTCACATGTGGCACTGCAGCTTTTACCTGTGTGTCACTAGTCTGGAGGGAGGAAAAAGGAGGAAAAGGCCAATGATGCATATACAAAGGTATGTGATCTTTCCATGCAAAGAAGTAATTTTTTTTTTTACTGCCTTTCACCTCCCTGTCAGGAACTGCTTAGAAAACATATTCTCAGAGAAGGACAGCTGTAACTTGATGTTCAAGAGGAGCCATACACTGTCAGCTCTCCCTCCTCCATCTGAATCTACCACTTGGGGAGGATACCCTGTTGGAAGAGGCCACAGAGTCAGGGAACTCCTCCCTTCTGCCAGAGTGGTCCTGTTTCCCAAGACCCAGAAGCAGTCGTGCTTCAGAGTAAATGCTCACAATGAAAGGCATTGTACCTATCTAACAGCACAAGGCCTTGCAACCCTGCAACTTGGTTGTCTCAGAGATTCAAAGCATGCTCCAGATCAGCATCCTAATGATATTCAAGGAAGAGATGGAGCAGCAGGCCAGGTATAACATTAGTACTGCGTCACTGCTGATGCAACATATTAAGCTGTTCTGCTCTCAGTCATTCCTTTCCTGGACAACTCTCCTGCTATCTGAAACAACACCCCCCCGCGCTGCCCCCAGCAAGATACATGATAGTTTGCTGCTAAGGTCTGAGCATGCAGTATCCCTGTCCCTACTGTGCAAAATCTGTGGGATTCCCCCATCCAAGATGCTCTCCGAGCTTCAAAGGCTGCTGTTTGGCATTTTATCATGGATTTGTCCCCTTTGGCTGTTTTGACCCACTTAATTTCTTCTTGTTTTGAGGGGTTAAAAAGTTTGTATCAGTCTCTAAATCATGAGATGGGTCCAGAAACAGTTCAAAAGTAGGAAAATAGCCATTGTGCCCTAAAGGCTTGAGGGCTAGTGGCCGTTTGGGGACCAAAATGCTCCCCACAAGTTCTTGGGTTAGGATGGGACATGAGTTGAAAATGGGAAGTATAGCCTTCCAAGGTCTTGCTTGTGGCCAAAGAGGCTCCTGTTCTACAGGACTGGGACTGAACCAACTCACTCTTTCTCGTATAATCCTACTCCTGGCTTTATCATCTCCATAGCTAATATAAATGCTATTTTTCTTTTCTGTTTGGATTTTGTAAAACTTTTCTTCACCACATGGTCTGAGAACAGCGAATGAATATATAACCAATAAAACACAAACAGAAGATAAAAATAGAAAGACCCATAAAACAAGCTAACTTAAAATGGCCAGGTGGTGAAATTTCTGCAAGGTTGGCACCAGCTGTACTTCCTTGGGGAGGGTGTTTCATGAACAGAGTACTGTAACAGAGGAGGCTCTGTCTTTAGTTGTCATACAGAGAGCAAAGGGCACCTTGAGAAGAACTTTCACTGCAGATCGTAAGTAACAAGGAGGCTGGTGCAGTGAGAGCCATTCCTTCAGTTCTTTGGATCTCAAGCCAATTAGGCCAATTACCGATGCCTGGAATTTGGCCAGCAAGCAAACAGACATCCAGTGCTGCTCCCATGGAATCAAAACATAATATGAGCTCATCTGACCGCACCTGCTCAGCATCTTAGCATCCCCATTCTTTCAGGCTGTCTTGCATACAACGTATTAAAATAGTCTAATGAAGAGGTTAGCAATGCAATGACCATTTTGACTGTTGTAGTTAGCAAACTAACTAAAGAGGATCAAAAACACTCGGGGCCTGGCTGGGTCTTTAGTGGAAAAAAGCTGGATCCAAGTGCATGCACAGACCTGCTCTTCTGAGATAAATGTGATACTATTTAGAACAGCCAGTTCTCAGACATGAACATTATACCACAAAGTCTCCATCTTTTCTGGATTCACCTTCAGTTTGTTGACCCTCATTCAAGCCATTACTGGAGTAAAGCATGAAGACTCTACTGCTGATAATACTGTATTCCATTTCATTTTGACTTACAGTGGATGGACAACACATGGCCTTCAGGCATTATGCAACTCTCAGATGCTATTTTTGTTGCCTTAAATTTCACACTGTTTCTCACTTCCTCCTTCCTTGGTTTTCTCCTTCTTACACTTCCTGCTTCCTCCCTATCTTTGTTGTCTCACTGCCCCCCCTTTTTTCATCATTAAGAGCAATTACAATAGCCTGACATCTTCTCAGCAGGGTGTTGGATGAGCTTTGCTGCCCTGTTGCTGTCTTTGATTGTAGTTCCTATACGTTCAGATAGTGTTGTTGCTGTTGTGTGCTTTCAAGCTGTGTCTGACTTATGGACTTGTGGTGATTCTAAGGTGAATTTATCATGAGGTTTTCTGGGGGCTGAAAGTGTGTGACACATCCAAGGTCACCCAGTGGGTTTCTATGGCAGAGTGGGGAATTCAACCCTAATCTCCAGGGTTGTAGTCCAATATTCAAGCCACTGCACCACACTGGCTCTCTCAGTTTTACTTATAGTAAAGATTTGTGAGAAAGCACCAGCTTTTCCACCTCTGCTTTAAACTGTCATTCTTTATTCCTTTGAAAAAGCACTGGTGGACTGCTTGAAATGTGTAATATAAAAAAAATACTTAAGACCTAATTGTAACAACAATTTCAACATATAACTCAAGTCATACAAACAATTCAGACATAGTGGTTATACACTGTTATTATAATTCAAATATCAAAACATTCAAAAATTTCTTGGTTTCAAATAATTACTTTACAACTCTCTTGTTTCGATTTTTTTCTAACAGGAGAACTTTCCTCTCAAAGTATGTATGAATGGTTTCTTTTAACCAGTTGTTCTTCAGTGAGGAAATTGCATGTCTGAATCTCAGCTGTTAAAAGAGAAAAACAGAGAAAATTTGAATTAATCTTGTTGATCAGCTACCACTCCTGTGTAATATTTTTTAAAAAAATTCATAAAACCCAAAAATCAAACTGTGTTTGCTAAATTGTTAGGATTTATATTCTAAAACAGAACTGATACCCATACTATAATATCCCTCAAGGCTAGAATAATGGCTAACCTGTTAGAATGATGTTCATACTATTACACAATCTAATTTGGAAAAGAATATAATCAATACTATCATTTAATTCTTTAGGGGTCACAGTGCCCAGCCATAGGATCCATGAAGTCTCCTTCCACAGGAATTTCTTCTTTAAAATATCCTTTCTTTTTGTTAAAGCAAACTATAACCCATCATCCATATTGTGTATATTTTAAGGCAAAGATGGTGATTCCAGTAACCAGCAGGAGTACTGCTTATAGAGTTTTAAAACCAATGCCAATTTCATCATGATTTACATTGTGAATTGCCCATGTAGTCCCTCATGTTTTGGAATAACTACTCATAGACTGAAGCTAAGAATTAAAGAAAATTAGAATATTAGAAAACAGAAAAGAAATTCAGCCCATGAATAATTTAAAATTATTTTTAAAACCATTCAGTGTGGATATAAAATAGAAGACATCACAATTCAGGAAATCGAATAGGTTGCCCTGCTTTTATTGCCCGTTGTAGTCCTGCTCAGATTGGGTGACTGAAACCTTGTTTTCACTCATTCTCTTCCCCCACCTGTTTTCCAGGGACTGAGACCTTTTGTTGAAAATAATTTAAGCCAGGAATCAGCCTTGGAAGTTAAATAGCACAGTCAGCTCAAAGTCATATCATGTCTTTTCTGTTTTCTTCCTGCAAGAGCACTCCAAGGTCAGTCTGATCTATTTAGCCCTTAACTTGTGGGCACTCCAGAACTTCACTACTTACCATCAAATGTACTTTAATTGAGACAGGCGTTCTCTTTTCATCATTTAATGGTCCTCTTGGTTAAGTATGTGAGTCATGTACATTAAGACTCCTATGTTATTCTTTTTAAAGGAACAGTTGTTATGTATCTTCACATTTTTATTCTAGAGAATTCAGCATCCATATAGAAAATATTCCTTCCTAGACTGTCTCCTTTTATTTATCTTTGCATTTTGCCTTTATCATTCTTGACAGATTTACTTAAAGTGCTTCAGTCAGAAATGGAACCTGGGTTTGGTCATGGAGTTTAAAATATTTTTCAATCATGGAGGAAAATATAATTCTAAGAAGAAAATAGATAAGTAATGGAATAATAAAATCTGGAGATAGAAAAGTTGTGTTAGGTCAAGTAGTCAATTTCCTTTTGCCACATGAAGATAGTTCGCCTTCTATTATATTTTTTGTTCAGTGATGTATGCCAAAGAGAGCTCTGCTTTTTCTTGTAGGATCTTGTTCTGTGGGAATATAAGATATTACTAAACTTGTGTGCGGATGGGGTGGAGAATAAAGGTTAATATCAATCTGCTTGAGATCCACACAAGTTCTTTTAGCATTGGTAATATTCAGCATAACAGTCAGCGTGGTTTAGTGGTCTGAGCATTGGACTACGACCCTAGAGATCAGACTTCAATTCCTCACACAGCCATGGAAGCCCGCTGGGTGTTCTTGGGTGTTTCACATACTCTCAGCCCCAAAAAACCTTGTGAAAGCTTCACCTTAGGGTTACCATAAGTCAGAAACAACTTGAAGGCATACAACAACAATGTTCAACACCAGCATTTCTTTTTCATCTTTTGAAATATGGAACTCTGTCATTAGAAGCTAATATAGCAAAATAATCAGACAGTATAAGTAAGATCAAATTTATAAAGGAAAGATGGCAGTTATTTTCACTTCACCTGGAAGGCTAGGAGCCATAGATTTGTTTTGATATCCCTGTCTAAGGGCAGAAGGTCCACCTTGAGAATATTATCTAACCTTGAATTTGCTCTGCCAGCTATTTCCACAGCTTCCTTGGAGCTTTGACATTGGGACACTTGGCACATCATTTGTTTAGTTATTTATTTGGTCAACTTCCCCATGCCCATCAATTTCTGGCCTCTAAGGAAAGTGTTATAAAAACTGCACATAGGTGGCACCTCTAGCCTGTTAAATTGCATTCTATTCATAATGCTTTATCTGATAGATGTTGGAAGGGCTGTAGAGAGAAAAGGATCTCTAGAACATATGTGGATTTATTTCCTAAGGTCTCCCAATTTTCGAATGAGGTCCTTACCTGGATTAGCCAAATGATAATGTGAGGTGTCCTTTTTAGAGATACTTTATACGTTCTGTCAATCTTTGATGTAGGCAGCACAGATATACCACATTAGTTAATTTCTATACTGCTAGGTGCTTCTTGAGCTGAGATATTGAGTACATGGAAATCAGTAGATAGACTGTCTGTTAGGAGATAGCTAGACACACTCTAGTGGACTTCCTTAGCAGAAAAAAATAAGCTCCTATTCTTGGCTGAGTGGAGGGGAAATATCAAAGGACACTTTTATAGAATCTGGTCCCTATTTATTAATTGTACTGTGGATCACCTTTCTACACAAAATCCACCATCATCTCATTTAAAGCTGTGGACAGAGTATGAATTCTGATTAACTTTGCTATGTACATAGTGACTGATCACTGAACTGTGTTGAAAACAGAAATAGGGAGAGTGAAGAGATTTGGGGAGTGACTGCAAATGTATGCAATATTACATAAAAATTGAATTAAAAATACTTTTTAAAATTTGGAGAGAGAAAAAGGCGACAGACACAGGGCAAGTGTGGGCTGATCACCCAAGCAAATCCATGAGTCTGGGTTCTGACTCCAGCCAACCCTTTTCTGGAAGGTGAGCCTCCACCGTCAAGCCACCCCATCTCTCAGCCACTGAAGTGAGGGCCAAGCATGAGCCATCCTAAGGACAGTTCTATCATCATCCCCCCCCCCATGTCTGACAACAAAATGGGAGGACTCCAGAGGCTTATCCTATACCAAAGGGTGCCCTAGGTACTCACCAAAGCCTTCAGGGGCCCCCCACCTACCAGAGTAACCTAATTAAATGGCCTAATTAGATGCCACCCTAAACAGCCAATTTCCCATTCCCCTGGTGCAGTGTAGGGTAGGTGAACCCCCATCCCCACAAAGGAGGGGAAAAATCCTACCTGGCCCCGAAGTGACCAGCAATCTTACACTGAAACCAAGGGGTGGGAGGCCAAAACAACAAAGAGTCTGAGGAGGGGGCAGTGCAGCCCTATAAGGGGGGCTTGCTGACTCCGCCCCTTCCCCAGCCCACTGTGTGACCCTCAGTCACACAGTGATTGCATGGTCTCCCATCATGGGAGGCCAGCAAAGGCGCTTCCCCCATGTGCATGGTGGCGTGAGTTGAGGGGGAATGGGTAATGGCAGAGCTCTCTGAATTGGCAGGTAGCAAGTAGATTCCTTCCTAAGAAATCTACTTCCATTTAAATTTATTGTTGTTTATACAGAGCACAACATGGCTGCCATTTTGTATGTCTGAGTAAAAGACACTCAGCCATTTTCAGCAATGGGGAAAAAAGCAACATTAAGGTGAAAAAAGAATAGAAAAATAGATTTAGCCTGCAGTGATACATGGTATAAGTGTTCCACTGAGAAGAACAGGAAATATTGGGCATATTGAGAAGGAGTGTGCTAAAGGAAATGGAGAAAGAAGACAGTTGGTATAATTGAAAACTCCTCCTGCAAGGCACAACAGAAATTCTTAGTGAGTGCTGTTTACTGAATTTGGATGTGAGGGTGATCTAGCTGCAACATGTGTCACCCCATTGATCACCAGGGTTGATTTGGCTGATCTAGCTAGCTCGTTGCTCTATGTGTATCTATCCCGAAGCTGCACACTCAGTGGAAGAGGATGATCATCCCAGATAGAAGGAGCGTTTACTGAACTTCTCGCCAGGAATCCTGGCAGATCTAAAATATTAGCTGGATTAAAGAAAAGTGTAAGAATATAAAGCATTAAGGAATATAAATAGAATATAAATATATTCTTTTACATTCACGCATAAAGCAATTAACCAATAAGCTTCTACTGAAATCAGCCTGTTCTGTTATGGGGCTTCCTGGGGCTTCCGCTGATGTATCTCATTATTGAACAGCGTTGGAGGAGATACTTATTGCTGATAGATCAGTGATTTCTCCTCTGTGGCAATCCCTTTGTTTTCCTTGTTCTGCTTTCTCTAGATTATTGTTGGCTTAGAAGGATAAATGAAAAGGAAAAGCTATTTCAGCTTAGAGGATGGATTATGCTCTGTATCCAAATCCAGTTCCAATTTTTCAGGGCTTAGTTATATTGCAGCAGCAGTATACCCCCTTCTGTGTGGTCAAAATCTTTGTGTTCTACAACCTACTGAAAGATCATATACCTTCTTATTTGGCTTTTAAATATGAGCATAGTAGGCAGTCATCAGAACCCATTTTGAAGCCTACTGTTTGCCCTTGACTGATATTGTTATTTTTGTTTCCCTTTCAGACAGCATCTTAATAGGAAGGATCTGCACAGAAAAGAAATAAACTCTGTGTAGCAATGAGAGAGTGGTTTAGATGTGTAAGATGAGCAGATAAACATAACATTGCTCGTTTGCAAAGGAAAGGAGTTAAGAAGAAATATTTTCAAACATTTTTTAACTTTAAATGACTGCACACGCTTTTTTCACCGATATTGAAAGAAATACATTCATCAATTTCATCAATGCTAGAAGATGCTGCCAGTTTGGGTGAGGGGGATTGTCCCTTTAAAGTATTTTCACCCAAGCCTTTTTTCAAGCAAAGATGAAGAGGAAGCAAAAATGGGGGACGGGGAAGCCCACCATTCTCTGAGGCAGCTCACTTATCCTCCAGCAATGAGGACATCTCTATTAATTCTTTATTACCCTTCTTTTTCAGGTGATTTTAAAATGTCCCATGTTCTCTTTCCTCCTCCTCCTGCTTTCTCTTTTTGTCCTCAGCATACTTCATTTACTGCAAACTGAGGTCAAAATACAAAAGTAGTTAGCCCTCACTAAACACATCAGTGAGAACAGGAGAGGAGGGGTGGATCTTGCCCTTCCCAGTGCGTTTAGGCAAAAACAAACTGCTGCGGCCCCTCCTAGCTTGTGTGTTCCTCCTTATTAATAACGTTTTCGATCTTGAACACACTCTGATGTTGCTTGGCCACACATATCCCAGTTTTTATCTCTGGTGAAACGTTGGAGGGTAAAAGTTCATTTCAAGGTTAGAGGGCAAGAGCTCTTCATCAGTGGAATGGATTGCCTCACAGAGTCATGGACTCTCCTTCACTGGGTATTTTAAAACAGAGGTTGAATGACCATCTATTAAGTGTGCTATAGGTGAGATGCTAGTGTTGGCAAAGGACTGGACTAGATGATCTTCGAACCCCTTTCCAACTCTACAGTTCTATCATTCTATGTAGTAACTAGCTCCCAAATATCTAACACATTCTTGTAGGATTACTGTGCAATCAGTATTCACTTCGTTGCTAGTACCCTGTCCTAGACTTGTGGCAAGCAGATTCTCTAAACCCTCCACTTTAAGGAATACCCATCTTCCTGTCAAGGCCTGAGGCTCTCTAGAACAACATGTCATATGATATGCAGGACTGCTATCTGAAGGAATTTGGACCCTATCTCTCTCTCATCTACAAACAATTTGTTCTATAAATTAAAATATTTCAATAAACCAGATAACAAACATGATCCAGCCAAAGCTAAGTACTTTTAAGATTCATTGATTTCAGTGGAAGAATGGGAGAAAAATAACATGCCCATAAGTTTCTGCTGAAATGGATAGAACTGAAAGTGCTTGAGTGGGTGTTCCTTTTCTTTTTTTTCTCCAGCAAAACATGCCTAAATTTGTATTATTTCTGTACCTATTAATGCGGTATTGGGAATAAGACTGACAGATTTTAATCAATAGTTCAGCAGATGTTGGAAGTGTAGATTAATGTAGTGCAATTTCTATCAATTTTCTGGTTTGTAGCTGCCTGGCACAGTATTCCCTTAATGAACATTAGAGCATGTCACTGTTTTTAAAAGCTGCAAATTTTGTGCAACTGCATATGCTGAATATAATGTTCTGTTGCTCCATCTGTTCTTACTAAGACAGCTATGGTAGCAATCTATATTATCTAGCTATACAAAACTGTTATACGATTTATCTTAAACAGATGGATGAGTGCAATCAATAAAGAAATGGAAAATAATGTGCACCAGTAAAGCATAGATTTTTAAAAATTGATCTATTTTAGGTTTAACAGTATTTTGACCTTCTAAATTTTGAGTTTTGTTATCATCATGTAGTACTTTAGGCAGTGGTATCTTTCTTTGTAGCAGATGCTTGTGCATCTTAAATTATGAGGTTCACATCAACAAGGATTAGATAGGATGCACTGTCCCACCTAGTGCAGAAATATATTTTGTATTTGTAGCTGTGTACGGTCATAGTTTGTGCAAAGTAGATTAGTGCACTTACATCAGCACAAGCCACTGCTTGTAGAAGAGCAGTTGCTTCTATAAATCACTGAAACTGGAGAACATTGGGAGTAGAAGACAGTATGTGCCATGCTTCAGGTGTAAAGGCACTGTGGCACCACTGTCTCATGCAAGATCTGCTATAACCATTATGGAACATCTGGTTATCAATTTAATGCAACAAGCATGCAGAGTGGCATTCTTCAGAGTTCACACCCAATACATCTAGACTATATTTTGTGTAGAAACAGAAATCCCTCATCAGGATCAATGGGATTATTACCCTGATGAAATTGCTTCTGTCAGTGGAATCACCCCCCCCCCCGCAGCACCACTTTCCACACTCAAAACCAACTCTGGGGACTTGAGAAATTCTCAGAAATTATTTATGGGTGGTGCAGCAGGGTACAGAGAGAAGGAAAGAAAATTCAGTTATGGTAGCAGGCATCCATAACATGGTCTTCAATGTAGACTTTCTCAATTTTCAAATCTATATTATCTATATTAATCTATATTAATAATATTTAAATGGACAGTATAAAGAAGTGGATCAAAACCTCTGCCCAACAGTATGTATCTAAACACATCTTTAATTCTAAGATTTATATCTGCGTTTGCAAGTTGGAATATTGCTACTTGATAAGCAAATGATTGGATCTTGGCAAGCTCAGTCTCTCTTACCCATTGTGTTAGTTCATCTTCTAACAATTAAAACATTTTCACCCAGATTCCCAAGTGTTTGTTAATCTCTGTATTGCTAGAATCTCTGTATTACTAGAAATAGATTTGAGATGTTTCCTACAGGAACAAAATAGCCTGGATCCATCTCTGTAAGTCTGTAGAATGTTTGTCATGTGCCTGCCAAAACATTACCATTGCTCGGTCAAGAGGCATAAACTTTACACATTCATCTGCTTTGTCTCTCTGTCTCCTTACCCACAGTGCTTTCTGTTAAAATGAACATGGTGCACTTCATTGCCTCTTTTGTGGGAAGCCCTGCTACTGTGGAAAGTCCATGTTGCTGGAAGCATAATTTTCCTCATCAATATGCTTTTGTTCCTGCTGGATCATAACATACTAGAAGACTATTGAAAAGAGTGAAAAGCTCTTCAGTAGCTGCTGTTAGAGGATTTAAATGGTGACCGTTTCTGTCCCATTTCTCTTATCTCATAATCAGGCTTAAGATGGTACTAGATAGCTCTGTTAGAGTGGTATATTTGAGAGAGAAATTACTTGATCTGTACTTAGGTACCGCAGTATTTAAGAAGCACTCGCTTCTTTCTCTTAAGACTGAATATATTTGTAGTGCTTTACAGCTTTCTTTTAGATACATCTGTACTTAAAATGTACTTCAGTATAATAGGGATGCATGCTGCAGGGGAAATTTCAAGCATTTTTTATTTACACTGCTACTAATAGCATCTTTCAGAATAATTGAATTGCACTCAATAAATACATAGGCATAAAGTAAGAAAATTGGATCACTCAGGAATGGAGTAGTAGCCACTCACTTCAAATGCTAGATAGATAGATATGCTCTGTGGTTGCAAATTAGAATCTAGGTAGTTTTTCTAGTTGTAGAGATTTGCACCATACAGCAGTCAGGACAGGTCATCATTATGGATTTTCCATAAATGTATGCATATTTTTCAGTATTTATATCCTGTCTTATATCATGGGATCTCAGGGCAGTGTACAATAAAATCAATATAAACAATTTAGATTTTTTTTTTTAAGGCTAACACTATTTTCAATGATTTGACAAATTGACGTAGTTTAAACATAGTAAAACTGTCTGAAAGGCAAGCACCTGTGAAGATTTGGTTGAAACCAGTCAGGTCCTAAAGACTTTCATAAGGAGCCATGTTTTTACTTGGTGTCAGAACAAATCCAGTATTGACGCCAATCACTGCTCTGAAAAGAGGTATTCCACAGCTGAGGCACCACAGTGGAGAAGTCCTCTCCCATGTCTTCACATAGTTTTTGTTCCTTCGGATGGGGCACAGAAACAGCTCCCTCTAGCACAGAGCTTTCCAAACTGTGGCCCTTTCCACACGGGGGTAATAAAACGTTTTAGCGCAGTGTAGCGCGATATCTGACAGAGGTCTTCCATACCTTAAAGTGCGCTGAGTCGTCTTTAATTTCCAAGTTCCACACGTCAATCCGTTCAGAAACGTCTCCAACTGTGCTTGCACGTGCTTTTTAAAAACCGGAAAAAAAGTGTTTCTTTTCCCCCTGATCCGCGCAATCACGTTCTTGCTCACTTGTGTGGAAGCGCAGATACGCGCTGATTCGCCCCTGAGATGAACGGGGGGCGGGCCGTGGGCGTGGACAGCTTCGGCGGTTGGCCCACCCCACAAAGAGCCGAACGGCGCCATTTTTTAATCCTCGCTAGCGAGAGCCCACAGCAGGAAAAAGAAAAAAGCATTGCAGGTACGCTAAATTGGAATTATTTATTTACAGTCCATCTTAAAATCGCCTTTTGATGTTTCCGTGGGGATATTGGAGCTTCAGGGGGACTGTGGATTTATTGCCTTCATCTGGAGTGGCCTATCCGGGGTGGGGGTGGGGGTGGGGGTGGGGGGGAATTTCTTGGGAAGTCGCCTCTAGTGACACCGCCATTTCGCAACCCACCACAAACCGCTGCATGTGTGAGCCGGGGGGCAAGGGGGGCCGCGGCGGCGGATGGGGACCCTTCGGCGCCCTGCCAAGAGGGCGCTGAACGGACAGGGCAGCATGGTGGCCGCCAAGGGGTCCCACGGGAAGCCTCGGAGTAATGGCGCCTTCACTTTGAAGAAGCGCTGCGGGGATATCAATTGCAGGTTTGGCAAATTGGGATTATTTCTTTGAAACCCCCCCCCCATTGCTACCGCAGATGAAAGCGAAAGATCCACAGCCACCTGGAGTTTCAGTGGGGGCCTGGAAGCTTCAGGGGGCTGTGGATTCTTCCGCGGCGGCATATTGGGGGGGTTATTTTTAGAAAGTCTCCCCTAATACCGTCATTTCGCAACCCGCCACAAAGCGCTGAATGTGTGAGCCGGGGGGCAAGGGGGGCCACGGAAAGCCTCGCCTTCACGTTGAAAAAGCGTCGTGGGGCTACCCTGACTGTCCCCCGGAAATGCTGCCCAGAACATGAGGGAAAATGGGGCAGGGGGCCATGTCCTGCATTGGGCAGAATGGACCGAAATGAGTGTGGAGGGGTGGCTAGCTGGGGGTCTGCAAACCCCATGCATTCAGCCCGACCAGTTATCTCCCTGAACGGCGTGATTGATTTGCAGTTGGTGTCACTTGAGGCCGAGAGGTGTGACCCGACTGACATCCCTTGCTCCAACAGAACTAGAGCCTGATTGGTGGGCGGTTGGTGGGGACCACGACAGGGACGCGGTCTGGCAGGATGGGGAGGAGGGGGCTAAGTGGGGTGCTCCGGACAGAAAGATGACCATCTGCTTTGTGTACACAAGCCTCCCCAAAACCCACTATTTCCTCGCAGGTGGATCCCCGGTGACCCGTCCTTCGAGGCTGAGAGAGGGATCAGACAAGGAACACTCCGTGGCGAAAAACCTCCATCCAGTTCTCCAAAATGGATTTCAGTGGTGGTCTCCCATCCAGGTTTAAATCCTAATGCACCCTGCTTAGCATTCCAGGTTAGCATGGGATTTGGGGCCTGTTCACATGATCTTCAAGTGCTTTCCACACCTGCCTTGCTATGGCGGGTGGATCCAGGTCAAACTGTAGACTGCTTCCAAGGGTGAACTGGTTATATGCAACCATTGAAAACAAGTCACAGGAAAGCTTAGAGAAATATATTTTATTAAATAACTAGATAAAATTATCACCCAACATAACAGAAAAACAGAAAACAAAGGTCAAAAAACATTATAGGAGGTTGCCCCTCCTCATCTGTCTCTTGAGGTCCCGCAGCTCCCTCCTTATCTCTGCATACGAATTATCGAGGGCAGCTGACACCTCTGAAAGGCTTCTCTGTGCAGACTCATCTGTGGGTGGGAGAGTAGGTATTAGGACGCCGTACTGACACGCTTGGTGAAAGCACCGTAGCCAGCCTTCCATCATGGCCACCCGTGTTACTAACTTACACATCTTGGCAGTTTTCCTTTCCAGCGTGGTCATCCCCGCCATCAAGGAATTTGCAGTGGACCTCAGATCCTGGGGGGATGGACCTGGAAAGAAAAGATGACATTGGCGACCAGGCACTCCTTGGAGTGGGCCTCCATGTGTGCCACCTTCCGCGGAGTAATTTTTTGATACTTGCCAGCTGTGCGTGAGGATGGTCTAGGAAAGTCTTCCTGTCGCTCCTCCACCGCGGACAGTGCGCCAACTGCCAAAGGAAGGAAACTGTTCAACATCCCTGTCAGCAATTGTGCATCTAATCTCCACATTTTCTCCCACATAGGTGGTTACTGTACCGTCAGCTGCTTGCTCCTCTTCCCCTGGCACATCAATTACCAGGTCACCGTGACCGGGGGAGGAACCAGCGGGGCTCTCTGCTTGTGCGCCTGTGGCTGAAATAGAAACAAGCGGGAAACAGATGTTGCCCCGGAAACAGATCAACTTCCTAGCTGTGAATAAAGTTTTCACGCCAAAGCTGTTGCACATGTTTTACCTATATCTTCCCCTGCACCTCCAACGTCACTTTCCTCCCCAGGGCCCGAGGTGTCCCCCAGCACGATTGTTTCAGGCTCTGGAGAAACAGGAAAAAGCAAAGCTCTCAACCTTTGCAAAACAGTGGGCAGACCTCCCGTAAAACACACCAGTTCCCCACGTGTTTGCATACGCAGGGACAGGGCTGGGAATCTCATAAGAAGTGGAGGTGTTGCACTTGCCTTCCCTCTCTGGGGTCCCGGCGACATCAACATTTTGCCTGGTCGCACGGCGTCTGGCACCTGGGAAGTGGCACATGCTGCTGTCAGTGTGTGCTCACATAATGGGGGGAACCAGGAACCCCCCACCGTTTGATTGACCATCACTTGTTCATTGGGAGGGGGATGGTTGTCAAGGGTACTCACGTCCTCTTCTGTGGCCACGCCAGGAGGGGCGCCCAGGCAGACTTCCACAGCTGCAACATGGTTCGAAAGTAGGGAGGCTTGGCTGCATGGGGTGGGTGGCCATTAAAGCGTTCCATACAGTCATAGAACGCCGCCTTAATGGCTTTGAATTTAGAGTTGACCTGCGCGGCCGTCCTGTCGAACCCCTGCCGTGACAACCCCCTTGCAATGGTCTCATAGTATTCCCTGTTGGGGGCATTTGTGCTACGGAGTAGTACGTTGACCCCTCCGCACCACTCCACCATAGCCAGCATCTCCCTGGTTTCAAAATCATCCCAGAGGGCACCCTCACGCTCCATCTCTCTCTCTCTCTCTCTCTTTATATATATAATATCTACCTTAACACTCCTATCTATTAATCTATCTATCTATCTATCCTCTATCCACCTATCTATCTATCTATCTGCCTATCTATCTACCTACCTACCTACCTACCTACCTACCTAAAGGGACAGCAGGGTAATAAAAGGGTAATAAAAGGATAAAAACAAATAAATCTAAAAACTCCCACGCTCTACCTATCTCTCCTATCTTCCGCCCCGACACGCCCACAGGAAGGCTGCAGTTCCACCGCCTTCCTGTGGGGGTCCTGCGGCGCCAAGTCCTGGTGGCCGCTGCGCATGTGCGAAGCGTCGCCGGGAGAAACTGCGCTGGGGCGACAAGGAGGAAGCCATTACTCGGAACTAGCAACCTCGTGGTCAGCCAAACTTTGCGGAAGAGTTTTCTTGAAGGTGGCTATGGCGACCCAAGATGCAAGCCAGGGAAATGTGTCCAGCCCTGGAGAGGGAGAGGTCAACCCGAGGAGAAGCAGGGCAAAGGCAGGGGGTCGCATGGCGCCACTCCGAGGTAAAGGATCTCCTTGAAGTGTGGGGCGAACAGAAGTACCAGGCGGATCTTCAGGAAAGCTACCGCAATATCGAAATATTTGAAGAAATAGCCAGGGAAATGGAAAGAAGAGGGCACAAAAGGACAGCGGAAGAATGCCGCACAAAAACCAAGCGATGCGGCTGGACTACCGTCATGCGGTCACTGCAAATAAAAGGACAGGCTTGTCCCGGGTTACCTGTCCTTACTTCGAGAGGAGCTGTCGCGAATTTTGGGTGGTGATGCGGGTGCACACCCACCAAGGGTCATCGCGAGCCTACAGATTGCAGAGGACGGGGATCACGGAGTGGAGGGGGCTGCAGCATCAGAAGGTATGAATGTTAAGAGGGGTACCCTCATCTTGGTTTTGTATCACTAACTCATCTATGCATGGAAATTCCACCCATTCCTTTCCCTTTTTGTGCTCCAGAGCGTGCCCATAGCCAGGAGCTTTTTGGGGATTCCCCGGATACCTCTGATGCGGAGACATCAGGTAAGGCAGGTTGTTAGTGTGGCAACAAACGTATAAGCTTCGCTTTATCTCTCTGGGTCGCAATAGCCCTTGGGCATGGCTGCTATGAAGCGGAAAGAATGCTTTTGCAATGTGCATGCTACCTACCTTTCAATTCCTGCATCACTACTTACTCAGTAACTCAATAGCAAGCCCTTTTGCTCCCCAAAACGGCCAAGTTGTCTGAACTCTTGGATTCCTGTGGGTCTCTGGGTATGCTAATGGTGTGGGAGCATGCAAACGGCGCGCAGTATGTGCCTGGTCCCTTCCAGCTGGATATCAATGTGCATAGGTCAATGGAGGGGGGCCGCCGGGAGCCATGCAGAATGCATTCTCAGCAGACTTGTTCTTTCACACCTCGCAACCTATCCCCGATGCAGGCATGGACGACACCAGCAACACGCCAGTTCATCCCGGGACATCTAGAGCGGAAAATGACAGCAGCACTGGTACAGGTGAGTTTTTAACCACCACCCTTACTCCACACCTTGTCACCATAGCACTAGAGGTGTTGGCCGGAAGGTACAGGAACCTTCCTGCTGGACCTTTTGCACAACAGTCAAGCCTGGTGTCTCACGAGTGAGCAGGATCCATGAAACTAGACATATAATTGTTTGCATGCACGGTTCCTGTTGCTTCCCTTCTCCCTGCACACATTTCTCCTAAAGTTAGGTATTCGCTGTGGCTGTCACTCCTCAGTGAGATGTGACACGAGAGGTGATGTTACATGGGATGATGAGAGATGTGATTGGCTTTGCCGCTGCCCGGCATGCAGTTTTGTGCGGTCCTCACAGGAATGTTGTGTTACGTTTCAAAAATCACATCCCATTAACCAGTACAATGCTACTTCCGTTTTGCTTTCACTCTCCCTAGATGAGGCAAGCAACGGTACAGCAGAGGTGACACGCAGCACTACCGCCGCGGGCTTGTCTCCCCAGTCCAGACTACGCATGTCGCGCCATAGGACCACTGCAGCGGGGCGTAGTGAGAACCTTCCCGCTGCTACCATAGCTACCATGGATCTCATACGGGAGCAGCAGGAGCTCAACAGGGACATGCGTGCCAGGGAGTTCCAGCATGAGAGTACCACAGCGACAGAAGAACGCAGGGAGCTGCTCTCCCTGCTTAGGGAATGTATCAGGGTTATGTCTGCAATCGCGGATGCAGTGAATGCAAGAAATGCTGCAATCCTCCCCAGGAATGATGGCAGTGTGGTTTCCGAACAAACTGAGCCCGAACCAGGCCAGAGCCTTGCAATGGGGGGAAGCCCATCGACCTCCTCCCAGCAGCAGGTGGCAAGACGACATTTCCCAAGGGTCAAGAGACCCTGCCACAGGTACAGCCCTTGAGAAATGCATCTCCCCACCTACCTGCCCATTTGGATGGGTACAAATATGGCCCCGTTAACTTGTTAGCAATATCCATGATCTAACTGTTTAAAGTTATATGTTTCCTATTTCTCCTATGAAAGAGGAGTTGCCATATATCTTGTTTTCCTTTGAAGTCAGTACTATTGTTTGCCATTCATGTTGTTTTTGTGTTTTTGAAATAATAAAAGCAATCCCTGTTATTTTTGCAACAAAACCAGTGTAAAGTTTATTTGTAAAGGGGAAAGTATTTACAACGGGGAGGGGCAAAACACCTTCTAATTGCAATTACAAACAAGGGAGAAAACTACAAATCTAGGACTGAACATTGTCCTCGGCAATAAGGCTTGCAATGGCATTCCTAACTGTTTCCCCTTCACGGAGCCTCCTGGCAGAGGAGTGGGGTCGGAAGTCATCTCGTGTTTGTGGGAGGCGCAGAGGTGGGGGGAGCAAGGTCGGGGTGCAGGATGTGGCCCTTTGACTCGCAGATGTTGTGGAGGACCACGCAGGCGGATATAACGGGAAGGTAGTTCTTCTCGGACACGGTTAGGGGAGCTGAGAGGCAGCCCCACCGTGCCTTGAGCCTTCCAAAGGCCCGCTCCACCACGTTCCGACAGCGGTTGAAAACTCTGTTGTAAGCCAACTTCCTTGGGTCCATGGCCCCTCCGTATGGCTTCATCAACCACCTTGACAGGGGGTACGCTGCATCTCCAAGGATGACTGGACCAATGGAAACGCCATTTATGGTGATGGTAGGGTTCCCAGGAACATACCGTCCAGCCTCCATGGCGTGCCACGAGGAGTGACGGAAAACAAACGCGTCATGCGTTCTGCCCGTAAAGCCAAGGACAATATCCAAAAAGCGTCCTTCATGGTCCACCATCCCCTGCAGGAGAATGGAGAAGGAGCTCTTGCGGTTTACGAACTCTTCCCCTCTTCCTTTTGGTGGCCGCACAGGAATGTGTGTACCATCAACCGCGCCAATGCATTGGGGAAATCCCATGCGATGGAATCCATCCATGACCTGCAATGGGTGGCAACACAAAAAACAAACATTACTCCTTTCATGGCCAGTGCAGGGATAGCGGCGGGACCGGTCTGGGCTGAGATAGCGTCACCGGGAGACGTCGGGGCGCGGGGGAAGGACGGAAGGGGAGAGAGGGCGGGAGGGGGAAGGGTGGATGGAGGTGGGGAGGGGGGACGGAGGGCCGCAGATGGCCGCGCGCGTGGCGTGGCCAGTGCAGGGATGGTGGCCGGAACGGTCTGGGCTGAGATAGCGTCACCGGGAGACGTCGGGGTGCCGGGGAAGGATGGAAGGGAGAGAGGGCGGATGGATGTAGAGTACTCACTCTGCGATAGTCTCCAAGGGAAATGGTGGACGACAGGAGGACCTGCTCTATCGCCAGACACACCTCAATGACAATCACAGCGACTGTGGAGATCCCCAAGCCGAAGGTGTTCGCCGTTTTGCGATATATAAGCGGCGTTGACAACCACCACACGGTAATCGCCACTCTCTCCTCCACAGATATGGGTTGACGCATTTCTGTGGCTTTCCTCTCAAGTGTGGGACGCAGACGGTCGGCGATCTTGAAGAGGGTGGCTTTCGTCATGCGAAAGTGGTAGAGCCACTGGTCATCGTCCCACTTAGCAAGCACCTCCTCAGCCCACCATGTCCTCCGCATCCTCTCCCTGACCCACCACCTTCTGGGGCGTGGGAGACGCCGCAAGTGTCCTCTCAGAAGGGGCACATAGAAAACGTCCTCCTCCTCATGGTCGCGATGGAGCCTGGACCTCCTCGCTCGATCTCTGGCCCATTGTTCTTGCATGGTGGCCACCACTACACCCAGGACCGCAACAAAGGGCCCCAGGAACCTGACCAGGTCATCGAGAACCTCGCCCTCCATCGCAAAGCCACGAACAAGCCAGAAAATCGGCGAAGCAGGAAGCACAACGACCGGCACCAACCAACGCACTAGCCAGAGGTGGGGGGTGGCGACGAAAGGCGGGAGGCGTTGGGGGAGGACCTTGCATACGTACGTGTGCGCATGCGCGGGTACGTACCGACGCAACGCGCCATTTCTTCAAATCGAAATCAGCCTATCACAGCCATAGTGGGCGAGGTTATGTTAATAGCGGGGGTGGTCAGGACGGCAACGTGTGGATCTCTGAAACCGCGCTAAGCCGGATCGAACATAAGACGTATGAATAGAGAGCGCGCATTAGCGCGGATACAAAAAAACCCGGTAAAAACCGGCCGGAACCGTCACTACACGAATTCCTCTTCTCGTGTGGAAAGGGCCTGTGTGTCGTGACACATTATGTGTCAGAAGCAGTGTGTAGGTGTGTTGTACAAATGTAATGGGTGAAGAGGCTGCCTCTCCCACCTCCGCAGTGGGCCAAGTCCAGGTGGAGAGGCTGCCTCCACTTACTGAATTACTTACCGAATTACAGTGTCGCAAAATGATGCATGTTTAAGAAGTGTGTCACTAATATGAAAAGTTTAGAAAGCTCTGCTCTAGCAGAACTCAGTCTGTGGACAGGTGTATAGAAGCGGTGGGCAGGTCTGGAATTTCACGTAGGTGAGGCCAGAGCCAGCAGTAGGCCATACATTTTCTTCTCGCCCCATTCTCTCTCTCTTTCTCTACTGCTCCTTATCGTTGCTTGCTTTCTACCTTTCTCTGCACAGTGATTGTTGTTGTTATGTGCCTACAAGTAGTTTCCAACTTATGACGACCCTAAGGAGAACCTATCATGGGGGTTTTTGGGGCTGAGAGTGTGTGATGTGCCCAGGGTCACCCAGTGGGCTTCCATGGTTGCACAGGGGATTGAAGCCTGGTATCTAAGGTTGTAGCCCAGTGCTCAAACCACTACACCACGCTGGCTCTAAGAGTGATCACTTTTAGGGGAAAAAACTTGATTCACCCAAACAGGACTTCTGTATCCCCTTCAGGCCAATCGGCATGTTAGAGGACAGGACTGAGGAAGGATAATCATCTAGATTAGAGTGGGCAAAGTGTGGCAATAGTTTAACAGAAAACCTGCTCCTGGTGGGAAAAAACAATGTTAGCAGTGGTTTCTCCAAATAGATAACCCAGACATTTGCCCATTTGGACTGTTCTTCACAGTGTTGCTATAGCGACTTCATGATGAGGGCCTGAAGTCTCGAATTTACCACCTCACCACTATCTACCAGTCCCTGTTTCAGAAAGAAGTCATCATGCATACACTAGCATTGAGCTTGAGTTTTGGTAAACCAAAGCCAAAGTAGTATAGTGGTTTGAATGTTGGACTAGGACTCTGGAATCCCCACTTGATCATGGAAGCAAGCTTCAGAGAATGGCAATGACAAATCCCCTCTGGCAAGAAAATCCCATGATATTAGGGTCACTATAAGTCAAAAACAACTTGAACAAAAACAGGAGTAAACCCCAGCCTTTGCTGTTTCCGTCTTTTGACTCGTTACCTAGAAGTACTGAGAGTTTTGATTTCCATAAAAGTATTATATGCATGCTGCTGTTATAACAAGGGTGAAAGAAACCATTGTCAAGTAAAAAGGAGACATTCTTGTCCAGCTTTTGAACCCACCATTTATCTTCCACACAATGTACTGCCTGTGGTTTTTAATCCTATCATTTTAAACTAGTTTGTGATTTAATCTCATCATTTAAAAAACTGGAGAGTACTTCAGACTATTTCAGCAGGTAAGTATCTACAGATCTTGATGATATTATGACAACTTAAATGCATCCTTAAGAATGCCATCATTCAAAGCAGGGATTTTGACAGCCAATAATCCTGTCAGATCTGTACTATTATAGTCAACAAAACTATAGTAATCCTCCTTGAGATTTTTCCATTTTTTAAAGTTTTTATCTAGTTTTTCTGAACACCTACATTTTTTGAAAAGCTACCACATGCATTGCTAAGCTGAACTACAAAGCATTGCAGGAAGTTCCCCAATGAATATTTTGTTTATTTAACAAATTTATACCTTAACTTTCTCCCTCAAAATGGCATACAGGGCAGTTAGCAGTGATAAAATTCAATAGAGACAGAATTAAAAAAAAAAAGTAAAGACACAAAAATAAATTAATTAAAGGAAGACAACAGTGCTCAGCCAATCTTGTCTTCTTCTTAACAATAACCCAACTTAAGTGACAAAGTCCTGCTTTAAAAAAAAGTTGCTTTTTTGAGGTCTCCATAACTCACAGAAATGAGGTTTACTGCACCTGCACAGTGCCTCATTTGGAACCTTCCAGAGTTGCTATGTAAGCATTTTGGTGGTAGCCCTTCCTTCCTTGTTCCATGTGACCAGCCTGATTCCCTTTGGTTAAATGGTTTTTGAAGGACTACAAGAATCTGCATCCACCTGTGTTGGGACCTATACCTCAGTGGAGTCTAGAGCTGGTCCTGTCACAGATATAATAAGAAGCCATTCAAGCCAATGGCAGTCTGTGACATCTGCCTACTTATCTGAAGGATGGTGTCCCTGGTGGTGGTTACCAGTGATGTAGACTTGAGTCGATCGACTCGGGCTCAAGTCGGACTTAAGTCTCTTCAGTGACTTGACTCACACTGGACTTGTCAATAAATGATTGACAGACTTGACTTGACTCGAGAATCCTCTTTTTTTAGTGATCGACTTGCTGCCCACCTCCCCCTCCAGCCTTTCCCCAATCAGCAGTGAGGGAATGTTATGTCAGTAACCCAATCAGAGCTGCACAGGCTTCTTTATCCCCACCTCTCTGCTTCTCTTTTCTTTCCCACCTTTCTACAGAAGCCATTTATAAGAAAGCAAAAAAGCAGGACGAGTTCAAAGGAAGGAAACAGGGCTTTGTACCTTTTTTCTGATGAGTTTGGGCAAGCAATGGTCTCTGCATCTGGGTTGAGGGGAGGGTTAGAGGTTTAAGTCCCATTAACGTTAATGGGAAATCCTCTTCCTCATCCTCTCCCTTCCCCATTTAACCCCTTCCTGCTCAGGCAGAAGCAGTTTCCTTCAGTTTGCCTTTCCTGTTCCTCAATGGCTGAGGGCTTCCTTCCAAGCCTCCTTGCTCATGAGTAAATGGGTAAGAAAAGGTGTCCTTTGCAGCCACAGCAGTGTGGAAAGCAGTTTCTTTCAGAAGGGCTTTACTGGACCCTTTCTGCACTAGACTGTTAATAGCGCTGTGATTCCACTTTCAACATCCTGTGGAATCTTGGGGTTTGCAGTTTCGGGAGGGGCTGGCTGACCCCTCCCAAAACAGCAAACCCCAGATTCCATAGGATGTTGAAAGTGGAGTCATAGCGCTATTAACAGGCTAGTGCAGAAATGGCCCATTTCTTCCATGGCTGAAGGCTTCCTTTCAAGCCTCTTGCTCATGAGTAAATGGGAAAGCTTGCTTGTGAGTAATCAGGAAAGAAAGCTTGTTTGCTCATGAGTAAATGGGTAAGAAAGTGTGTCCTTTACAGCCATGGCAGAGTAGAAAGCAGTTTCCTTCAGAAGGGCTTTCCTGTTCTTCCATGGCTGAAGGCTTCCTTTCTATCCTGGTTGCTCTCAACCCCCACCCACATGCACAGATCACCAGCTCCTTTTTTTTCTGTTAACATTGGCTCCCATACTTGAGACTTGACTTGAGACTCAACTTGAGACTTGAACGTAGAGATTTGAGACTTGACTTGAGACTTGGAATAAAAGACTTAAATACATCACCGGTGGTTACATTTGGCAGGTGAGCAAGAAAGTTGTGTGCCCTTTGTGTGGGCTGAAATTCTACCAGGACAAGGTGGTTTGTGAGGCCTGATATCTCCTTTTTTTCTGAAAGTGGTACAAGCCTTTCATTTGAAGCAGGACATTGGCCCTTTCCGCACTGGGCTATTAAAATGGTGCAGAGCGACCTCCAATGGAGGTCTTCTGCACCGTGGAGTGGACTGGGGCGGAATACTTTTTGTAGTTCCACACCTCACCTCAGTCCAGTTCGGAGTGACCGGAACTGGTCACACAGCCTGCTTTTTAAAAACCTCTTTTAAGAGGTTTTTAAAAGCACGGAGCGCATGACTCCATGTCGCTCCGTCGCTGCACCCTGGTGCAGATTTGCAGGCGCGCACTAGTGCATGCCTGCAGATCAGCCGGGGGTGGGCTTTAGGTTGGCAAGCTTCTCCGGTTGGTGGAGAGCCTCCACCAATTGGAAACCGTCATTTTGGACGCCGGAGCAGTGTGGAGCAGTGAGCTTGCACTGCTCCTTGTCCCGACGGACTCGCCGGACACTGAAGAAATCCGGTGAGTCCCTTTTGCACGGTTCCTTTCCCACGTGCGGAAAGGGCCATTGTTTTGCCTGAAGTTATGCAGGCCCCTACAACCAACTTGGACTGAACTTTGCACTGTCTTGGTGTTAGGTGAGCTCTGATCTTAACATCAACAGGACTGCTGATTTTTGCCAGTCTCAGAGATTCTTTCTGTGCTACTCATTGAACAAGAAAGCTATACCTGTGTCATCTCAATGTTTTTCCAAGTGGGTCTCTTCCATCATCCATCTGGCTTACAAACTGGCAAAGAAAGACTCTGCTGTTCATGTGCGTAGTCATTCTATCAGGGGTATGGCTACTTCATCAACTTTTTTGAGTGGCATGCCCCTGGAGGACATTTGCAGAGCAGCTACCTGGTCCCAGCCCCTGATTTTTGTTACACATAATAGGTTCAATGCCAGCCCCAGGGCTGATGTTGCCTTTGAGAAAGCTGTGCTATTTTCTTGTGGTGCATGACACTCCCACCTCTTATGGTGGGTAGCTTGCTAGTCCCTCATTTGTTTAACAGAGACTACAAAGAAGAAGAACTATAGTTCTTTGAATGGCCGTCTGTGAACTCATGCAACACCTGCCCATCCTCCCTTGGTATGTTGTACTATCTCTCCTTGACTGTTGCTCTGGCATCCAGGGAACTGAGAGTTTGTGTGGGAATCACACTAGTCACATGGACTGGGGGAGGAGAGGCTACTGCCAAAATGCTTACATAACAATTCTAAAAGGTTCTGAATAATCCACTGTGCAGGCACAGTAGCCTCCCATTTATGTGAGTTCACAAATGACCACTTAACCATGGTTACAGGCAAGCAACTCATTCTTGCCCGTCATCAGAAATGTCAGTGTTTGATCATGACAGTTCAGCTATACAGCAATAGCAGTTGAATATCTATTTGAACTTGCTAACAGGGTACATTCCTTTCTAACTTTACAATAAGTGTCAATCCTAAATACCTATTTAACTGAACTTCTGTGTGGCTGGTACTATTTCCCCCCACCCAGTAAGAGAGATATTGATTTACTTCAGTTTTCCATAATTCTGAGCTTGCTGTTTGAAAAGTCATAGAATATTAGAGTTGGAAGGAATCCCTAGGCCTATCTAGTCTAACCCCCTTCTATGCAAGAATCCACAACCTACACTTTTTACACTGTCTTCAGTGATATCACTCATGCTATGAATCTTTCCCTTGCCATCTACTTTCTTTCTTCCTTTGCAAGTCTGTTTGTTGGCCCTGCCTTCTGAATGTCTTTGCCCACAGGAACAGGAAAAGGCTTATCATCCTAGTGTTTCAGTGGAGAATTGTTTTAGGAAGATCCCATTGCTACTGTGGTTGTATTATTCTAATCCACTTTATCACCACAAACCTATTTATATGATTAGCCTCTCAGACCTATTTGTATGATTAACCACCTGTACTTGTCAAACTAGAAAACAAAGGCCAAGATCCAACTGTGTAGTTGTGCTGACAGAAGCAGTTCCACCAGCATAGCTGGCAGAAAAAGTTTTTCCTGTCCCCTGGAGCCATCAAAATCTGCTCCAGAGGGCTTGGAAATCCTCTGAAGCAAGTTTTCTTGCAATGCAAAAGACTGCATTGGTTGGAGAAGAAGTGAGGAGAAAATCCAGTTGTGATAGCGGAATCAAAGCTTACCAGTAATTACTAACAAAAAACTAGTTGCTTATAATTAGTTCCTTTCCCCAGTACTGAAGATATACCTATGTTGCATTATGATTATATCTTAAAGAATAATAACTTTACTTCTTTAGCAATGTAGTTATAGCTTTAAATTACTTTTATCGTTCTGTGAGTGTGACTTCACTAAATGGTGGAGGGATAACCCATAGTACAAATGTTAGCTCAGGCAATGGCTCATGCTGTTGCCTCATGCTCTGTTGTGGGTGTGATGATAATGTAACTGTGATTTAGGCATGAACTTTGATAGCACTAGATATCCCTTTGTGATATCAAATAATTTGACCTTTCCATGGCACCCTGGCTAATATGTTTGCCAGGATCCTGAGAAAAACACAGACACAAGGAGCAGCCGTTTAATGACGGGAATTCCAACTTCCTCTCTCTCAGGCGGGCATTTCAAAGCCTTGGTTGTGCTTCGGGAACTGGATGGTGTATTCCTTTCATCTCACAAGATACCTGATTCGTGCCCATAAATAACAACACCATAAAAGTGCCCATTGACTGGCGCATGGGCTGCATGATTGATATGTTTTGATCCACTTCTAAGCCTTTTGATGCATTTCAAAGTTAACTTTGTTCTCAAAGTTTATGACATGGATCGCAGGCACAATTTTGTTATAAAAACCCCTAGTTCTGATAGTTCAGAGAGCTGCTTTTTGAGTGTCACCCCACCTTGCTGCCAGTCTGTATTGCGAGCTCCCCAGGAATTCTACTAAGTCTCATCTTCTTCAGCTCTTCAGGACTACGTGATCAGGTCGTATTGCTTATTCCTAAATTCATTTCTGTTTTCCTATTTCTTATTTAGTTAGTGGTGTGATTGTTGTCTTATTTGTTTACTTCTCAATAAAACATTAATTGGTTTACTCTGAATTTGTTTGGCTCACTGCTCTGACGCTGTATATATAGGGCAAAAAGGTCCTGCTGAGTTACCCTGCCTCTAGCTAGCCATTTGAGTCTGCTCCAGTTAGTTTCACCAATTTTGTGTTAATATTTGGTCATTTGGGTGTCCTTCCCAGGACCCCAGAGAAACAGGGTAACAATAAGGTGAATGGGAAGAAAATGTGTTGTGTGTCACATAGGCCATTGGTCTGCAGCATCCACTTTTTAAAAAATTAACCATTTTATTACTTCTGGGAAACAAAGTAAGTAAAGAATTACTTTCAAAATTATGACTGTAGTAGCTTATTGTTTGAGGCCTGAAATTTTAACAGTAACTAATTGCTTTTGCTCATGAATGGCAGTACCTTTGCATGGTGGTGGGATTGTGTGCTCCTGCATTGGAGGCTATGCTGATAGCAGCAATGCTCCTGCTGTGTCGGGCAGGCTTTAGCTGAGGAGCCAGACTAAATGTGCCAAACAGCTACTGGGCAGCAGCAGTAGGGTGTGTGTGTGTGACACTGGCTTGTTAGTGCTGTGCATAAGGAGGCTCAGTAAACCGCTTTTGAATGTCTTTTACCATGGAAACCCTATGATGAAACAATCCAAAATGAAACAAGAGATAGTGGTGTAAAAGGTGTTATAAATAAATGTTGTTGTTGTTGTTGTTGTTGTTGTTGTTAGTATTATTATTATTATTACTACTACTACTACTACTACCACTACTACTATTAGATGAGACTTCCAGGTAAGATAATACTCAATGAGCTACTGGGGAAGAGCAAAGGACAATTATGAGTACTGCTGTAGCTAATGACACAACTGGACTCAAGCCAAAAGGATGTTCAGCTGTTGAGGTGCTCAGAGGCAAAAGGAAAGTCTGAAGCTGTACAACATGTATAGGAGCATGCAGTATGAGAAGGATGTATCAGGGGAAGCTAGAGATAGGAAAACAAGAAATGGAACATATAAACATGGCAATACTTGGGGTGAACGAGTATTGCCATGTTTATATGTTCTAAAGTGGACAGGAATGGGACAATCTGAGTCAGATAGTTACATAGTGTTTTTCTCAAGAAATGAATATCTATGAAGAAATGAGGCGGAATTTATAGTCAGGAGAGATATAGCAAAAGCAATCTATTGACACAATATAAAGCCTGACTGAAACATGTCAAGATTTCAGGGAAAACCTATCAATATAACCATAATCCAAGTTTATGCTTGGCATAAGAGAGGACAGAAGAAGAAGAAGAAATTGAAAGATTCTATGTAGTAGTCCAGGAGGAAATTGATCACACATCAAAATAGAACTTCTTGTTAATGATAGGCAATTGGAATGCAAAAGCAGGAAACAGAGCAGAATCAAAGACTGTAGGAAAATTTGGCCTAGGATCAAAAAAGGAAAGCAGAAGACTAGCTGACTGAATTTTGCAAGACCAACAGTTTGATCATCACAAACACATTCTTCAGGGAACCCAAAAAGTGACTATATACATGACATCACTAAATGGCCAATATAGAAATCAAATAGACTGCATAATCAGAAGCAGAAAATGGAGAAGCTCCATTCTCTCTGCAAGAACAAGACCAGGAGCAGGGTGCAGGGCAGACCATGAACTATTAGTAGCAAAAGTTAAAGTAAAGCTAAAGAAGAACACTAAACTAACCATCATGCTGAAATACAACCTGAAGTAAGAAGATAATATAAAGGCAAGAAGATAAGATAATCCGAAAAATATATATGCACCATGATTCTATAATCCCTGGCACATTAGGAGGAAAAAAATGACAGTTCCCCACTTTAGATAGCTTCAGCAGCACTGATGTAGATGGCCTTTTGTTTTGACCATTTGCTAAACAACAGTCCCAGACAGTTTCTTGGAGCAGAAAATAACTGTATTCTAATGGGTATGGAGCAGCCTAAAGAAAGTTACTCCAACTGGCTTTCTCTTTTAATAGATTTAAAATACGAATGATCACATAAAGAGGTACAGAAATAAAAAAACAAAATGTAACAAATTATGTTTTCATGTAAACTTTGCCGTCTTTGAAATGGGCAAGAAAGAAATTAAAGAATTGTGAAAGAGCACTTTGGAGCCTTGGGAGATGAATCTTAGGATTCCTGGCTTGCTATAGGTAGTTCAGTTTGAGAAACTATAGCAATTAGATATGTGTTAGGCTGTACAGAGAACAGTGCAAATCATTATCCTTCTTTTTAAAGACTGAGTCACTAGCGTTTCTGTAGAAATGGGAAAAGATGAAAACCTTACATAGGGAATGGACTGTATTTGCTGGTGTATAAGACACACTTTTCCCCCTAAAAAATGCCTTCTGAAAGTGGGATGTGTCTTATACACTGGTGTGTCTTATACACTGGCAAATAAGGGTAACTCCTGTCAGGCCTAAATGCATAGGAGAGTGAGGCAGGCAAAAGGAATGCTAGCGCTTGCACTCCTTTCACCCCTCCCCCTTCCTGTCATTTTGCCTTGGTGAGGAGAACTCCCTGCTGAAGTGAAATGCATAGGAAAAGCTCACGCTGGCCTTCCTTTCAGCTCCACACCTTTCCTGGGCATTTTGCCTTGGCAGAGAGTTTCCCACTCAGGCAAAATGACAAGAAGGAGGGGTGAAAGGATTGCTAGCGTTAGTGCTCCTTTGCCCTGCACCTTTCCTATGCATTTTGCCTTGGTGGGGAGTTCTACCCACGCAGGGAAAATGGAAGGGGAGGGCGGAAGGGGGTGGAGGAAACCTCACAGAACCCCTCCTTTTACTCCCCCTCCCTTTCCTATGTATTTTGCCTCAGCCAGGTACCAAAAAAATAATTCCTAAAAAATACAATCTGAAAATGGGGTGCGTCTTATACACTGATGCATCTAGTAGGCCATAAATACGGTAGTTTCTGTACTGTTACTTTCCAGACAGAGGTAAATAAACTATTATTTAGTTTAACTATGTAGGAAACTGCCTTATTACACCACTGGCCTACCTAGCTCAGTATTGTCCATATATTTCCAACTGTACCTGGAAATAATAAGATCTAAATGTGCATTTTGTACATGGAAAGCATGTGTTCTGCCACTGGTAGTGGCCCTTCCATGAAGAAAGGACCTTGTTTTATATCAGCTGTCTACTCTGACTGGCAGTGACTTTTCAGGATCTTAAGCAGAGAACAGTCACATTTTAAATCTTTTCATTTAGCTGGAGAAGCCAGGAATTGAATGTGTGACCTTCTGCAGGCACAGCATGTGCTTTGCCACTGAGCTGTGGCCTATCCTTCAGAAATTCTCTCCATCTTCCAACAAGTTCAGGGTGGAATGCATAACTGTCTTTCCCATTTGTGTTATCATCACAATATTCATGTGAAATTGGTTAGGCTGTTATAACCAGTTTTCTCAGTCTAAATCCAGTAGTCTAGCTCAGGTGTAAGCAACCTCTTTCCCTTCAGATATTTTGGACTATAACTCCCAGTCATCATGGTCAGTGGCCAAGGGAAATTGTATTCCAGAAAACCTGAAGGGTGCCGTTGCGTTCACCCCTGCTTTAGCAACTATACTGCACTGGCTGCTTTCCTGGAAATGCAATGCTGACAAGCTGCATATAGAAATATTGGTAGAAGATACCTTGAATATAGTTTAAATACTGTACAGCCCTCCCTTACCACAGAAAAAGCATGATCCAAAATGGATGAAGGCACCACAGGAGCAAGACTTTTGAAGTCTTGGGATTTTGTACAATAAGAGTCAATGCTGAAAGGCAAAGAATTTATAAAGCCCATTATCTGTAGGTCACTGTTGATCTAAAGCAGTATTCTTAATTCAGCTTTCATGTGCACCTTTATAAATGAGAACTAGAAATCTGGAATAACTGTCAGTAGAAAGACACATTGGTGAAACATTCTCACTTCCCTAGGGGTTACCTTCTACTGTTTGAGACCACACAGGGAAGTGCAAGCTTATTAGTTATCCCGTGTGTAACAAGCCATCGGATAGAAGTAGTACCTTATTCTCTATAGAGAGTCCAAAGGGAGAATAAGTACCTTGCTAGAGAAGCAGTGATAACAGCCAGCAAAACACATCCCACAGTGGGTGGAAAGAGAGATTATGCATTCATCAGCCTAACTCTTTGGCTAGAAGAGGACAATGGAAATAGATTAATCACCTTTTAAAATCCCTTCCATCCCTAGTGTTGTGGAAAGTAGTGTACACTGGTATACAAAATAACCACAATATAGCTTTGCAACAGTATTATACATAGCATGAGGATTCCGAAAATCAAATAAAGGGAAACCTCAGTTAACAACTCCTCTGATAAAGAAACTCCTTTTACAAAGTCTTTTTATATAATTTCTCTTGTTTTCTCTTTAGCTGGATTTCTTAGTTTTATTGACATTGGAAGGCACTGGAATGCTGAAGGAGGGCTAGAGAAACACAGACTTTCAGTGCTGGCTTGCAACAACACACTGGCACTAAACAATGCAATAAAGCCTGACCTGGGAAAGAATTGGATTCTATCCTAGGTTTTCTTACTGTAGCTGTATATTCCTGCATACAGCAGATAAGGTGCACAGCAGCTGCTTCCAGAATATCTTTCTGTGGACGCAGGAACAGCAAAACAGAGAGAAAAGGGGAAAGCAGATAAACCTGTCTCATCAGCTATCCCCAGCATGTTAAGAAAAGCATAGACCTATTTATTTGGCCATCAAAATGAAAACCATAAAAATGGAGGACAGCAAAAGAAAAAGTTATCCTTGGATGAATTTTGGAAGAAATCATCAGGTGGGATCTAGAAAATTCAAATGGTTTTTGTTTACTTACGGAAGGCTTTCCTGACTTGTTTGTTTCATTTCACGCATATATATTGTTAGTTTTGAATAAAAAGTTTGCTAAAACATGTTAGACTGCTTTGTTTGTGCACTAAAGAAACCTATCTTTATTTTCCCTTCTTATTTCTACCTCTACCAAATTTTCTGCCCAGGAATACATCTACTTTGTTACACAAAGGTGGGCAGCATAATGATAGCCAGAGCCTGGAACAGTTACTTTTCTGTACCATAGCTCCCAGAATCCCCATGATGTTGTAGTGTAACACACCAGCAGCCTGGCAACAAATGAGAGGGCTGTAGTGGCTCTTTGATGTGGTTTTGCTTGTAAATAGGTTCTTACTGTATATGTGTTCTTTATGGAAGAATGTAAATGGACAACCATGATTAAGACAAGGATCATTTAAATATCCATATGGATGCAAGCTGTACCATTTTGACAGAATGAACCCACTATAAATTTGTAGTCTGAGATAACCGTGTCCTTGTAGTTTAGAACAGCTAGGATCAGTGTTTGCTATTCAGTAAGTTTCTGCTGTAAAAATGTATTTTTTGTAGCATTCAACATCTAAGCCTGATCTTTAATTAGAACTGAAGAAGCAATTCATATCACAACATAAGTTGCTGCAGAATATGAATTAACTTCTTATCCACTTAGATAATTAAAGTCTGCTGAAACTGGTAAAATCTTTCCCACACATACACACACTCTCTTGTGGTCAGGAACCTCTCTAGAAGTTTTCCATTTAACTGTCAATATAAAGTGTAAGTAGATTCCTAAGAAGTATGATATTCAGTATGTTGTTTATAGCTTCTTGCTGTCACATACAGAGACAGAAGCCAATGTCACGAGAAGAAAATCAGTACTCTTCTAAAGTACAGAAGTGAATTCTTACAACCCTGTAGCAATGCCTGTCTTTCTGGATTCTAGTGTTCCCATTATGGATTAAAAACTCTGTTTAATGTTCTGAAGAGCAATAATATAAGAGCCATCATGGATCAGACCAGCAGCCTACCTCATTCAGCATTTTGTTCTCACAGTAGCCCATTAGGTGTTTATGAGAATCTCATTAGCAGGATACGAGAACAGTAGCTCACACCCACACATGTTCCTCCAGAGCTGGTGTATCAAGACTTTTATAACCACTGTGACTAGTCACCATTGGTAGCCTCATTCTCTCCAAATCTGTTTAAACTTCTTTTAAAACCATCGAGGTTGGTGGCCATCCCCACACTTGGTGATAACTTATTCCATAGCTTGACTATATGCTTTGTGAATATCTCCTTCTTTCTGTGCTAAATCTACCACTGTTCGGGTTCCTTGCAGGATCTCAGGTTCTAATGTTATGAGAGAGATGTATAAAATGACGAATATCTCACAGAATGTGGATATGCATAATTTTATATTCTTTTATCATCTCCTTTCCTTACTCACTTTTCTAAGCTAAAAAGTTTCAAATATTACCGTTCTTCATGGAGAACCACATGATCATGTTGATTGCTTTTGTTTGCAATGAGAGTACATCCGCACTTTGGCCATGGTTTTTAATTACAGACTGAGTGGCTGAAACGTGGTAAATAATCTGTGTTAAGTGGACATTTGAAAACCCTGTTTAGCAGCTAAATATGGCCATATGTTTGGGGAAAAAGTGTCAAAAGCCCAGTCAAAGGCCTAGTGGTCAAGCTTTTATCAATTCATTATGAGAATTATCCAAGTTTTAAAAGCCCACTTGATTTCATTCTTATTGCACTGAAATGATGACAAAGTTGGTTTTTTTAGAGACCGTGCCTGGACTTTTCATTAGAATAGTTTAACTCAGGTAAAGAAATAACACTCTGTTTAGTGTTATTGTGGAGAATTTAACTGAAGACAGTATTTTAAAGAAAATCCCCCGTGTTAACATTAATTGAAACAATAGGTCCCCCATTGGGAATGCTGCACAGTAATATTTCCAATACAGCCAGTTCTGATTAATGAAACAATGAGGGAATTAGATGTTAGTTTTTTGTTTTCATTTTGTTACCAAGGTCAGTATGCTAATCGTAATGATAACCTTCCCTATGGGAGTACTCTGAGGAATATACTTGAAGGGTCTATGTGACAGTAATGTTCCTTTTCTGTTCATATAATATCATAGTGTGCCAAAGGAAGCAGGACATTGGAATGGTTCACCTGTCATCCTGCACTGCTTCAGCTTTTCTTGCCCCACAGCTCTGCAGCAATTAAAGAGTTTAATAGGTAGCAGGCCTGGAACTTTATTCACAGTGGTATAACATCATAGTCTTAAGGTAGCTCAGTGCTTCATCTGCACTTTCATCTCTGCCAAGGTATATTCCAGTATGTTGTAAGAGTCAGACTGCTAAGTTAGTATGTGAGAATTTAATGTGATTGATCAAGGCTGGAGGCTTTGTCCACTAGTTTGTCAAGAACAATTAGATGCCTGTACAAAAGCAGCAATATACTGTGAGCAATATGTAAAAGATCCATATTTCTTTCATGCTGTGCTGAGACACAGCTTAGTGGAGAAAAGACTGAGGAGTGACATGACAGACCCCTTTAAATATCTAAAGGGCTATCACAGAGAGGAAAGTGAAGGTTTGTCCTCTGCTGCCCCAGAGGGCAGGAATAGGTCTAGAATTTTTAAGATACGGGATGGTAGATTTCAATTGAACATCAGCAGGAACATCTTGACCATGAGATCTGTTTGACAGTGGAACTGATTACCTAAAGAGATTGTATGCTCTCTTTCTCAGGATAGTAGGAAATTCTCTAGATGTCTTCAAAAAAGGCTAAACAGCTGCCTGCTGAGGATGTTGTAACTAGATTTCCTGCACAGAGCAGGGGATTGGATTTGATGGCCTACAGAGCCCCTTCTAATTCTGTGATTCCATGAGACCAGTTTACACCTTCATTACAATAGCAGTTGAAAATATAGCCAGTGGAATGCACTCTAAATCATACTACAGTCAGCCCTCCATATTTGCAGGTTTGACTTTCACAGATTTGATTATTTGTGAATTTCTTCAACCCCTGCCCCCCCCCAGGTACTTCTTTTCCAGGGCAACAATCTCTCTTGGCAGCTCCGATCAAGCAGTGCAGCCCTTTAAAAACATGCCTCTGGTCCTCCTCTTCCTCCACCAACCACTTCCTCGCCAGCTAAGAACAGCTCACAACCCAATTTCTCATCACCACAAACCGTCTCCCAGTTCCCTCCAAAATCCAAGGAAGATGATGGGCAAGAGAGAGGAAATATAGGACCATCATGCCAACCTGTCCCCTTTATCCTTTATCTGATCTAGTTTAGACCTGGGTGCCCATTGTCTCCACCATGCGAAACCCCCTCCCTGCACACACATACACCCATTTTGATATTTGTGATTTTTCCACTTTCGCAAGGGTCCTGTGCCCCTAACCCTAAGCAAATGTGAAGGGCCAACTGTACATTCATTAAGCTGTAGCCAGCTGGCACTGTCCTCTGGCAGAATGGATTCCCCAATGACTGCAGCTCTCTGTGCATGCACCAATTCTGCTTCTGGCACTTGGGGACCTTGAGGTATACATTTATAGAGTAGCACTGAATGTTATTCATTGTTATGAACTATGCCACTTCCAATATCAGAAGAGTTATATCTCTCTGTAGTGGTTCTGAGGAGTGTGAAACAGGATGCACTTGCATTCATTTCTGGCAGGCTGATTTGTTTGCTTGTTTATTGAATTTATACCCTGCCTTTCTTCTGAAAGGTGGTTCACGTGGGCAACTGACTGGCCATCAGACTAACATGGCTCTTCTTATGATGTTAATTTATATTTGTTTTTTTCAAAAACGGGCAGCATAGCCAATAGCTTTAGGTCACAGGTGGGCAAAGAGGTGGACTGCAGGCTGCATATGGCCTCCAGGGGTCTAAATGTTTGAAAAATTGAAAAACCATTCCCCTCCCACAAATGCATTCTGGGGGCATGGGGGCATTTTCATCACTTTTTTGGTCTCCCTGGGCCATTTTAGGCCCACAAGGGCCCTTTTTCTAAAGTAACTTGTAGTTGCTAAAGATAGCACTTTCTGTTGTTAACACCTCTCCTGTGCCTTAAATGGCTGGGGGCAAGGCAAAAATTTGGCAAATTTTTCTCCACACCCTCCAGAGGGCATTTGTGGGCAAAAACTGAAGGGATAAACTCTCTAGAGGCTCCTGTGGCAGCCTAATGTGCCCCCCAGAGCCTCCCACAATTACCCAGTCCTGGTTTAGATGCCAACTTGATGCCAGTTTTCATCAGGTGCAGTCAGTATTCTAAAATAAGAATGTGTGATGTAAATAGAATTACCACATATAAATTTTCTAAATTGAACAGTAGTCATAAATGTTGACTGTGTTTTTCTTTTATAGGGAAGTTGATCAGGATTCTGACAGCCATATTAGCTTCAAAGACTTTGAATCAGCAATGAACTATGGACAGGAAAATTTCTCAGCACCTCCTTTCGTTTGAAGTATGTTCTCCCATGGAAACACCCAAATGAGATCTGCCTAACTTTTCCTAAATTTACGCAACACATTCATTCAGAAATTTTTAAAGTAAATTGATCTACATGTGATACTGTAGAAGAGCTGTCCACTGAAACTTCCAAGGAATGTACTGCATGTTTTAATATACATTTTGTTTTTCCAACATATTCTAGTTTTCTAGTCGCTTTATGTCTTCCTTGTTTTCCTTTTCCTACAAATGTTGCTAATTTGAACAACAACAATAAAAGATAACCTTACTCATCCTGTATGAAAGTGGGGAAAGGGAAGGTTGTTTAAAAAAGCCTTTCAATAATCATTTTATCATAGAGTTACAAGCTTGATAGATGAAGGGAATGCTATAGACACAGCATATCTTGAGTTCAGTAAGGTCTTTGACAAAGTTCTCCATGACATTCTTGCAAAGAAGCTAGTAAAATGCGGGCTGGACAGGGCTGCTGTTAGGTGGATTGGTAATTGGTTGAGCGACCGAACCCAAAGGGTCCTCACTAATGGCTGCTTTTCATCCTGGAGAGAAGTGACTAGTGGGATGCCACAGGGTTCTGTCCTGGGCCCAGTGCTATTCAACATCTTCATCAGTGACTTGGATGAAGAAGTGGAGGGCATGCTGACCAGATTTGCAGATGACACCAAATTGGGAGGGGTTACTAATACCCCAAGGTTCAGGATCAAATTTCAAAATGACCTTGACAGATTGGAGAGCTGGGCCAAAGCTAACAAAATGAATTTCAACAGAGACAAATGTAAAGTCCTACACTTAGGCAGAAAAAATGGAATGCACAAATATAAGATGGGGGACGTGTGGCTGGACAGTAGTACATGTGAAAGAGATCTAGGAATCTTGATAGATCACAAGCTGAACATAAGTCAGCAGTGTGATGAGGCAGCCAAGAAAGCCAATGCGATTCTTGGTTTATATCAATAGGAGTATGGTGTCTAGACTGAGGGAGGTAATGGTATCACTCTATTCTGCATTGGTTAGACCTCATTTGGAATATTGTGTCCAGTTCTGGGCACCTCAATTCAAGAAGGATATTGACAAGCTGGAACATGTCCAGAGGAGGGCAACCAAAATGGTGAAGGGGGAAGCCATGCCTGATGAAGAACAGCTTAGGGAGCTGGGTATATTTAGGCTGCAGAAGAGGAGGTTAAGAGGGGACATGATAGTCATGTTTAAATATTTGAAGGGATGTCATGTCGAGGAGGGAGTGGGCTTGTTTTCTGCTGCTCCAGAGTCTAGGACAAGGAGCAATAAATTCAAGCTGCAGGAAAGGAGATTCCACTTGAACCTCAGAAAGAACTTCCTGACGGTGAGAGCTGTCCGGCAGTGAAATATGCTGCCTCGGAGTGTGGTAGAGTCTCCTTCTTTGGAGGTTTTTAAGCAGAGTCTGGATGGCCATCTGTTGGGAATGCTTTGATGGGTGTTCCTGCATAGCAGGGGGTTGGAGTGGATGGCCCCTGTGGTCTCTTCCAACTCTATGATTCTATGATATTCTTAATGATTTTGATCATGTGTAATTGAAGAATGGGGTCTTTATTCTGTCAATATTTTAGTCATTTTAGTCATTTACACTATGTTTTACAAGCAACTTTCACAGCATGTTACTGGAAGAATATCATATAGATCCAAGTTAGTAGCATCATTTAGAAGATATATTTGTATGCCATCTTTAATTTTGAGGAGTGCTTTCAGTTGCGAACCTAGGGACGCTTACAAAGGAAAAAACTCCACTGAAGTCATGGCAGCCTTTCCTGGTTGGGCTGTGTTCTGTCCTCATTGGTGTTCTTATTGTCATGGATTTCTAGCCAAAGGGGGAAGGGGGCCTAGGAAAAGTTTGAATTTTGGGATGGTAAAGCAATGTAAAAAAGAAGAGTTCAGTATCCAGTAATGCCAATATGAGTCCTCAGCATATTCTTGGACTTCAGCTCTCATCATCCCTTACTATTGGCTAGCTAAGGTTCATGGAGATTATAAGACAAGACAAAAATCAGCAGGTTAATGGTTATTCAGGACTGTGGAAGCTCTGTATGGAGTTCTGGTTCTGGAGACTCATACAGGCAGGCTCAAATGTTGTTCCAGCAAAAGAAAATTTTAGCCTGAGCTTTTCAGCTCAGTCTTGATTATTAGCTCTGCCTCCATAGCTTTGTTGCCCATAAGCTTTTTGGAACTCTCTGTGTTGTGTTTGCTGCCTTCTTTCCCTCTTTATTGCATTATGTATTCTTTTAATTTTATTTGTATGACTTGTGCATGGTATCTGCAAGGATGAATGGTGGTTTGAACAGGTTAGTAAAATAAATAAATTCTTGCTTGATGCTACCTTATTCTAGCATCTTCTGAGTTCTTCAGCTTTCTCATTATCTAAATAGTCTCTCCAGCTCTCTTTACCATATGAATTTAAGGTAACATTTGCCCACACCTCACAGAAGATGTGAAAATAATGAAAAATAGACTCAAACTCATTTTAAACTGGATTCAGTTGCATGACCTCTCATTTTACTTTCTTTCAGCCTGTCAGCTGTTTATCACCAATTCACTTTGCAAGTCAGTAACAATTAAAATTAGTCTTTTGCTCACCTAGATTCAAAAGAAAACAATGGGTTAGATGTATTTCATCTTGGTCTGAGGACAGGGAAGTGTACTGGGATGGCCTTGGTTGCCCTGTCTGATGAGTTGCTGTAGAGCAGTGGTTCTCAACCTGTGGGTCCCCAGATGTTCATGGACTTCAGCTCCCAGAAGCCCTGAGCATTGACCATAGTGGCTGGGGCTTCTGGGAGCTGAAGTCCATGAACATCTGGGGACCCACAGGTTGAGAACCACTGCTGTAGAGGAAAGACAGGAGAGTGCTTTCTGAATCTCTCTAGCACTTTTGGTATCATTGATCATGGTGTCTCAACCAGTTCCATTAGATGGACTCTGTGGATTATTGGTAGTTGGGCCCAAAAATCAGGTAAATGACCTGCCCTGTATCAAACTGCATTCCACCTGAGGGAGCAGGTGCGTAGGAATGGAGTACTGGAGGTCCATATGGACTTTGTGGTTCTGAGACCCTACAAAGAGAAGGGCAGGAGAAGGGAATATAGGTTCTAAATTTGTTATTTATCAGAGTGCCTAGAGGTAGCTTTGTCTAATTTGTCAGCTATGACTTTTCCTGGACAGGGATAATAGCTACAGTAGTCTAAGTGATGGTAATCTCCCAGTTAGACTATGGCAATGTACTCTACATGGCACTGTACTTGGAGACAACTTGGAAGCTGTAGATAGTGCAAAATGCAGCAGATAGTCTGCTGACCAGAACGTCAGATGGAAACCAAATAACACTAGCTTTAAAGGAATGGAACTAGCTGGCATTACACTTTCAGTCTGAATTGAAGGGTAAAGTTTAATCCCTAAACAGTTAGGGATGGTGATAATTTGAGGAGCACCTCATGCTGTCTGCCTATCCATCTATCTGGTCTGCCCAGGGACTGAGCCCTTCAGAAGATGTTGTCTTCTGTGTCCCACAGATGGGAGCAATTGGAGTATATGGGAGAGACCTTCTCTGTGGTGATGCTCCAGTGGTGGAATACTCTCCTCTTTTAGGCCTGATTGTTGTGTCTTTCCAGTGCCAAGTGGGATAAAGATAGCTCCTTATGAAAATCTCGAGGCCTAATTAATTTCACCCAAATCTTCAGACATGCATTGTTTTAAATTGTGAGGTACTGTTATAATGGATCTAAACTGTCCTGTTTTAACTTGATGATTTTTTTAAATATGCTTTTAATCTGTTCAAATTATTCTTACAGTTTTAAATTGTTTTACCTTATTTAAATTGATTTTATTATATGCTGCCATAAGATCTTTGGACAATGGGTGGGGTATACATTTAAATACATAAATAAGTTGGGTCAGGCAGAGATGGTTACAGCATAAAGATCATATTCTTAGCAGTTCTGCCTATGGCACAGAAACGGATGAAGACAACCGGGAATATTTGGAGGAATGAATAGACTTCCAAGCATTTAAACCTGTGGCCTAGTTTCTTTCTCACCAGTGACTGGAGTATATGACAAAGGAATATAGATCGTTTACGGGTTTGAGATATGAGAAGAAGCAGGTATCAGCAAAACTGGGGAGTATGCTACAAAATAATATAGCAGTCACTCCGTATGTATCTCAGTATGAATGTGGGAATGCAGATCACCTTATTGTTTGGAATATGCAATATTAATATCAGTATAACAAATTAAGGGTTTATTAGGAAATTTATGAAGTATTAGTGGAACAACATGACCTGTTACTTATATCCACAAAAATGGAAAAGAAATCTAGGTCAAGAGATTTCAGTAGAGTTCTCAAAATGGATCTAGAACAGTGGTTCTCAACCTGTGGGTCCCCAGATGTTCGTGGACTTCAGCTCCCAGAAGCCCCAGCCACTATGGTCAATGCTCAGGGCTTCTGGGAGCTGAAGTCCACAAATATCTGGGGACCCACAGGTTGAGAGTCACTGATCTAGAAGAATGGTACTTGGATACCTGATGGTTAAATCTAAAGGGAGATTTTTAAGAAGATCTTGAAATGATCATTACTTATCCAGTCAGTAAGACAGCAGTGGATGGGCTAGAACATTGTAAGTGGTGTTGTGTTCTTCAAGTCATTTTCGACTTACGGCAACCTTAAAGTGCCCCTATCACAGGGTTTTCTTGACAAGATTTGTTCCTTTGTCTTGCTCTGAAGTTGAGAGTGTGTGACTTGTTCAAGGCCACACAGCAGCTTTACATGGCTGAATGGGGACGCAAACCCTGGTCTCCAGAGTCATAGGCCAATGTACAAACCACTATGCCATGTTGGCTCTCAACACTGTAAGTAGGAAAGGATATTATAAAGTATAAGGTAATACAAATGATTATCCAATGATTTGAATAATAACACAAGACACCATTTTTGTTAGGTAAAAATTCAATGAATTAATTTTTTAAACAGAGTTGTCATCTCTCAAGTTTTTGATTTACCTTTGTTTTCCTTCTATGCAATTCTACTGAACTGGCATACAAGCGGTAGACTCATATGCAGCTTGTGGATAAAGCTGAGAGGGGTGCTTCCCTTCAGTGTACTTCCTTCATGTGAGAGCTTTATCCTGCCTGATTAGCGGGACAATTTCATAGAATCATAGAATTGGAAGGGACCACAAGGGCCATCTAGTTGAATGCCGTGCCCATGCAAGTGTACACAACTAAAGCAATAGTAAAAGATGCCCATCCATCCTGTTGAAAGACGTCCAAAAATGGAAAGTCCATCACTCGTATGATGAGAGGCAAATGGCATGACTCTGTGCTCCAATATGAATTTTGTGTTCTGAAACCTTATCTGAAGTCAGGGATAAAATCTGTGAAGTCCTTCTCAACCTGAAACTCCCAACAGTACCAGCCACATTACCAATGGTGAAGGATACTGGGATTTGCATTTCAACAATATCTGTTGAACCATTTTCAGTTTTATTGAGATTAAGTGATCATGTAGGTTCCAGGACCACATTGTCTAGGGCATTTGCTGGCTTGTCACTGAACAAATGATTCTATTTTAAGGGTCTGAAAAGATATTTGGGAAAATAGCATCTCCTTTAGCTATAATTCAAACAAATTGCATTTTTTGTTTATGTGATGTTGTGGAACAGAAGCAAGTACCACCAATTAGTCAAGAACATGCATGGACACAATCTGGAGAACTACAGTAGGCCACAGTGGTACCAGTCCTATCACGTGTTTGGCCATAGAAAATGCAAAGAAAAGTCACACATAGGCTCCCCTCAGGGACATACCAGTGAACACGCCTGCCACTGGAGAGAATGAATCATCTCCTAGTTGAGAGATTTTGGCAGAAGAATGACATTGTTTACTGTAGTTGTATTCTAAGAATTATTGTTGGCTTGACAGGCACTTCAAGCAAAGCTTCACAGCTCTTTACTCCTAAATGGGATGTGAAGTTTGACACTGAATGAAGATATTCAATGAAGAATACCAACATTAAAGATTCAAAACTTGTCATAAAGCTTCCATACTCAAACATGAATTGCTGTGACATTGTACTGTTGTACTTCAGAGGAGCTCAAGCTCCAGAAAATTATTGTTATCTCCAGATCTGAATGACATCGCTTTTTATTGAAATGGCAGTCTACCATCTCTCACTTGAAGAAATTGCTTAAACTGTTTCTTATTTGTACAGCTTTAGCTTTGGGCCTTCGTACCATGGTTAATTTTACCTGCTATCACTTCAAAATATTTTCTATTTTCAGCCTATATAATGGCTTTATTGTAAGGATAAATAGTGGACATTCCGCTGGAAAAACTTCTTCCAACCCAAAACAAGAACACTCGAAAACCTCAGCAAACATTATATTGAGACACTTAAAGTATGAACTTCAAGAATCTCTCCTTTTAAATTCACCTCGGAAGTAAGGCTAACCATTAATCAAGAACTAACGAAACCCATCTGAATAGGAACAGTTTTTCTAGAACATTTAACCTAGGGGTTGGAAATATGATTTTTTAAAAAATAAGACCACATACTGACTTTCATCTGTGGAGTTATCTTCTCTTCTTCAGTCTTCATTTCCTTTAGTTTTTTTTTTCTTTTCTGTTCAACGTGACAAGACTCATTCTATTCTTCTAAGAAGGGCTTATTTTAAAAGTTTGCCTCTGATTTTAAGATAGTTCTTGATTAGATGAATCAAGAACGAAAGAATAAAAATGACAGATGAAATTGAAAAAAAATCTGCAAGGAAGTAGGTTATCTTCCTGGCTATATTGCTGGCAGATGACGACAATGACTACTACTTCTTCTTCTTCCTCTTTTTGTGGTTGTGTGCCTTCAAGTCATTTCCAACTTATGGCAACCCTAAGGTGAACCTATCATTGGCTTGCTGGGGCTGAGAGTGAGTGGACATGCCCAAGGTCACCCAGTGGGTTTTCATGGCTGAGTCCAGAATCAGACCCTGGTCTCGAGGCTTGTCCAACACTCAAACCAGTACATTATGCTGGCTCTCTATTATAGAACTACATGGTACAAAAGTACATTTTAGAATTCTTCTGTACCACAAGGGATTGACACATTTGCTACCAAAATGTAGCAGCAGCGGAAAATTCAGTGTGCATAGCAGAAGCAAATTCAGTGATGGTGTGGATCCTGCCAGCTTCTGAAGAGAGACTCAATGCAGCTCCACACCCATATAAGAATTTACCAACTCTGGGGTAGACAACAGTGAGCTTGATGGATCAGTGGATTTACTTAGTACAAGGACACATTCCTAAGAGTGGGCCAAAATGAAGTTTAAAAATTGTTACATAATGGAAAAGGCATTGACTAGAAGCTCATTACTTATTTGCTCAGTTTTCTTTTAGTTGATTTAACATGCTAGCGCAAATGTAATTGGGCTTATTTTAAAATCCTCTTGATGATACTTTGGTTTGCCTTATGGGACTGCAGATAGAAAACTAGCATCTGGTGTTGCAGGCTGCTGGGGATTTGCACCATATTATGGGTAATAGCTCCACTGTAAATAAACAAAATGAATAATTAAATGAGTATTAAGGTGGCCTGAATGATAACATTTTTTAAAAAAAAATCTCTAAAGAGGAACTAATGCTCTTTTTTTGTTTCACAGCAGTGTATTCTAGGTTGTTCTTTGTGAGCGTGTCTCATTGCATATAAGGATGAAGGGCAGGACATTGTCAGTGCCGAAAACTCAATGTGGAATAAGTCAGAACAGTCAGCCTTGTATTATCAAGTAGATTATTGCAGGGCTGGAGGAAGGCAGAATGGGAACTACGGGTAGATCTCTGGGGCATTTGTCATAGGTTAGTAGGGATTTCTGATCCTGAATGAGTTTCAGAATCTGACAAAATGTGATCCCTCTCACGTTGAATTCTGATGCTAAATTGGAGGTGGACAACTGCGATGGGTCTGAGGGCCAATTTTCCTCTTCTTAGGGATCTTCCAGAAACTGCATAGACTGGCAGAAATGCCTCTAAAGGAGAACTATAAATGACTGGAGATCCACTCTGGTTTTGAAAAAAAATAGATACTTTTAGAGGGTAAACGGAGCACAAACCCCAATGAAGCCTATTTAAAAGATAAATTGCTGCTCTTGGAGGCTTCCAAAAGAGGCAGTTCACCTTTTGGTGGGGGAAACAGTAAGAAAAAGGGGAGTCTGGTGAGTACGAAGTGGTGCAGGACTTCAAAAACAGCTTTGGGCTGCACTTTGCCCACTTCTATAATCAATGAAGGGAGTTTTGGGGGTTGTAACCAGAAGTAGTATAGGTTTCTTCCACTTAGGAACCAGAGCACTGTCAGAAAATGGAATTGGCTGAAAAGCGGAATCCATCTTCTAGGGAGGATGAAGGAGCTATGGAGGCTCATTAGGGACTGCCTGCACATGCACTGCTTACAAAGTCTTTCATCTGGTTTAGCACCTCCCCCCCCCAGCTCACTTTAGAAGAAGCATACCTGTGCGAATGGTTCTGAGTGAATCTCCATAGGCAAGAACTGACAAAAAAGCAGAATCCCCCGTCAAATTAATAGAACTGGTCCATAAATTGGAAATGTCAAAAGAGTGAGTCAAAAGAGGCTGGCAAAAGGTGAGGGCTTCCTGTACTCAGCTCTAATATTTAATTCTAACTTTTTTTTCTTGCACCATATTGCAGTTGGTAGATCTCAAGGTTCTAGTAAAACACAAAGTAGATCCCATGAGCCTGAGTTCTGCCCAGATTGTATGTATGTCTGTGTGCTTCCAAGTCACCTCTTGACTTATGGTGAGCCAATGAATTTCATAGAGTTTTCTTTGGCAAGGAATACTCAGAGATGGTTTGCCATTGTCTTACTCTGAAATCTAGTCTGCAGCACCTGGTATTCCTTGGTGGTCCCCCATTCAAGAACTAATTAGGCCTTGTCTTGCTTTATTGCCAAGATCAGATGGGATCTGGTACCCTTGAGTCTTTAAACCTGTTCCAGCCTGGATTAGTGCTGTTGTGTGCCTTCAAGTATTTCTGATTTATGGTGACTCTAAAGGTAATGCTGTCATGGAGTTTTCTTGGCAAGATTTCTTCAGAGGGGATTTGCCATGGCCTTCCTCTGAAGCTGAAAGAGTGTGACTTGCCTGAGATCACCCACTGGGTTTCCAGGACTGAGCAGAGATTTGAATCCTGCTCTCTTGGAGTCTGGGTCGAGCACTCAAACCACTATGTCACAGTGGATCACAGTAGATAAAATAAAAAATATTTCATTATGGAAAGGAGCCAGCTCTACTGTTAGTCAGATGAGAGAACTATCTTAGGGAGCAGATAGTGGGGAATGGCAGTGGCAGCTCCCCCAGTGACCATTGCTGGGTTCCATGTCAGAGGTGCAGTGAATCCACACTAGTTTTTATTCCAGACTTTAAAGGAGCTATGCAAGGTACTGAGCTTAGCTTGGGATAGGGTTCAGCAATTTGGACAGCTCCTTTAACATCTGCAGTCAAGCCCAGAATGGATACACTACGCATTTAAAATGGAAGCCTACAACTGCCACTGTGTAGGATATTAGTCCTGAAGAAAAGGACACCACTCTGTTGGAGGGCCGAGCAATGTATACCACATGACCTTGTCTTTAACCTCTAAATCATGAGTAGGCAGAGTGCAGACTACAGACTGTTCCTGTAGTGCCCCCCATCTCCCAAAGACCCCCATCCCCCACAAAAATTTTTTTTTTAAAGAAGTGCCCTTTGGGGGCAAATTTTGTCTGAAAACCACACAGAAAATTCCCCAAATGTGTGAAAATACACAGAACACCTTCCCGCTACCCCAACTGACCTCCTTTTTCAAGACTGGTAACTATCACCCTTTCTACTCCTAATCTCTCTCTATCCAACCTTTCTCACCTCAGTTTCTAATAGCCATGCCATGCATAATTCTTAAGATTCCTTGTATGCTTATCAATTCAAATAAAATACTCTGTTTAACTTTAAGTGGAGTCCTCTCTACAGTTAGTACTTGTATACATAGGTGAAAAGATTCTGCCATTACCCTTCTCTCGCAGGCCTCCTTTAAGCTATCATTCCCCCAAATTCTAAGGAGATGCTGCATTGCAGTTGGACCCTAATGCCTCCCACCTCTTAGGGTAACAGTTCCTTATATGAAATAGTGATTTTTGGATTTTTTAAAAAATATTTTCGAGCTGAGGTGAATCCATGGATGCAGCTGAGCTTCTGACAATCAAGAAACTAACTGGACGGGTAAAAGCACTTCACAAATGTTCAGCTACATCTTTCCAATAGTGATCTCTTCATTTGTTGAAACCAAGTTTAGGCACCGAGTCTTGCTTAATTCCAAAAGATAATTATGCAGGGCTTGGTCAGAGCCAGCCTCTTCTTTGTTTGTTTGTTTGTTTGTTTGTTTTAACCATTTTTGGAATTACCAGCAAAACTATAAAAACTAAACAGTTTATTGAATCACTAATAGGCTTCCACACATGGTTGAAGAGTGGCATTCAACTTGCTCTGCAGCCCAGTATGAGATAATAACATGGTGGGAAAAATGTTCCCTTGGTAGACCTTTAATTTTAGAATTCAATCTACCAAACTGCGCAAGTAATTTCCTGGTTAGCACTGGTAAGTGTAGCCGAATTCCTACAGGAAATCTCAGTTAATAAAGAATTTGATAAATCTGATCATGGAATTTTATAGTTCTGGGATAGAATTAACCAGGGAAGCTAGTTAGCCTTGTTAAGGCCTAAAAACAAACAAACGAACAAACAAAAATTCTAGGCTAAATCCAAATATCAGTCCCAACTAGAGCAGACCAAATGGATCAGTTGGAACATAGCAGTCAAAACTTATGTACATTCCATTGATTTAATGAATTTACTTGAGCTGAGACTAACAGTTGGATTTTATCCTCTGAGCTCATCTGTAGAGTTAGCCTATGTGAACAGAGCTTCTGTATCCTATTTATTTGCTCAAATAACAAGATCGCATCCCTGGAAAGAAAGAAAAGAAAAAGCCTTTACAAATATATCTTGCTCTTACAAGCATACGAGAGAAATCTAGGGCTCAAACTTCTGACATAATTACTGTTCTGCTAGTTTCAGAATGCTGCTTTGAGGCATTGCTATAGTACGCACATGGTAACATCTTCCTTGATATGTGCAGCTGTCACAACACTTATTTTGGGAGCACTTCCCACTTCTTAATGAGAAATCCAAGGGCAATCCTGAGCTTAGCATCATGATAAAATCTGCTTATTTTAAAATAACCAGGCAGAGAATAGGGAAAGCAAAGGGATTCCATATCAGAAGCACAATTCCTAATCCTATGTCATTTTCCTAAAGAACACTTGTCACCCAAAGTCTGGTATCCCTTCAAGGTGAACTGAAAGTAGGACTCAAATTGTTCTGCTAAGTACACATACAGGTTCTTGCAGAAACAATTCACATTTCCAGGTTTTGGGGACGTTCCCCCCCATTTTTGGAGGAGGGTACAGATACATTGAGGAGTAGTACCTGACTCTTGTCTGGACATTTTTTCACACATTAAAAAAAATGGAAAGAAATTGGGCACTTAGAGGCTTTGGAGCCCCCCCCCCGGTGAACTAAAACCATGAACAAAAATCCCAACATACAGGAAAACACTGGCAACGAAGAGACCATAGACATAATTTTCACATATATCAAGAGGCTGGGGGAAATGCCAGATAAGCATAACCATTATAATATGCAAAATATATCCTATGCACCCAGATGTTGAGGCAGACAATTTTCCCCTCCCCGCCCCCTTCTCTCTCTATGTCCATCTACCAGTCTGGGATGCAGTGCTTTCCTCATTGATTTTAGAATATATTTACAGGACTGGCCTACCACTAGGCAGAGTGAGGCAGTTGCCTCAGATAGCAGATACTGTAAAGTAGAAGCTAAGTGTTGAAAGAAATCGTTATAGGTCATACATACAACCTGCCTTGCACTCCTCTTGAGCTAGTCTGCTGCCTATATATGTGGTGGAGGATGTCCCATTGCCAGTGTTGAAGAAAGATTCAGTATCCAGTCTGCTGGTTTTGGTACATGGAATGGTACAGGGGCTTCATCCTGATCTTTGTGTCAGGCAACCAAATGCCTTAGGCCACCCACAATATTTACATAGATGAATGAGGCAGAGCAATACTTGTGTTTCCACCCTTCCTTGGTTACTATGTGGAGTATTTATTTCAAGCACCCCAGTTAACAGAGTGTTATTTCATATTGGTGCCTAGTGCCTTTAGGTGGGGAACCTGTCAGGGTTTCAGGCAGAGAAGAGCTTGCTCTATGTTCGTGTAAGTTCTGGTGTATATTATGATACCAGACTGTTCCGGGACAAAGTCCTCTCTTTGTGTCCTTTCCCCTTGTCTTCCATTGCCAAGAGTTCACTGTTATGAGCTGCCACAAACAGCTTGAGGCCAAGGAAATACAGACCAATGCAATGCACCTTCTGCTCTTCTTATGGGCAGTTCTGATCTTCCTGTGGGCAATTAAGTACTGGTGATGGTGTGATGTGACTCCTCAGCATATAACGTGCTCTGACATGACCACATCACTGGAGTGGTTGTTGATGCCAGAGCAATGGAAGGAAAACTCTTTACACCCACCCCGAGTTTTAGTTTGAACTTTACACAAGGACTGCGCAAAAGACAAATGAATGGGTCCCAGAGCAAATCAAACCTGAACTCTCCCTAGAAGCCAAGATGACTAAACGGAGACTGTCAGACTTTGGCCCTATCATGAAAAGACATGACACACTAGAATAGACAATAACACTTGGTAAGGTAGAAGGAAAGGGGGAAAAGAGGAAGACCACATTATAGATGGATAGACTCAGTCAAGGAAGCCACAGTCCTGAATCTTCTAGACCTGAGCAGAGCTGTTGATGATAGGGTGACTTGCAGGTCCCTCATTTACAGAGTCACCATAAGTCAAAATCAACTTGACGGCAGTTAACAACAAATCCAAGATGCTTCAACTATTTAGGGAATGGGGTTTTACACCCTGAGTATCTCCTTTACAGTTCAAACTGAAATCCAAAATAGACTTACCATCCCAGTGATGTGGAAGCCACATTTTACATCAGATCTAGGACTGCTGTAAATTTGCACTATTATTGGTTGCGGCCATGGATTGAAGGCATAAGTATGTTTTCTCCCTCTGTCTTCTCCATCTCACCCACAACTTTGTTTCATCCATTCTATCTGATATTTTCACCACAGAATAGATTTGACAGTTGAGTGTTCTCCCAGTTAATTTGTGTGATGGCATTCCACAAGCATATTGAGGCTTCCAACAAATGCTCTAGGCCCTTAGCTTGATGGGTCACAACTGTAGGATAACCCACTAAAAACCACATCAGAGGATATCCCATATTTTTATTCAGATCACTTGTGAAGGAATAAGCCTCCAAAAAAAAAAGCCTGATTTTTCTTATTTTTAAACAGCATTTGTTAAGAAGATGAAGAGGATGATTATCATGACATTTCTCTGGAAATCTTTTGAATTTTTTTTTAAAAAACTATCAGATTTTGTCCACCTCTTGTTAAAGATAGCCTTCATTTCCAGCAAGCTGGTTGGGGTGATAGGAGTTGTAGTCCAGCACAGTTGGAGGACACAAAGTTGGGATAAGCTGCGTTAAAATTTTAAAAGATTGTCTTCAGTGTCAAAGTCAATTCTTCTGCCTCTTGTAATTTCTTCCTTCTCTTTTGTAATAGAGTCATCAGTCTTTGCATAACATTCTAGCTACACCAAGTGAGACTTGCCCACTCTTAATCTGCCAGCAAGGACAAGCTATTTTTAGAGTTGTCATTTGCAAAACTGCACCTGAGCTTTATTTGTCTTCTGATTAAAAGAGGTTTTCCTTCACATCAGTTAACTTGAATGTTATGCTTACAAAGTTGTGTGCTCCATTTCAGTATTATAATGAAGCAGATTTCTTGGGGGATAATCATAATGCTAATTTGAATTGATTCTTTGGAGATTCAGGCTTAGAAAAATGCCATGAAATCTGTCGATTAGCAGGAAAAAAATAGAGCCAAATGTTATTCTTGTTTTCCTCAGTAGACACAAACATCACTTAAGTGGGGGTTTTTTTTAAAAAAAAAAAGAAGAAGAAGAAGAAGAAGAAGCTGTCTCAGGATGAGAGAATGCAAAGTCCTCAGTACTTCATTTGGATCCCTTAATTTTGAGGCAAGAGATAATTGGCCTTAGATTTGTATTGTAGCCATTTAAACATTTTAAGTAGATATTTTAAATAGACATTTTAAGTAGATATGACCTCACATACATCTTTAATCCTGTCATGCGTGAGTGTTTCTCCTGCAAAATTAATGAGGAGAGGATCAAATGGGACACCATGGACTGGAGGAAGAGGCTTCAAGTCTGTTCTAGCAGTGGCCCTAATCCAAAAGTATGTATACATGTGTGTAGAATTGCCCACTCAAGACTATCACAGGCCCTGAGATTTTAGGATCAAACTTTGATAGCTAGGGATGATCATTTATGACAGTGGTTCTCAACCTGTGGGTCCCCAGATGTTTGTGGACTTCAGCTCCCAGAAGCCCTGAGCATTGACCATAGTGGCTGGGGCTTCTGGGAGCTGAAGTCCACGAACATCTGCGGACCCACAGGTTGAGAACCACTGATTTATGATGTCAGAATGGCCTGGTCCTGATGATGTTACAAAAAGGATGTTACAAGGGGCATTAAGCATGCTACATTAAGCATCAGCCACAGTTAAACAGAGCATTTGAGCATTCAGAATGCTAATGTAAACAAACCAACAAACCTTCACAGAGCCATACCAAGGGCATGCCCTCCAACATTTCACAGAAGAAAAGTGGGACAGATGAAGCCAAACAACATCAGACTCTGGTCAAGAAGGCAAAAGTTCCTTATTAATGAGGAAAAACAGACAAGCTGGGAGAGGCTATAGAGATTTGCTTTCACCTGACCCTACAAAACTGCAAGACACTAGCTTTTCCTCTCCTTTCCTCCTTGCTGAGTTAATTAAGTACAAACTACTTGTGTTTTTTTAATTCAATTTGCAGCAAGTGAGATAACACCAAAGACAAAGAGGAAAAGTGGGAAGTGGAGAGAGAAACTGAGACATTTTTAAAGTAGCAAAAAAAGGGGATGAGAGGGAATTAATCAGTACTGTCCCTGTTAAATTGAGACGGATGGCAGATACGAAATAAGGAACACACACATGCATACATGCCTACATACTTTTCAGTATTCTTGATATGAATGATATTGATATTCCAATATTCTTGATATGAAATTACTTTATTTTCCCTGAGGACTGAAGAAGAGGGTCCAGGCCAGGGGTGTAGCTAAGGAGGTAGGCAAAATGAGGGCATTCCCCCCCCCGAAATAAGAATCCCCCTCAATATATTCCTTCATTCCCCAAATTTCCACTATTGCAGTAAAATAAAACTTTAACCAAGCATTTAGAAATACATTTAGGCATCCATAGAAAAGGGACAGGCAAAGTACTCAGGGGAAGGCAGACACAGAAAATATATGATTTCTCGGCATGAATGATTTTCAGTGTCTCTCTCTCTCTCTTTGTAATGCTAGAAATTTGAGAATTTTGAAGGAAAATTTCGTTGGGGGCCAGAATTCTTATTTGGTGAACAGTGCCGTCTTATTGCCCCCATCCATGTAGTGTCCAGGCCATGGCATCTGGGTTCTATGAATGGACAGTTGGGATGAGGGGGCTGCTAATCTCTTTGCTATCAGAAGAAAATTCTTGTTTGCACCAATAGAAGCTTTCTTTCCACTGCAAAATAGCTGGTATGCCTCCAGTTCAAGATCAGCACTTGGGAGACATATAATTCTTTTTTGACTCCTAAAACAGTCTATTTAAAATCACTTAATTCTGTGGAAGACTGATAAATATAGAATTTTGCTTCAGGCAAATCTACCAAAAGACCAATTTGTTCAACACTCCTAAAAATACCCACCTGGGAGTAAGTCCCACTGAACGTAATTGAGTGTTCATCTGAGTAGTTTTGCCTAGGACTGCACTGTTAGACCTCCATCCATTTTTCCTTCCCAACTAAAGTAGACCTACTGAGTCAATGAAACTTGTTCACTTACCAAATTCCCATTGTTTCAGTCGGTGCCTTTAGATGAAACTATCTGGATTTAGGACTTAATTTATAGTACTGATTGGCATACTCAGACCTGCGATCCTTTGCTCTTTTATTTTTCCCCCTTTTGACTTTATCTGCACATGTGATGCATTCACAACTTTGGAATTTCCCAGAAACAATAGTAGGCATGCTTGATGGTGTAGTTTCCCATCACATAAATTATGAAAGGGAAATGCATTAATCCTTCAGGTCTGCACTTTCCAAGCCTAACCAGTAATGGAAGCTGATATATAAAAGAAGGTCCAGTCTGACATTTTTAGTGGTTTACCTTTTACAAATGCTTTAGAAATTACTTTCACTTCCTGTGAAGAAAAGTGTGTCCCAATTGTTGTGATTTTTCTAGCTAAAAATGAACCTTGAAGCAATGTTGTTTCACAACAAAGTTCAGGAACAGAAATATGCATTTCAAGACTTGATTTTCTGAAATAAATAGGACAAGCCAGTAACATTTGCTATTCTCCCCGGAGCAGTGGTGCACCAGTAGGATGGCAGAGAGATGCATGAGACTCTAACGGTCCACCTAAAAGTTATGCACAAATACCTGCAATACAATCCCAGGGGTCTGCTTCTTTGCTGCAAAGCAAGATGGGGAATTGATAATTTAGTGTAGCGAAGTGGCAGAAGAAAGCGGCCCTCCTGGTGTCTGCTACTTAATGTCTTACTGACTTCTTTCTCCCTGCCCCTGCAAAACACATTTCTGCTTGTATTCCTTACTTGTCTATCTTCTCCTTTTGGAGTTCCTCCTTCTACACATTGGAGGCTTAGAGATTCTGAGAAGGAAATGGCATCTCTGACCATTTTATTGCTCTACCTGATTCTCCTCCAGTCATCCCCATTTCAAGGTTAACTGCACCCCAGTGAGTGATGCTGGATAAAGACTCCTTACTAATCCCCAGCAAAATTTGCCGATGGCAAGAGACCAAAAACACAGTATTGTTCATGGCAGGGCCGATCATTTTGTGCCTAGCAGGCGCAAAGAACAAGATGGCACCCAATATCCCATTCTGAATACAGAAGCTCCAGCCATTAGATCTTTGGGAAAACAAATATTTGAACCAAGGAAAACAAAGACTTGGTCCAAATTCTGCCCTCTAGTTAACTTTAGCTAATTATTAACACTTTGGACAGGAGAGCCCAGCCTATTCTGGTGTTAGGTACTTGCATCCCAGAGTACTCATGGTGAAGCAGAAGCAGGCCAGAATGTCTCAGAGACAATTATCATTTTTAGCTGCAAACAAAACTCCAACAAAGCCATTTCCTGCCTGTCATTTGTTATGTGTCCTGCTAGACATTTGACCAGCTTTCATGTGCAGCTGCTACCTGTGTTCCTGCCACGCTTTATTGGCACATGTTGAAAACAGAGGCTCACACAGTGAAATGCATAAAACAGCAACCATAGTTTAGCTTTTTGCCCCGTTGCTTTTTGGAGCCATTGTGAGAAGACAGTATGTCATTCAGCATATTTTAATCTGTAGGAAGAGGTTGCCTAGTGAAGAAGATTATTTCAAAAGTTAATGGGAGTTCTGCTATAGCAGGAAAAGGAAATTTAAAAAAAAATCACTGAATAGATGTGACTGGAGCCTAGCCTAGTTCTTCTATTTAAATAACAACAATATATTTATATAGGGGAAAAAAGGATCTCTGAAAATTCAAGTGATTGAGGGATGATCCATATAAATGGGCTTGATCCACACATGTGTAATACAACTCTTGTGTGCAAAGGGATCCCTATAGGGCAGGGATACACAACCTGTGCCCCCTCCATGGGGAGGAGCACAGCTGTCATGAGTCCCCTGAGTCCCTGCCCTGAATCCTCCTTCATTGGATTCCCTACATGTTCATAAGTTGCTTGTTTATTTATTTCTATTTTTATTTTGGCTTTCTCTCATAAATGGAACTCAAGGCAGCTCACAATAAATTGTTATTCTTATGCATCGTCAAGATGGCTGACTTGAGGCAACCTATTAGAGTGTTTTCTTGATCAGAGCAGTTTTGCCATTGCCTTCCTCTGAAGCTGAGGGAGTTTGACTTGCTCAAGGTCAATGGGTTTCCATGGCTGAGAGGAGATTTAAATCCTGGTATCCCAGAATCCTAGTCCAGTCCTCTAGTCACTATACCACATTGGTTCTTTTACAGTAAATACACAAAACAAGTAAAAGCATAAAATAATTTAAAATTTACAGCTTAAAAGACACACAAGTAAAAGAAAAATACAGTATCAGTTGAAAGCCTGTGGCGAGAAAGGTTAGTTGTTAAATCCAAGTCTGAATAGAAACGTCTTTGATGAACAGTGGAACACCAAATGGGAGGGAGCCAGCCTAAGCAGGCAGTTCCAAGCTTTGGAGCAGGCATGGAGAAAGCCCTCGCTCTCACCTCCATTTGATGTGCCTCCAAAAATGGTGGGACCCTAATAAGGGCTTCTGTGAAGTCATGCAGGCTCACAGAGGAGAATATGACCCTTTGGATAGTCTGGACTCCATCAATGGCTAGCAGCAGGAAAAAAATGGTCTGTACGAGGCTTGCTGGGGAAGGACTGGAGAATTTCTTTGCTCTGAGCTAGGAAATAGGACGCATATGCATGTGTACTGTACATGTATGTGAGAGAGAGAGAAGGAGAGAGAGAGCCAATACCTGCAGGGCCCAAACCATTGTGCACCCTTGCTATAGGATACAACAGAATTCTGTTCTCCCTCACATCCCAGCTCATTATTTTATTTGAATTTGGCGGGGGTCACATGCAGCCACATGAACCCTGGGGCCTCCTGCACTTTCTACCACTACCAAAAAAAGGGCAAAAAGATGAATTGCCAGTGATAATTCACCTTTCAAACACATTCCAGATCCCCTTCTAACTGCTGGAAAACCCACCACCCCAAACACTCCTGAAGCAGGTTAACAGTTGAGTTTTCCTCCTGCCCCAGGTTTTAAAAAATCCCCTTAGATTTGGATCAGATCCTAGTGGGTCCAAGGAGGTGAGAAATTAGACTCTTCCTCCCATCACCCTGAATTTGCTACCTTTGTTTAAAATATTGCCGATTCCAGCCATGCAGGAGGGAGCATTTTGGCTGCGTACACCACGACACTCATTTTCTGAACACTGGAAATGGAAGAAATGATGAAACCAAGTCCTGCAAGGAATATCTGAGGGAGCCGGCTATGTTTAGCTTGGAGAGGAGAAGACTCAGAAGTGACATTTTGGCCATCTTTAAATACCTAAAGGGATGTCATGTAGAGAAGATGGAGTGAGGTTTTTTTTTCTTTTACTCACAAAGCAATGGATACAGATTACAAGAAAAGAGATTCCACCTAAACATTAGGAAGAACTTTTGATTGTGGGATCTACCTCAGAGGAGATAGACTCATCTTCTTTGGAGATCTTTAAACAGAGTTTGGATGGACATCTTTCAGGACTACTTTACGTGTGTATTCCTGTATGGCAAGGGGTTAGATTAGATGAGTTTTACGGTCCCTTCCAACTCTGTGATTCTATGATGATTGGACATCCTTTAGTTATTCTGGTGATTTCTGTAGGTTCAGCTATGTATGACAGAAGACATTTCCCAAACTTAACCTGTGTTCCTAAGTAATGTCTTGCAAATTAGCTCATATTTACTTTGCAGTGAGTGTGGTGCAGTGATTTGATTGTTGGACTAGGACCTGAAGACCACTCTGAAGAGTATCGTGTCTCAGACAGGCCAGACAGCAATTAGCAGGCTGGGGGAGGAGGGTTATTATAGTGAAGACGGAGAGAGAGGGGAATAGTCCAAAGCAAATCAGAATTCAAATCTAAAGTCCAGAGTTCCAAAGTATCCAAATCCACAGGGCCAAACCAAAAGTGCAGTCAGGGCAGGCATAGGTCCAAAGAGAGTCAGATTCAGGAAGCAAGGTACCAGCACAGGGTTTCAACCACCAGGAAGATCAGTTGTCAACCCTGAGGAGATAGGCCAGCTGTTTGTCTTTTATAGGCTAATGATGTTGATGCAGGTATTCCCTCATTAGGGCTCATTTGTTATATAAACAAGCTGAACGCCTGCACCCTTCCTTTTCTTGCCATCGTTCCTTGCACATCTTACCTGTGTTGCTTCTTCCTCTGACTCTTGTTGCTGCTGGCCCTTCAGTTATCCTTGTTCTGGCCCCTGTTGCTGGTTGTTGTCTTCCTCTGGGTTGTCTTCTGTCTCTGACTCAGAACTTTCCACCTGAATGTCAGGGTCTCCAAGGCAGGACATGATATTGAGTCCTCACTTAGCCATAGAAACTCACTGGGTGACCTTGAACAAATCACATTCTCTCAGCCTCAGAAGAAGGCAATGGCAGACCCCTCTGGAACAAATCTTGCCAAGAAAATATCATGATAGATTCACCTTAGGGTCACCAAGTCTGAGGTGACTTGAAGACACACAACAACAACAACAACAACAACTAATTACCAAACAAAGCATGCTACATGAAAGATATGTTGGTGAGGAAAATCTTGCTCTATGACAAACATCTTTCACCATTTGTGGGTTGGGCTAAGAATGTAATAAAAACACGCTGACCAAATTGTCTAGTTTGACCCTAAAATACCTTACTGAGTAAAAGCAGTTAACAAGAAAACAATTCAAGGACCAATATTTCCGGAAGCATCATCACAACATGTTTATAGTTGTCCATTTAATTTTTTTGCCACTAAGTCTGGATAATCAACAGAAACCCAAGCATTTACTGTGATAAATTGAAGCCCATAGAAGAACAGAATTGTATTTAAATTCAGTTGTATCTGAACTTTGTTGATTGCCTGAGTATTTCGGCTGCAGCAACATGTTATAAAAGAGACAATGTTGTATTTGGATTTAGGCTTTTTCTTTTTGCAATTTAATTTTCAACCAACATGAAACAAAATGTCCCTTCAGGTGAATTGCAGTTATGTAACAGTGTGTTATGACAGAAGTAATTTAAAAACCCATTCTTCCCTGGCTTACATGCCTAGCTTTTGCAATTTCGAGCACTTCAAAATTAGAAAACCTCTGTGCTCTTACAACAAAGTGTATAGTACTCCACTAATAGTTTTACTTCACAACAAGCTCTTATTTTATGGGAGAAGAAAATATCCTTTTTTCTCCTACTAACTGCCAAAGCATGAGTGAGGTGTCACTGCTGGTAGATTCTGCTGAGGAGATTGCTTTGGCTGAAGTGTGACAATCACAGATGGTACCACAAGCTGTAATCTCCCCTCCCTTTTCAGCTGAACAATAAACACAGGGTCTCCCAATGGTGTGTTCAGGACAGAATGCGAGATTCAGCGACACTATATCAACAGTAGCAACATGACTTGAGGGAAGCTCTTTCTTTCCCCCTGTTTTCTCTCCCTTAAGCCACTCCAAGCTAACTCTGCAACATATTGGTTCATACATAGCCTGCCACTGAATAGTAGGAACAGTGAAATCATCATTCGTGCTGGACATTTGTGGTACCTTTGTAAAGTCAATTTGTTTACAATATACAGGTAAGGTATGTAGGGAAGTTAAAAGAGGCATGCTGACAATAATAGGGAAGAGCTGGATGGGAGCTTCCGCTTTTTGGAGTGGATTATAAACAACTTTACCTCAGACAACAGCAGCAACCTTTGCAGCTTCTTGTTAGGCAATTCTGAAAATTCAAGCTGGGTTTGAGTCAGAAAACCACAGTTCTCTCTTGAAGAAGAGAGAACCAATTTTATGCATCAGTCCCAAACCTGAAAGCAAGCCAAGCCTTTCAGCCCAAACCACAACAGGTGTCTGCAACTTTCCAAGCTGATGTGTGAGAAACACGTTTTTAAAATGTGCTGTATTCCTTGTTACTAGTTTTTAAATTAATATGGAGTTTGTTACTGTAAGACACCAATCTGTTTCACCATGCTGGAATACAAGATAGATGGATACTCTCTAACAAACACCAAAGACTCCAGACTATATTCCAATGTGTAATAAAAACACCATAGTGTATAAAGCTGCAGCCATTTTGACGTGGAACAGAAAAAAAAAATCTTCCTTCAAAACTTCACATCTAATCCAATTATATTAGACCCATTACATCAACGGGAACTTGATAAATTCAGGTAACTTTGATTCATTAAATAAGTCTAGTTGAAGCTAATAACAATTGGATTTAGGCCAGAGTCATGTCATTAAAGGACTGCAAAAAGACTGCTTTAATTTTTAAAACTCCTATAGCACCTTTGAGACTAACTGAAAAAAAAAGAAATTTCTAGGGATGAGATTTCATGGACTCCAGTCCATGTCATCAGATATATGGATGTATCACTGCCCATGCATCTAGTGAAGGAGACAAGTGACCACAAAAGCTCATGCTTGATTTTTTTTCATTTAGTCTCAAACGTGCTACACAATTCCCTTATATCTTTTCAGTCTGAAACAGACAATGATATGTCTTTGAATACTAAATCCTGCTGTTAAACCTGACTAGAATAGAGTCATTGAATTAACTGGGTTTTCTTATGCATTGTCTCATTATTCAACAAGATATTCAATAGTACTGTAGTCAGGACTAACTAGGACACAAAGCAGGAGGCAGGACCAGAGAACAACCATAATCATGATATATTTATAAATAAACATGGTATTCTTCAGTACATGATACAGTTGTGATACTTATGTTCATTACATTATTGGAATGTAGTTTGTTGTCTTTTTTGGCTGATGGACAGTGTCTTGTTGTAGAACTAATTTAATCATATTTTTATTTGGAAAGCAATGTCAAAATCTGGCACTACTTAGACAAGGGATGAGCAATTTGTGATCCTCCAGATATCGCTGGTCTATGACCATTTCTGCAATCTACTGTCGTAGTGCTATTATTCCACTTTCAGCATCCTATGGAACCCTGGGGTTTGCAGTTTAGGGAGGGGCATTTAGAATTCTCAGCCAGAGAGCTCTTTGGCCCAAGGAAACTACAAACCCCAGGATTCCACAGGATGTTCAAAGTGGAATAAAAGCAGTATAACAGTGTAGGGCAGAAATGGCCTGTAGCTTCCATGATCCCTCCTCATTGGCTATGCTGGCTAGGTACAATGATAACTGCAGTCTACCAGCATCTGGAAAGTCACAAGATGTCTACCCGTGAGTTAGAGACATAAGCTTTATATAAAACTTCCAAACCTGCAAAACTGGTAAATGCTAAAACCAAAGCACTCCCACCTTTGCATTCTAATGCAGCCTTCTCCAATCCGGTGCCTTCTGGAGGCATTGAACTAATTAGGAGTACTAGTCCAAAATATCTGGTGCTCTTTAGGTTGGGAAGGGCTCAGGACTGAGTCATGGGCAGGAAACTGGAGTGAGCCAGAAACTAAGGGAAAAGTCAGTAATTGAGACAAAACCAGAACAAGAATATGAACCAAGGATGGGACCAGTTAAGAACAGGGGAAAGCACCAGAGTTCAGGGGAGCCCTCTTGTTCAAGCAAGGCTCTAGTGAAATAAGAAACATCTTATACTTTTTCCCACCCAAGAAACTACATAGGGTAGGGGAGCTTAGGTCCTTCAGATGTTTTGATTTTGAATCTGCAGAAGCCCCAGCCAGCATGGGCAACAGTAGGGGATACTAATTTGTGTGAATGTTCTTACCATGCTGTTTTACACACCTTGTGGCCATGATTAATACAATCTTGATTCTTGGACAGAGGGCTTCTCAGCAATACCAGGCATATTTGTGAATCTCAGTCATCTAGCTCTCCAGTTTCTTAAGTATTTGCCAAGCTCTCTCTGGTTTACCAATCTGCACTTTACAATTCCCAAAGCAAATAGTGAAATAGTTGCCAATTCGATACCAAGTCAGAGCATTTGTCTTTTAAAGACAATGTCAGATTTGTTTGCATCCATGGTCTGACAGCTCCTTTTGTTCCCTCTTTTGCCTCCTGCTTCTGCAGAGAGCTTGATTCATTTCCAGCAGTATATTACAAGCTTTACAAGCTAAGATTATGCACTCTGCACAAGACTTGATTAATAAGTCAGCATTAAAAGACTTTGGGAAGAAGGCTTGGCAGACAAAGTGCTTTCTCTTGGGATAATCACAAATTGAGGAATGATTTCATATAATTCGACTGGTCATACAAAGCTAGCTGTACGTGCACATACATACACACATTTGGCATTATGAGAATTACATCTGGGCCACATTGCATTGTCTCATTTGACTAATAGGCTTATTTTCCACTTCTTTAATTTTATTCAGATATTTTCTCTGGACACATACAGCATCATTCTTGTGATCTTTGTTGTACTTTTCAAAGGTGTCTCTGCACTGCAGATCAACTTTCTCCCATCTGGTTTACTGTTAGGCTCTCAAGTGATAGCACAGAAGGTGGCCAGGTTTCAGGTTCTGATCTGAAGTATCACAATTCTAATTCCCACCTTGGAATTTCCTGGGGAAGGAGTAAAGTCTCTGGCTAGTGACTGGGATCAAGTAGGAAGCCAATTTTCTGCTTTGCTGAAGAGCTCAGCTATTAGTTCCATCCCAATGGCCATCAGAATGCATTCCTGAACAACCACTCACAGCTTGGTTCAGCGCTGTGACATGCCAAATACCATCCACTGCCTTTCCCAAGTATTAGATACAGTAGAGACAGAAAGAATAAATAAGGCGCAAATAGGAGAGATAAATACAATTTTTTTTTTCAAGTAAAGCATCAGCTGCCTAGAGAATAGCTTGCTGGAGAAGTAGTCTTCACTAGCTAGTCTAATATATAAAAGTCAAAGTTTGGCTGATTGTCTGTGTCAGGCAGAGAAGACCTCATAGGATGGGCTGCCTGTGAAGATTCTATGGAATCCCAGGGCTGTCAGTTTAGGGAGGGACCTTTAGAATTCTCAGCAAGAGAGCTCTTGGGCCTCACTCAAATGTGCCTATCTTTAGTAGACTGGTTGCTACAGAGATGAGACCTAGCAGCAAGGAGGAGGGTGGTGTCTGTCTTTACAAGGCCAGTTGCTATGGAGACGAGGCCTAGCAGCAAAGAGGAGAGTGCTGTATTCCCTCAGGAACCCAAACTCTGTATGTTAATAACTCTGAATACAGATTAGATTGGGGAATATGGGGAAAAGATACAGGTGCTGGACAAGACAGTTTGGTGAGTTCTTAAGAGGAAAAAAATGTCTTATTTAATTAGTAGTAATATTAAAAAAAGTCCTAAGTAATACTTTTCATCTTTTCTTATGGAGCCATTCCAAATATTGTAAAGCCACCTTAAGGTATTTCTAACAAGTATTACCTATAAGAAAATAAAATCCTGGGCAACGCTGGGTATATACGCTACACACTGGCTAGGGTGTTCAAAGGTCTTTTTCTTGTCTTTTGTCAGTTAAGCCTCTGCCACAGATGAGGATTCAAGAGGGACATCGCCACCAGAGTCAACAGCGAGGCTGTTTTGAGAAGAACCCAAGCAATCTAGGGTTTTTAAAGGTGAGAATACAAGCAGACCCATTCTGGCTTGGACCAAAGGCTGATATAGTCCAACATACCATTCATATAATGGCCAACCTCTCTTTCTCTCAATCTCTCTCTTTGAGTTTTAAAAAGTAAAACAATTTAAAATATGCATTAATAAAAAATTACAATCTGCAAACACACTAATCATCTGACTAATTAAAATTTAAATAGTTAAAACCATACATATGTACAAATTGGACAAAATCATGCAACACCAAAGGCTTGCTCTTCTGATCCAACCTTCACCTGAGTTCCTAAGGAAGACTTAGAGAAAATAGTCTTGAGAAAGAGTACTCGGTAGTAAGGTTGCCAGAGTGAAAACAAACAGCTTATTAGCTGTACAGTTATTACATACAATTATTAACTGCAATAATATGTTTGTATTTTGTAATCTTGCAAACTGCTTTCTTTTCAAAAAATAGTGACCAAAACAAGAAACAGTGACCAGTGAATCATAGAATCATAGAAATGTAGAGTTGGAAGAGACCCCACGGGCCATCCAGTCCAACCCCCTGCCATGCAGGAACACCCTCAAAGCACTCCCGACAGATGGCCATCTAGCCTCTGCTTAAAAACCTCCAAGGAAGGAGACTCCACTACACTCCGAGGCAGCATATTCCACTGCCGGACAGCCCTGACCATCAGGAAGTTCTTCCTGAGGTTCAGGTGGAATCTCCTTTCCTGCAACTTGAATCCATTGCTCCTTGTCCTGGTCTCTGGGGCAGCAGAAAACAAGCCCTCTCCTTCCTCTACATGGCATCCCTTCAAATATTTAAACATAGCTATCATGTCCCCTCTTAACCTTCTCTTCTGCAGACTAAACATACCCAGCTCTCTAAGTCTATCCTAATAGGGCATGGCTTCCAGGCCTCTCACCATTTTGGTCGCCCTCCTCTGGACTTGCTCCAGCTTGACCATGTCCTTCTTGAATTGGGGTGCCCAGAACTGGACACAGTATTCAAGATGAGGTCTAACCAAAGCAGAGTAGAGTGGTACTAGTACCTCCCTCGATCTAGACACCATACTCCTGTTGATGCAGCTGAGAATTGCATTGGCTTTCTTCGCTGCTGCATCACACTGCTGACTCATGTTCAGCTTGTGGTCTCTTAAGACTCCTAGATCCCTTTCACACGTACTGCTACCCAGCCACTTGTCCCCCATCCTATATTTCTGTATTCCATTTTTTCTACCTAAGTGTAGGACCTTACACTTCTCTCTGTTGAATTTCATTTTGTTAGCCTTGGCCCAGCTCTCCAATCTATCCAGGTCATTTTGAATTTTGATCCTGTCCTCTGGCATATTAGCAACCCCTCCCAATTTGGTGTCATTTGCAAATTTGATGAGCATATCCTCTATTCCTTCATCCAAGTCGTTGATAAAAATATTGAACAGCACTGGGCCCAGGACAGAACCCTGTGGCACCCCGCTAGTCACTTCTCTCCAGGATGAAAAGCAGGCATTGGTGAGCACCCTTTGGGAACGGTCAGTCAACCAATTACAAATCCAACTAACAGTAGCCCTGTCCAGCCCGCATTTTACTAGTTTCTTTGCAAGAATGTCATGGGGAACTTTGTCAAAGGCCTTACTGAAATCGAGATATGCTACATCCACAGCATTCTCTTCATCTATCAAACTAGTAACTCTATCATAAAAAGAGATAAGATTAGTCTGGCCTGACTTCTTTTTGAGAAATCCATGTTGACTTCTCGTGATTACTGCCTTGCTTTCTAAGTGATTAGCAACAGACTGCCTAATGATCTGCTCCAGGATCTTTCCAGATACTGATGTCAGGCTGACTGGGCGATAGTTATTTGGGTCCTCTTTTTTTCCCTTCTTGAAGATGGGGACAACATTTGCTCTCTTCCAATCTGCTGGAACTTCTCCTGTCCTCCAAGATTTCTCAAAGATTATAGCAAGCGGTTCTGAAATGACCTCTGCCAGCTCTTTTAATATCCTAGGATGCAATTCATCTGGCCCTGGAGACTTGAATTCATCCAGTGTGGACAGGTATTCCTCTACCACCTCTCTACCTATTACATGCCTCATTTCCCCTGCTTCCTCACCTGCTCCCCAACCGCCAGGTTGAGTGCTTGTATCCTTTTGGGAAAAAACTGAGGCAAAGAAGGTGTTAAGTAATTCTGCCTTTTCTCTTCCCCCTGTGAGTAATTCACCATCTTCTCTGTGCAGCGACCCTATCGTCTCCTTCTTTTTCCTTTTGCTGCGGACGTATTTAAAAAAGCCCTTTTTATTGTTTTTAATGTCTCTGGCCAGCCTAAGTTTGTTCTGTGCTTTAGCCTTTCTGACCTCCTCCCTACATTTCCGGGCCATTTGCTTAAATTCTTCTTTGGTGGTTTCCCCCTTCTTCCATTTCCTATACATGTTTCTTTTAACACTTAGCTCAGCTGAGAGTTCTTTAGTCAACCATTCTGGTCTCTTCAGATGCCTTCCATTTTTCCTCCTTATTGGCACAGTTTTAGACTGTGCCTTCAGTATCTCCTTTTTAAGGAACTCCCATGCCTCCTGAACTCCTTTCCCTTTCACTATTCTTGACCACGGAATTCCAGCCAGCAGCTCCCTAAGTTTACAGAAGTCCGCTTTTTTAAAATCTAAGATGAGTGTCTGGCTACCCTTATCTTCTCCTTCCCACTGAATGCCAAATTCCAATAGGGCATGGTCACTCCCCCCTAAAGATCCAACCACTTCTATCTCATTAACAAGGTCATCCCTGTTGGTCAGGATCAGATCTAGAATATTTGATCCCCACCTTCTGGAGCATGAAGTTGTCTGCAAGACAAGCAAGAAACTTGCTGGACCTTGCTGTCTTGGCAGAGTTTGACTGCCAGCATATATCTGAGTAATTGAAATCTCCTATTATTACTGTATCTCTCCTCCTTGAATGTGCAGTCATTTGGTTGAGGAAGGCGTCATCGAAGTCCTCAGCCTGGGTTGGAGGTCTGTAGTAAACCCCCACCAGAATATCCCTATTGTTTCTCGCTCCCTTAATTCTTACCCAAATGCTCTCGACCTGGCTTTCTGGGTTTAAGTCCTGGATCTCTTCACAGGTGAAAACATCTTTGACATACAAGGCTATTCCTCCTCCTTTCTTGTTTGGTCTATTTTTACAAAATAGGCTATACCCCTCTATTCCTGTATTCCAATCATGAGACTCATCCCACCAGGTCTCAGTGATGCCTATCAAATCATATTTATTTTGTTGTTCTAGGAGTTCAAGTTCATCCTGCTTGTTTCCCGTACTCCATGCATTAGTGTAGAGACACTTAAGTCCCCGGGCCCTTTCTGCAAGTCCTGTACTATTGTTTCTACTCCTCCCGCCATTGGCCACTTGTACTACTTGTCCAGTATCATTTGGGCCTTTTCCCCCTGCGCTCGCCAAGTCCCTGCCCTGAATAATATTGTCTTCCTCCCCAGTGGAACTTAGTTTAAAGACCTCTTAATCCTCCTTGCGAGACTGTTTGCAAAAACATTCCTGCCAAGTTTTGTGAGGTGCAGTCCATCCCTCACTAGAAGCCCACGTTCATGGAAATTCAGGCCATGTTACAAAAACCCAAACTATTGCCGGCGGCACCACATGCAGAGCCAGTTGTTGACCTCTGCTATTGTCCTTTCCCTACGTGCGCCATATCCTTGAACAGGGAAGAGAGACGAAATGACCACCTGCGCACCAAGGTCCTTAAGCTTTGTCCCCATAAGCTCATAGTCCTTTGCGATGTGGTAAAAGCTGCTCCTCGCAGTGTCATTGGTTCCGACATGAACCAAAACGAGGGGCTTATGGTCAGTGGGTTTGACCAGCCTGGTTAGCCTCTCTGTTACGTGGTTGATCCTGGCCCCAGGAAGACAGCAGACCTCTCGATTGAGCTTGTCCGGTTTGCAAATTGCCGTTTCGGTTCCTCTGAGCAAAGAGTCCCCAACAACCAGAACTCGCCTCCTCTGAGGCTTGTCTTGGTCTCCTCGACGAGCATGTTCTACTAGGACTGCCTGGGCATTCTGTTGAGGCTGGGAGCATTGACCTAGTTCCTGTTGCCGAAGTTGGATTTCTTCTTGTTGACATTCTGTTCCCTCCGCATGGCGCTCCTCATTGTTCATAAGGCCAAGAACTTTGAAGCGATTGTGTAGGTGAAGAGTCTCTTTTGCCTTCTTGGTCCTTCTACTCCTCCGTGTGACATTCGCCCAAGCCTCTGTTTCCTGACACAGTGTGCTGACTTCCTGATCTGGCAGCTCCTCCATGCGTTCGGTCTTCTTGTAGGTCTTCTCTGCCCTATCCAAAAACTCCTCCCCTTTCCGAATAAGATGAAGATCAGAAACTCGTGCCTCCAGCTGGTGCACCTTCTCCTCCAAGAAGGTGACCAGCTTGCACTTGGTGCAGGTGTACCCGAGAACATTTTGTGGCAAGAAAAGGAACATGCCACAAGTGTTACAGGTGACTGCAACAGCTCTCTCACCTTCCATCCTTGAAACTTGAAATTAGTGAAATTAGATGGTGCAGACACTGAGATATAGATTCTATGTATCTTGTCTCAGCCATTAATCAAAATGGGGACTCTACTCAAGAAATCAGAAGAAGACTAGGACTTGGAAGGGCAGCTAGGAAAGAATTAGCTAAAATGCTCAAACGATATACCATTAAATACCAAAGTCAGTATCAGCCATGCCACAGTATTTTTGATTTCTATGTATAGGTGTGAAAGCTGCACAGAGAAGAAAGCTGACAGGAGGAGACTCAGCTCATTTGAAATGTAATGCTGGAAGAGAGTCCTGTCAATACCATGGACAAATAAGTAGGTCTAAGAGCAAATCAAGGCTGACTAGAAGCCAAAATGACTAACCTAGGCTATTGTACTTTGGGTCCCATCCTGGGACAAAGGAAGGATATAAATGAAACAAATAAACAAACAAACAACAAAAACACCATGAGATAACATGACTCACTGGAAAAGATAATGCTAGGAAAGTTGAAAGGCAGGAGGAAAAGAAAAGAGGAAGAAGTTGAAGACAGCAGGAAAAGAGGGAGACAGCAGTACAGATAGCTTGATGCAATTAAGGGAACCACAGCGCTGAATTTGGAAAAGCTAAGCAGGATGGTTGGTGACCTGAGCTTTTCGAGGTCTCTCATTTATAGGGTCATCACAGATGAAAGTCAGCCTGATGGCAAATAACAATAGTAAGCTGCCCTATGAGAGCAATATTCCCTAAATGATTAATTAAATAATGAATTAAATAATGAATTAATGAACAAATAAATGTTTCTACCTCTGGTAGCAGTATTTTATTGGATGGCTGCAAAGACAGATGTAAGAATGAGCTGACAAACGAACCAAGGTCAAGATTGATACCAAGTTTTGCTACTCAAAGACAGGAAGCGTCTTTCCAGTGTGGCTGATAAGTATGACTAACCTGGATCCTGTTGAAAATGTTAGGAAAATATTTTAAAAAGGCTTGCAATGCTCTTCTGCCACAAGCAACCAGTGATGTAGACTCGAGTTGACTGACTTGGACTCAAGTCAGACTTAAGTCGCCTCAGTGACTCGACTTGGATTTGACTCAGCAATAAAGGATGCACAGACTCAATTTGACTCGAGACTTGTATATTTTTAGTGACTGATTTGCTGCCCTTGGTTCAGTAACAAAAGAGATTCATCCAGAAACCTTACGACTTTGAACAATGCTTCCATTTCTTTTTGCCTACTGGGCACATGAGGATCTGTCTCAAGCCAGGTGGAGACAACAGGCCCTTCAAAGAAAAGTGCTTTTCAGCTATAGTTAACAAATAAGCAGAAATTTATGCAGAAAAACAATAAAATAGACATACGTTGCAGCAGTTAAAGCTCCTATACCAGCCAATGAAATATCAACAGTTCAGTTTTGCTTCTTCATTTTCAAATGTTCCCAAAAATACGCTTTAATGCTGAACTTACGTATTTTCCTTTGATTTTAAATGTGTTATACATTATTTTTAAAGGTATGTAATACATTTCTGCTCACAGCAACTTATAACATAAATATATGATTAACAGAATATTAAAACCACCTCTAAAATAAGAGTAATGAAACACAAAAATTACGATAATCATTAATTAGAGCAACTACATTAATGTCCTTTAACCACCTCCAAATGCTACACAAAGAAGGGAATGGCCCTCTAAAAATCTGAACTCTGCTCCCTGAAATAGCCAATTCTGCCCTCAGTTAGTTAGCAAATAAATAAATAAATATTAAAAATACAGACAGACCTCCACTTTCACAAGGATTAGGGGCCGAGGACCCTGGTGAAAGTGGAAAACTATGAATATCTCTAGGCATCCCCCAAGCTGTATTTAACACAGACAAAAAAGTGCCTGTACTTATGGGTTGGCTGTGCCTGGCCATGCATGCATTCCCTCATGCACTCATTTACTTGCTTGGGTGGGTGGAAGGAAGAGGATGCGATGGGTGTAGCGGGAGGATGGCGGCCAGGTGTTGTGTGGCTTTCTGGGTGGATGGAGTGTTGCCACCATAAGCTGCCGTCCCTTCCTGCTAACCTTGCCCTTCTCCCACCACTGCCACCATCCTGCTCATCCGTCCTGGCTCTCTCTTCCTCCCGTTCCCCATTCTGCTCCCTTTGTCTGCCCCAGAAAGCTGCCTTCCCTGCTCAGGCTTCCTCCATCCTATCCCCTTCCCCTCTCCCACCTAAGTAAGTGAGGGAATGCACATGCCCACCCTCCTTCCTCTTGTTCCCTCATCCCATCCTCTTCCCAAATCCATTCACATGAGTGAGTGTGTGAGGGAACGCATCTTCCCTCCCTCCTCACACTCCCCTATCCCACCCCCTTCCCCTGTCTGCCTACCCTCCTGCCTGTGAGTGAGCGAGCGAGCGAGGGAATGCAATTCCCTCTTCCCACTCCCCCATCCCATCCCCTTCCCCCTGCCTACCCGCCTGAGGGAGTGAATGAATGAGCAAGAGATCACACCTGTGTGCCTTCCATCCTGCTCTCCCATCCCCTCCCTCCATCCAATCGCCTCAGCAAGTGAGAGAGGGAGGGAAAGCATATGTGTGCCCTCCCTCCTCCCTGTCCCCCCACCCTCCCCTGCAACTGAGTGAGTGAAGGAACACATGCACACACCTTCTCTCCTCCCATTCCCCCATCCTATCCCATCCCCTTCCCCCTGCCCACATCCCCTTCTTCCTCAAGCTGCCCCATCCTATCCCCTTCTCCTGTTTGAGGGAGGGAGGGAGGGAACTCACACACATACCCTCCCCCTCACGCTCCCCTGTCCCATTCACTTCCCCACCTGCCAGTGCATATGAGTAAATTTGTAAATAAATCCAGAATGGCCAAATCCACAAATGTAGAGGGACCACTGTACTTTCGGGGGGGGGGGGGTTACAAAAAACATTAAAATGCAAAAAAAAAATGCTAACAACAATCTCAACAAAATAAACAAGGAATACAGTATAAAACATTAAAGAGAGCATAAAAATAAAAATTGAAATTGGAACTTGTTCACTAAAAGTACAGAAGCAAATACAATTCTTTTAACATAGCATTTACCGTGATCATAGGGAGTATGTGCCCAGTGAACCATCTAGGAAAAGCTTTGAGAGTTGTTAATGTGACAGGTGTCAGTATGGCAGGTACCAGAGTCAGAGGGATAGCACCTTTTCAACGTTGGTTACCCCATACACTTTAGGAACTCTCTTCCTGGGGAAACAGCCTCATCTTTGCTAGTATTTAAATGTTCCTTCTGGAGTTGCCAGAGTTAAACCAGGAAAATGTTCCTGAACCTTTAATGGTTGCATAGAAGAGGCGATTTCAGCAGGAGTTGCTTGTGACCTCGTTGCAACATCTGCTGAAATTCCCACTTTTATCCAACCATTAAAAATACAGACACCATCTCCAATTTTCAGCCTGGCAACTCCTATTAATCAGATTGGCAAGTATTCCATATCAACTACTTGGTTAAGTATACTTAAGTAACCTCTCTTGGGCTAACCTCCTTCAAGTATGACAGATACATCATTCACATGTGTTCTGATCATCAGCAGAAAGGACCTCCTTCTCCCTGTGCAGTTGATGCCCTGTAAAGTAGGTTGCAGGAGAGGAGTTAAGGATCGTGGCAATAGTGTTAACAATTGTGACTCAGTAGCGAGCATGAACACAGAACAGTTACCTACACCCACAACTGTTTCGTATTCATGATTGCTTTTTAGTCACAATTGGGACGCTATTGACATGATTGTAAACCCTCCTCCCAACCTATTTTACTGGGCATCAACCACACGGGGAGTAGGAGGTCCGTTTTGCTGGTGATCGGAGCACTTAACTAAGTAACTAATAAAGACTATTCGCTATTACTGTCTGCTTTTGATGGATTTTAATGTGTGCTACTTTAAAACTAGCACATTCCTGCTGCTTATAAAATAAAATATCATATTGCTGCTGCTTATAATGGGGTTTGGTGGTAGGTGGGTGTGTATGCATAGCCTTTTTGTAAACTAGTTTATGAATGTCTCCAGAAGGCAAAATATTTTGTGTAAATATTTGGCTGCTATATGTATAAAGCGGGTGCAGCACAGTCAAATCTGGATACTTTCCCTATGTCTTGTGCTTTTTCTTTTGCATGAGCTCACCTTTAAGTGTACGCAACATTAAAAATCAGGAGTATAAATGTCTGTCTGAAATCATCTTCACTGATAGTTCTGCCTCTGTTTGAGGAAACCAGTTTCAGCAGAAAGAGAGACAGAGAGATAGCACTGAGCTGTAAAAGCCAAACTAGTTATTAAGTTTCCTCACACAGCAATCTTCAGTTCCCAAAAAAGCTTGATTCATGTAGGTGTTTATTTGGGCTGATACAGTATGTTCTTCTTGCAGAAGTGGGAGGTGTGTGGGGGGTGGCAAAGCTAGGTGAACTGCATCTGTTCCTCCCTGGCATCCTGGCAACACAATTTCTCCTGCCGAGACAACCTGAAGCTCCCACCTCCCATTTCCTCTGCAGCAGGGCTAAAGAAAAACACAAAACAAAGAGAGTTAGTGACATGCTGTAGAGAACTGCCAAGGATCTTGGAATTAGTACTTCAGAGACAGTTCTTTTTAATGATGCAAATATAGCAGCCAAGTTTTTTCTCCCCTTTTGAAGCCCAATGAAAGATGACAAATACCTGCTGCTAGGTGCTGAAATTCTGGAATTAGAGCTTCCTTCCTGAATTGGAGTTTCCAATTTAGAGCCTGGGGACACTATGGTTGGAAACCTGTTAGTATCTTATGTGTGTGTGAATTCCCCTAAAAAGGGAGCTGGACAATTTTTTTTTTCCAATTTGCAACGTCCACAAGTCAGCTCAAGGTTGCAGAATAAGAGTTGTGCATGCAGTGTCATTGTGCATACAGTTATCCCTTCAGATGTCCATTTGGTTGCATGTTTGGGTGCATATTCAGTTCTGTAACGTTGCTATTCTTTACAAGGGTTGCATAGTATAATTAGTGCATAATTCCACATGCAGAAATTTATGCTACATAACCATGATGTAGGATCTTGACTTATATGTACATCACTGAGAGTAATTTTTAACACCGGGGCAGAGAACCTTTGCCTCTCCCATTATTTTAGACTACAACTCCTGCAGTTCCTGACCATTGGTCATGGTGAAAGGAGCAGATGGAAACTGTAAAATGAGTCTTTCCTATCCCTGCTTTATGCTTTTGTTCTAGAGGTTCTTCTCCAAAGCTTCAGCAAATGGAGGCACATCAATGGGAACAAAGCAACTGCTGTAACAAGACAACCACCATTACCAGATAATTTTACAGAAGCGCTATACCTGTGATAAGAGAACTTTCTCCAATCACATGACTCTGCCTTTTCCTCAACCTGGCTACGCTGATTGAGGATGACTGACATTGCAATCCAGCATAATTGCAGCTGAACAAATTGTGGAAGGTTGCACTGGCCATATCATTGGCTCATCAAGGCCAAAAGTGTCTTGTCTGCCTTGCAGAAGCTCCCCAAATTTCTCAGGTGGTCATCTTTGCTGTCTCTGATGTAATTTCTTTAACTCAGATGTGGGCAACTGCATGGGGTGGAGGCCAATACGCCCCCATGGGCTATATCCTCCTACAGCAAGCACACATAACTCCATGATCCTTGAAAGTCCCTCTCAAAATGGTGACCAAAAGTGATGTTGCATTACTTCTTATTAACATTTTGAGATGAACTTTAAAGAATCATGGAGCTACCCCCAAATTTGGAAGTAGAGAGGGATTCTGCTGGGTGATGGTGTTTTCGTTTTTTTGTTTTTGTTTGTTTTTTTGCACATTTGGGAAAGTTTTTACATGGTTTTCAGGCAAAGTTTATCTACAAATGCCAAGACTACAGTTATGTTCGTTATAAGATCCTTATACATTTTGGCATATTTATAATATTTTGGCACTTCCTTTCCATTTGATGCAACAATCAAGATGGATGCCATAATATTAAAATTGAATTAAAACATACTCAGCTAGGTGTTTTAGATGCTGGACCAAATGGCCCTATGTGTAGGACTGGCAACCGACCAGGTGAGTTGGGAAGATGCCCTGGAACCAAGATGAAGGAGGCACCGAAATCAGCTCAATATCTTTTGATTGCGCTATCTCCAGTGAGCTAGGGCAAAGTAGAGGAATGTTAGTACTAATTACATATGTAAATCTTTCAAGGGGGAAAATAAACATCCATATCTTTACATTATGACTCTTTTTCTGTTTCTAGTTTGATGCCACTTGTTCTAGATAAAAATCATCAAAAGATTATTCTACTTGGAGGGAATATTACCAAACACAATAAAGTGTCCAAATATTACAAATGCTATAGGTACAGTCCTCCCTCCACATTCATGAGTTTGACCTTTGAGAATTTGATCATTTAGGAGTGCACATGCTTTCTGTCCCCATTCTCCTTCTCCCATTCCCATGCATTTTGCCCTGGCACAAAGAACTTGTGCTGAGGCAAAACAGAAGGTAAAGGGGGTTGGGGAAAGTTCATGTGAGCCTTCCTTTCGCCCTCCAGAGCTTGTTCCTTCCCCTTCCCATGCAAAACGGAAGGGAAAGTGGAGTGGAGGAAAACTTGGGCAAGCCTTCCTTTCTCCCTCTGGAGCTCCCCCTGCCATTTCTATGCATTTTGCCCTGGTGTGGAGAACTCATGCCAAGGCAAAACAGACAGGAATTGTCAGAGGGAAGGCTCGCGCAAGTTCTCAGCACCAGGCCAAAATGCATAGGAATGACAGGGGAAGCTCTGGAGGGGGAAAGAAAGGCTTGTGTGAGCCTTCCCTCATTCCCCATTCCCTTCCCTTTTGCATGGGAACAGGAAGGGGGGAGCACTGGAAGGGAATGGGAGGGGGAGGGGGGAGTTATTTGCAGTTTTTCCACTTGCATGAGGGTTCTGCACACTGAACCCTCACAAAAGTGGAGGGATCACTGTACAGCTTCACTGCACTTAAAACTAATTAGGTTGTGTGGTACACATCATAGGCATGCATCCTCTAGGGCAGAGCTTTCCAAACTTTTCATGTTGGTGACACACTTTTTAGACATGCATCATTTCATGACAGTAATTCAGTAAATGGAGACAGCCCCTCCACCCAGGCCTGGCCCACTGCCGCCACCCTCACTAGGGCCTTCCTTGGCCCGGGGCAGCAGTGGCGGGAGAGGCAGCCCCTCCTTATGTTCGCACGACAGACCTACATACTGCAGGTGACACACTAGCATATTGTGACACACAGTTTGGAAAGCTTTGCTTTAGGGCGGTACTTGTCCTAGGGCTGATCTGCTAATTCACCCCTCTGTAAATGACAGCATGCATTACTTGCCTTACTTCAAAACCTATAAGCCAGGTCTATTGTGTTTTCCCTTCCCATCATCCTCATCCTGCTCAGTAAGGTTCTTGCCCTTTGCCTGACTATTATGCCTTAATAGTACCATTGCTACCAATTTCCAGCATCTCTGTGTGACCAGGAAAGTGCCTGTTGGACAGTGTGAAGAGAGAAATTGGGCAGGTCTGGCTAGAGCCAGCCAGTCACAGCTCAGGAAGTGCTACAAGTGAAAGGATGTAAACTTCAGGTTTCTCTGTTAAAGAGTGAGATAAGAAAAAAATGCCGTAGAGTTCGGGTAGTTAGAGAATAGGTTTTTGGGAGCTGTGAATGAGGAAAGAGTTCAGGAATTTCATGTTTAACTTATTTGTTACCTGATAAACATTTATGATTTTTTTTATTTTCTACAGCTGGGTCTACTTATATTTAAGAACTGAAGGGGAAGACAGGTCACAGTCTACTACACAGCACCCACTGACCAACTCAGCCAGTATAGTGGTTTGAGTATCAGATCCAGGGAGGGATTTTTAGGGTATAAGGGCAAGATGAGTGATGGGAGCCCAAGAGTTGAAACTGCAGAGCCAAACAGCATGAGGGGTTCTGTCACCAACACTGAATCATACTGTTCTTGCCTGGTCATGAAATTTTGCTTGATCACACTCTTCTCTTTTCCTACTCTCACCCGACTCTACCGCCACTCACCCTGAAATGGTCCATTTAAAAACATTCATTGCTGTTACAAGAGAGAGAGAAAAAACTCTGAAATAATCTGTCTGTTCATTCTATGAACAGGTATTTCAGGAGATTTATTAGAACTGTCTGGTCCCTGCAAATTCTTATGGGTCTACCACACAGCTGAGGAAACCAAATAGCTTGCTTTTTTTTTTTTTTTTTTACTGTTCTACACCTTTTGGGGGAAAAAATTCTGCCTTTCTTCATTGTAAATTCTCTGACGCATGCAGCTTGCCTAGAGCCATGAAGTGGAAGATGAAGAACTAATTTTTGGTATTGGTAGATAGTATGCTGTTAGAGTTTTTCCCGAAGTTTCACTCAGGAAAAAAAAACACTCAGAAACTTTGCAGAGCAATAGTGGCAGCTAGGTGTTCCCATGTTCTACTCCAGTCTGAATTTCAAAAGAGTTATCAAAGATGCTCAATCTATTTGGGATATAGGGTTCAACACCTTGGATAGCTCCATCAAACACTCCACTAAAACCTGGTGGAGTTCTCCACCCCACTGACATGGAAGCCAACTGCCATTACTGCAGAGCACATGTAAATGCTCTGCATTACAACAGGATGAGAATCACACAGCCTTTGGGGAGGGCAAGTGTGGACTTTGGGACCTACACTGACCTCCCAAGTCCTCAACATAGTCCTCTCCCATTTTCAGGTGAAGAAAAACTATTTTTCAGTCAATTGTTTAAAAAAGGCTCAAATTATTTCCTACTTGGGACAGGAGCCCATATAGTAACTACAAGCCTCCCCAAATCGCCCCAGAGGTATCTGGGAGCAATACAGCACCACTTTTAGTCACCATGGTGTAGGCATGTGCTTGTTTTAAATTATTTGTTCTGCGGGTGAAAGCAAATAATTAAATTAGTTTTCTCACCACTGCCAGATGTAACTATGCAGTTTTTGAAGATGCTCATAGTGGGGGAAAAGTCTCCCCACATTCACCTTTTTCATTTTCTTCAATCATATAGTAGCTGGAAGCAGGGTGGGGTTGGAGGAGCCAAGGAAGAATCTGGGAAGCTATAGCCTTCCACAATTACCTCAGCTTCCCACCTCCTGATATCTTGTGGGGGAGCAGCCAAGTGAGGAACATTATCCTTCTTGCTTGTATTTTGATATATATTGTCATCATGGGGTGGCTGTCAGAACACAACCCATAATCAGTCTTCTCATTAAGTTGCCCTCCTGCCTGCTTGTGATAATGGGGCTTCCCATTATCTAGGCTTATCAAAGGGAGATACTTCCCTCTTCAGGTAAACCAAGGGTTAATGAGGTGTTGGGATTACATCAAGGGTCACAGGGTAAGAGTTGACCAACCAAAAGGAAAGGGTCAGCATCACAGGTCACAAAGTGAGAATTGACCAACCAAAAGGAAAAGAGGTGGGCATCTTGGAGATGCTTCCAGATCCTTCCAAGGAGGAAAATATAAAACTTCTGAGAGGCCATGTGGCCAGAGAGAGAGAGAGAGAGAGAGAGAGAGAGGAGAGAGAGCTGGGCCAGTCGAGCTGGCAGCATGCCGTGTCTCCTGGACCCCCCCCTTCTCCTTTAGACCATCTACGCCTATAACCTAATTGTGAGTAACTAGAAATAAGTAGTTAGTCGCGTTAGGGATGTTGTTATTTTGGGAATTGGCTGATCTTAAGAATGTATCTGTGCTGTTATATCTGTTTTGTAAATTCTTGTAACCAAGTGTACCTGGGAGAGGGGAGTCTCCCAAGTGTATATTGTTTATTTGCATGCCTTGATTAAAACACTTCTATAAACCTCCGTTTCTCTCCGTTTCCATGCCAGTTTTGGCACACGCTACATAGGACCTCTCACTCGGGGGGGGGTGGAAGATCCTTACGCTTAGAGATTGGGCAGGGTCCCTCCTGTCCTGTCCAAATGATTCTTAATTCAGGGGGGGGGGGTGGCAGCATACCTGATAGAGCTGGGAGATTGCCAGTCGTTCCATGCATGGAAGTCAGCTTTGGAAGGCTGGCGAGAACCCCAGTAGAACGCTGGGAGGGAATTTCCAGTCTTGCAAGGCTGGAAGTCAGCTTAAGAGACTGGAAATAAACCTACAGTGTCACACTGCTACCTTGAGGTAAAGAGAAGACAGGTATGTGGGGGGAGGGAGAGAGAGAGAGAAAGACCGACAGACAGACAGACAGTATCCCTTGAGTCAATTCAAGGATGGGAAGGATGAGAAAGGGATTGGGGCAGATTCCACTTGATGGTTTTCAAACATTCAAAAAGCCCCTTTCTCCATTTTCAATGAGTCTTTGAATATTCTTTCCATTCCTACCACAAGTTCGCCAGGGTTTTTGGAAATCAAGACATAAGGCCGGACTACAGGAGGTCACCTCTTACAAAATCTGAGGGCTCCTACAAGATTTCAGATCTTGTTGGAATCAAAATCCCATGCAATTCTTGTAATGGCAGGCCAACCATCATGAGATGAAAGGTTTGTACTGCTGCTTGATGTAACCCAGGTCAGACAGAGAAAGAGAGAGAAGGAAGTGCTGCACCATGTCAGCTGCAATCCCAACAAATGCAGCCCTGGCATTTGGTATGTAAGGCCTGATTGTTGCAACTACGCCCCTCCCCCGAGATCTGATTGTTGTTGTGTGCCTTCAAGTCATTTCCAACTTATGGCAATCCTAAGGCCAGGAAAGTGTAACTTGCCTAAGGTGGCTGAACGGGGGTTCAAACCCTGGACTCCCAGAGTCTTAGGCCATTTGCACACAAAAGGGGAGGAACAGTTCACTGCATGTCAAGAGTGGTGTTTTTATACTCCAGTTCAGAAACTGAATTCAGAAATTCAGAAACTGTGCTGTCTGCACACACACACACATCCCTCAGAGACCAATGGTTGCTACATCCACAACAGCAAGTCCCTAGCCACTCCCATTCCCCTCCCTAGCCCATCCTGCCATTGCTGATTGGTCTGTCTTTTTAAAAAAACACACACATTTGTAGCACATTTCTGTGTTGCTACCTTTGTGCATAGGAATGTATGTATATTGATACATGGAAAAAAACATGTTTTAACAGTCCATTACCAGATCCACTCTCTTCCCGCTGTCTGTTTAACACAGGAAGACAATAATGATGGCAGCCTATCCTCTGATGGACGGAGAGAGAGAGGGATGGAAATGACAGAAGGGACAGCATGGGAATGCCCATAGCTGGCCACTTCTGCAATGTGAATTGCTGCTATGCTTCTGCATATAGGCAAAAACCAAAGCAGAACCGGTTTGAGAGATTTACATCGGAGTTTTTCTGATTTTCACATACAGTGGTTTCACATCACAGTAAACCGCAGTGAACTGTTCTAGAAGCTGAAAATATGCAGAACCATGAGGAAAACTACGATGCTAAAACAGTACAATGTGCGGATGGGAGGGTTAGAATTCGACGCTGCTACAAAGTATCAACCTCAATCAATATATGAACCTTAGTTCAGCACTCAAACCACTATAACCATGCTGGCTACTCCACAAGTTTGGAACAACTACAAATTGCCTAGTGGTTTTCTGCGGTCCAGAATGTGCTGAAGTCTTGCATTACTAGGAGTTTGGAATATACAGTCTTGGTGCAAACCAAAGGCCCATCTTGTCCAGCCTTTATTCCTTATCGGGGTCAACTGGTTGTCTAGAAGAAGCCCACAAGTGTGAGACTAACAGCTTTCCTTCCGCTTGCACTCCACAACAAAGGATACAGAGAGTCATATTGTCTCTGGTACTGGAGGGAATAAAGAACACATGAACCAGACTGTGGATTCTGACAGTCCCACCCACCTCCTTTTGAATATTGGCCTCTCTCCCTCCCCGTCCTGTGACTGTACTGAATGTAGGGGTGACTTTCTGGGTGTGGAGAAATGTTCCAAGTGCAGTGTGACGAGTCTGAAGAAAGAAAGGGGGAAAATAGGGGAAGCCCAGGCAGTCAAGCACATCCCTGCTGGCGTTCCTTGACCCTTGAAATAGATTTGATCTTCTTCATTTTCCTTTGATGGTATTACTTGGAAGCCTTCTCCTCTGTTGCCTCAGAAATAAAGACACATAATATGTTTAGTGTAGTGGCATGACAAGTGGTACTTCTCTGTGTTGTTCTGTATAGCAAAGGATGCTCCGGCTCTCACTCTGAAGCGCTTCGCTCCCGCTTTGCCTTTCATTTCTCTCTCTTGATACAAAAAGGCTTCCCCTCTTCAGATTCCTGCTTTCTTTTATTCAGACCTATCATCTCCCTGCAGGGACTCCGCTGACAGTGATTGAGACTAGGGGTATAGTATCATCTCCATGCTGAAGAGCCTTAATGGGAGTTAAGTGCATAATTCCCAGCAGAAAGAGCTAAGAATATACAATACAGCCGTGTTAATTTACTCTTTGGTCGTTCACAAATATCAAAAGAAACACTACTGCTCTTTCACCTTGACTAGCCACGTACGTTTTCCTCCAGCGCCGACACATACAAAAAGGCTTTACGCTTCCTTGTATTTCAATACCTGCAAAGCTAATGGAGGCTGCAGAGCGTGATTGCGGTTTTTCTTTTTGAAATGCATTTGATTTGTTTGTTTATACTGAAATTTTGTCATTTGTTTTTCTGCTGTATAGGATGTAGCTAATGATAAAGCTATAGCAGAATTGTTTTAAAAAATGGAAAAAAGAGAAATGGCATTTTTGACACCAACAACCAATTTGCAACCAGTTGCTACTAAGAAAAGAGAGGGAAGTCTAGTTATGTGAAGATGGAGTCTGTGAAGAAGGTTATTTATTTGTCAGTGGCAATACTTTGGAAATAATTTTTCTAACCATTAAGGGAAAGGGGTTTAAAGACCAAAACCACTGCAGAAATACACCCCATGTTAGGTTCTTCAGAACTTAAAAAAAAAACTGTACCCAAAATAGATTTCGCTAAACGAGTTACATTTTTGTAAAGATTAGTAATATGCATGAAGTTGCTTAACTTAATTTTTTCCCCCTAAATCTGACCATGAGATGTTATGAAATGTGTCAAGGAGCATTATAGCAAGGAGCAACTGAGCAATATTAGGTGTAAAAACAATGCAACTGACAATGATGAAATGCACATATTATGTTTAGATTGCAAACTTGAAGGCAGGGATTTGTACATTGTATTAATGCATGATATCTCATATAGTAAGAAGGTGTCCTTAAATGGTGAAAGAAAGAGACTATAGTTTCTGAGGAGATGGAAATTATGCAACAAGGGTATATATGTATGGCTTACATAGTCATTTCATTGTCTGCCTGCCATCTCTGATAAAAAAAGGGGAGAATTGAGAAGTAGGAGTGTTTGAAGCATCAGAAAACCATACAAAATCAATTAGAAGGAATCATAACTCCTTCTGAGGTAGAAAGGAATAGCTACCAGAGACAGGTTTTTCTATGGTAGCACCCAGATTTTGGGACCATCCTCTTCAGGCATAGTTGTCAGGCTTCTATAGTGTGTGTATGAGTGTGTGTGTCCGTGTGTGTCTTCAAGTCAATTGTTGACTTAAGCTGACCACATGAATTTCACAGGATCTTCTTAGGCAAGGAATACTCGGAGGCAGTTTTACAGTTTCTTCCTCTGAAATATAGCCTACACAACACCTCGTATTCATTGGCAGTCTCCCATCCAAGTACTTACTAACCATGGCTGACTCTGCTTGGCTTCTAAGATCAGACAAGATCTGGTGAAAAATATGTACTGATACAGATGTCCCCAAACTTTGAAAAAGCCTGGCAATAGTTAATTCAGAATTAATTACTTTTCTGATAACAAAGTCCTAACTACAACCATCCAAAAGGCATAAATGAGGACTCCAACACAACTTTTGCTGGACAGGAAATACCTGTGTGTTTTGTATAACAAGATAAGAGCTTAACTATTTTAGTTACTTTTGAGAAATGAAAAATTGAAAAGCGACTTTAAAAAAAACTGTAACTAGGGTGGTACTGCCTCCTGTAATGCTAATTGACACTAATTACTTTTTAAGAGTATGTTACTCTAAGAGATGGGGGACTTTGAGGTCCACCTGCAATGCCAGTGTCTCCTTAGAATTTTAGGGAATTATAGCTCAAAGGAGGCCTGAGAGGAGAGTAACAGCAGGATTTTTTCACCTATTTACACCAGTACTAACTGTAGAGAGGGCTCCTGTTTAAAATTAAACAAAGTGTTTTATTTGGATTTAACAAACACGCAAGAAACCAGACTCTCAAGAACTATACAAGGGTATTGGAAAGTGAGGCATGAAAGGTTGAATAGAGAGAGATTAGAGGTGGAAAGGGTGATAGTTACCTGTCCTGAGGAAGGTCAAAGCAGAGGGACTTGGATAGTGCCTGAAGGTAGCACCAAAGAACAGCAGTCTGAGCATTATGTCCACCATACTAGAATTTGCTGGAGCCGAAGCTAGGGTTCATATACCCTATTTCCTACCCTGAAGGAGGTGCATAGACCAAGTGGTAATGGCTTTCTCACAGGATTGACAAAGGAGTCCAGAATGGGTTGACTGTCTTAGCTCTAGGTGACAAAACATTGATGGGAGTCATGATAATCTCTTAATGTCTGGTTGGGCACGGGGTATAGGAGAGATTTCCACAGACTGAGACCAAGGGATAGCCCTTGATTGCTGCACTTGGGCAATTTTGCCTTCCATTGTTTTCAGGTGTGCATGGAGCCTGAGGTGTTGAAAGGATTCGCATAGATCCATTAGTGTCTGGGTTTCCCATCGAATCCTCTCTGAACTTATGACCTGAACATATCTAAGGTCAGCCTGCCCTGGCACTCTTCCAGCCAGCGTGCCTTCAATCATGCTTTCCAGCCATAAATTTGTTCAATTATGAAAATAGCATATCGCACAAAATGAAGGTGCAGGGTATGATAACAAGTACTTTTCCAAGCTTTGCTCTGGACAGCTGCTTCCAGTCAGAGTCAGTAACACTGTGCAAGATAGGTAAATGGTCTGTCTCAGTAGTAGGCAACTTCCATTCTTCACATTATTTGGTGAGAGAAGCTGTTCTGTGTTGGAATGGCTGCACACATGTCACTGATGTCAGATAAGCTTTATTGGTGTTAAAGGATGCAGCAGGTGGTTTATATCTGAAGAAGCCTCACAATCACCATTCCACTTTTCCTCATAGAAAGAGGTAGAATCAGTCCTCAACTCAATCAATTCTATCCCAGGGCCAGTGCTCTCAATCTCTGTCATTAGATAACAGATCCCCTGGGCAGGGGTAGACCTCTCTCCAGTGCAGCAAATGGAAGATGGCTCCTGGGCCTATAGAGGGCAGAACTAAATAAAGGAAAATGAACTGTGGAGGAGTGACCCATCTCCCATAGTAATTGTTATGAGAACAGTACAGCCCCATTGCTAACAGTGAAGTTTATCCTCCCTGTTTTTTTTCCCCAGCCACTGATCTGATCTTAGTCAGCCATGAGTTGCTAGGATAAAGCAAAGCTACCTTAAAGAACCAATGACACACAAATTAACATTTTCAAGTCCACTAGACAGCTGTTCATATTTGGCCAAGATGTTAATAAGACCCTAGAATTTATCTGCCTATTCACAGGGGCCATACCCACTGCAAAAGGCAATCTACAGATGTCTCTAGCCATGGTTAAGTATCCATGCAAGCACTGTTCTATCCAGCTTGAACACCATAGAACAATAGATTTCTATGAACAGTGTGACTATAAGAACCAAGTGTGCATTGTGTTTTAACTGGGATATTGGTTTTGAGAGCTGAATTATTCCTGCTGCTCTTTTTTAAAAGTTCCTATATACAAACTTTTAAAGGAAAGTTCCTTTAATATACAAAGAGAGCCAGTATGGTGTAGTGGTTTGAGTGTTAGACAACTCTGGAGATCAGGGTTTGATTTCCTGCTCAGCCATGAAAACCCACTGGATGACCTTGAGTATGTCACATACTCTTAGCCCCCAGAAAACCCCATGATGAGCAGGTCCATCTTTCTGCCATTAGCTTTTCATCACCCAAGACCTGGCAATAGGAAATATGCTCATGGCTTTAATAACATACTTGGGGAGGCTGCAGGAATAATTTCTTTTAAAAGGCCTGGAAAAATTGCTTTCGACAGGGCTCAGATAAAAGACAGAGGCTGACATTTGTATGTTGCTGAATTAAGCCCACAGTCTTATTATTGGGACCAGATGAGTGACAGAAGTGATGCTGGCCAAAACTACTTTACAGCTAGCTCTTGTTATCAGCCATCCTAGTGAAAATTATGAGACTCTTTCATCATTGACTGGTACAAATATGCAACCTTGTCTGGCTTTTTTCAAAGCCCATATAGTCATTTGTGATGGCAAAGTTATTGCATATGGGTAGATTGGAAAACCCAAAGCACCAAGGTGCCTGTCTTTCTATTACCACCTATTATTATAAACTAATGGAATGTCTGCGGTCATAACTGGTACAACATCGTTGTGTATACAGCCTGGAAATCTATTGATATATATATATATAGAGAGAGAGAGAGAGAGAGAGAGAGAAGAAAGAAAGAAAGAAAGAAAGAAAGAAAGAAAGAAAGAAAGAAAGAAAGAAAGAAAGAGTTTCCAGAATTCTCCAGCCAGTATTTCCACCATGCTGGAGTTGTAGCCCAAGAATGCAAGAATGATCTTCCCAGTCTCTGGAATGTCTGTATCTACACTATACAGTTACAGCAATCTAATAAACTTTAACAGTCATGGTTATATCCTAGAGAATTCTGTTATTTATATAGTTTGGTGAGGGACTTGGACTTTTGTGCTAGAGGGTCCTAATGCTGTCATTCAGATGAGTATCAGAAAAGTTCAACTACCTCAGCAAACTATAAATTCTAGAATATCACAGAATGGAGACTTGACAATTGGAATGCTATGACTGTGTAATGTTGATCTCAAGGAGAAGCTTACTTTTGAGTGGAGCAGCAAGGTAAGCAAAAGTTGTAGCACCTCAGAGAGCATCAAAGAGCAACTTGCTCAATTAACTTTGTGGCTGACCATGGTCTTATAACCATTGCAGGCCAAATCACCATTTCTGCGCACTACCTTCTTCTGTCTAAGGAGTGTGGTTTGTTAAAGGAGTAACTCCCTGGCCTGAGGAAAAACACTTCTATGCTTCTCAATGGTTTCTCTTTATTGTGGTCTTATTAGGATTAACCTGGCGTGTGTGTATGGTGAGAACAGCTATAGGGAATAATCTGTTTTCTAATTAATCCCACCATTATTGTAGAAATTATTAATAAGATAGTCATAAGCCTAATTTTCAAAAAAGTTTGGCTAGTCTTTGGCTTGTATATTCCGATGAAATTATCAGTGTTTATTTCCCAAGGGAAATATGGACATACAATTTGGCTGTGCATTTCTTAAAAACAGCAATCCTTTTGTCTCTGTCTCCTTTTTAAACTATTTCTACTAATCTAGCCTGTTGGATTTTAATAAGAATGCAATTGCAATAAATACGAAATTATGTGAATATAAATATTTAATGTGAAACTAATGGTGCAAAACTAATGGTGCAGTGCATACATTTTGGCGTGTGAAAAAAGAAAGAAAAAATTCTTTCAGAAGAAATGACTATGAGTGAGCAGAAACTGGTCACATCCCTAACTTAGTTATTTACCAAGCTTTTCTTTTGAATTTGCTTTACATCTTCTACCCCTTCAGACCTTAGACAGGGAAATCTTTTATTAATACTGTTTTGCATATCTAAACTTCTTAATGTCCAGCCCAGCAAAATAGGTCCCATTTCATGAAAGATAGGGCCATTCTTGTTTACTAGTCATGATGGCTATATGTGAGGATTGTCTCCTTTCCTCCTTTCCTGAATCAGATCCTGTTCTGGTAATTTGAATCTGGAGCCCATTCTGGGTCCAAAATACAAACGAAGATTTAGCAACTCAGATTGTCAGTTCTCCCCATTGACTTGTACTAGGGAACCAAAAGGTCTATATCTTTTTTTTCTTTCTTATTGACACATCTGCCTAAAATTCAGGGATATAGTTCATCTTAAAAAGCAGATTAACCCAGCTACGTATCAAACAGGCAGCTTCAGGAATTTTTGTGATAGGTAATTAGGTAATGTTTGCAGTTTAGGGGAAAAACACATTTAAAAAACAAACAAACAGGTGACTCCTTAATCTTTGCAGTTCATACTGCTTTTGCCCTAGGACTTGTCACCCTAGTATTGGTGCACTTTTGTGGAACACTTAAAGGGTCTCCAACCTCTCTAGAGCAGAAGAACTGCATCAAAGAAGTGGAAAGGCACTAAGGCAGCAGGCAAGCAGGCAGGCACAGTGTGAGCACTATTTTTCTGATGCCTCTTGCTTTTCAGACACGTTCTGTGCCTTACCATGCTCTGTTGTCATCCAGGTGTCATCCTAGCAGCACCTCTGCCAGGATGGAAATGTGTTCTCAACACTCCACTCCACACTCAACCAGCGGCCTGTGGAAGAGAGCTCAAGGGACATGTTCCTTCCTTCTGCACTGTACCCAGCCTTCTTCCCATGCTGCAGTGGGAAAAGTAGCACATGATTGCGCTTCTGGCTCTTCTGCATGACCAGCTGTGACAGATGCCTCATGCAATCAGGAGCCATTGATGGAGTTTTCTGTCAATGATATACCCCGTGATCATGCTGGCTGGGGACTCGAGAAAGGTGGGACCGCGACAAAGTCATGCGGATATATCATCATGGTCCATTTCTCTTGCGTCCCCATGCCGGGGCACCGCCATCCTGCAGAAAGGACCTTAGTCAGGATGGCAAGCAAAGAGCATCAGCCAGCTAAGTCTGCTAAGACTTAACTATAGATCAGAAAATGAGAAGCGGAATGAAATGGCAGCTTATTTGAGGAGAGTGTTCTTTTGCTTTATTCTACCAGTACTCCAATTGATGAAATTCAATAACACAACATGAGGAAGCAGGGGAGTGACAAGAGGATGCTTTCCCAGGAAGACAAGACCTCCTTGATGCCCCTTAAAGGATTTGGTGACCTGGGCTAAAAACATCTTCCACCCTACCTTCTTTATATTTGCCTGTCTAAACCTCTAGTAGGGAGGAGAGAGAGGGAGCTGCTACTGTTGTTCAGCTTTCTTTGTTCTCCATGTTGCTTAGCTGCTGGACATTTATTTATTTATGTCTTTGGTCTGAGAGCAGGATCATTTCATGCTGTCTTTTAAAGTGACAGTAAAGGTTCCTGGTACTCTAATAGTCTAGCAATTTTCCTGTGGTCATTTGCCATCTACTGTGCCATCTACATCATAATTCTAGGATCTTGTCCCACCTTAAAGTGGGCACAGACAATACTTTGTCTTTTCTAGGGCCCTTTTAGCACCTTACCTGGTGCCACTGGTGTCATTTGGGGATCACATGAAAAGTCTTGTCCAGGAGGCACTTGCATCCCCGCTGCATCCCCTCTACACCAGCTCCGTGCTGGCCGGAAGGAAGCATGAGTGCTCCACCCCTTCCTTCTGCAGTGCAGCCGGGTACTTTCCCAAGCTGCGCGGGGGGAAGAAGCGCGATGGCCATGTGTCCGGAGCCTCCACATGCAAGGTGCGTGTGGGGCACATGAAGGATGCGCGATCACGCATCATTTTTGGCAATGAGCCGAAAATGATGTAATGTGTGATCGCCCCCTAATGGCCTTGGGAGCATTGCGCAGTTGCAAAGATGTCATATGGAATGGTCCTCACAATTGCACGACGCTCCCGAGGCCATTTCACAACAGGACTGGCATGCAAAAAGGGCCTAGTTTGGCTTAAACTGCCCACCTTCCATTTCAGAGACTGCCTCAGTCATGTGCTACTGTTATTGATGCTTGCTGCCTTCCTCTGGTCTTCAGGCTCAGCAAGAATCTCCCCAACAATGGAGAGACTGTCAACTAAGTGGACAGTCTGAAACCCAGATTGTGGCTTCCTTGATCAAGCCAATTCATTTGTAATATCCTTGTTTTCCTACTACCTTCAGTTTTCCCCTGTGTTATTGTCTTTTCCAGTCAGTCATGTTTTCTAAAAATATGATCAAAGTACCATTAACTGTTTTTGCTTCTAGTGAGAGTTCAGGGTTGATTTCCTCTACGAGGTATTATCTTTTTGGCACTCTGTAGTATCCAAAATAGCCAGCATGGTGTCCTGATTTGAGCATTGGACTACAACCCTGTCGACCAGAGTTTGATTCCTTGCTCAGCAATGGACCACTGGGTGACCTTGGGCTTGTCACACACTCTCAGCCCCAGAAAACTCAGTGATAGTTTTACCTTAGGGTCACTTTAAGTTAGAAGTGACTTTTGAAGGCACACAACAACAAGTATCCATAAAACCACATTTCAAATGAGTTGACCTTCATCCTGTTCAGCAGTCTTCATTGTCCAGCTTTCACATCCATACATGGAAAATAACAGGTATAGATGATCCTTACTTTGATGTTCAACAATACAGCTTTACACTTGAGAAACACATCTAGTTCTTTCACTGCTGCCTTTCCAAGTTTTAGTCTTCTTGTGATTTTTTTAGTAGCAGTGTCCAGCTTAATTGATGACTGAGCCGAAGTATGATGGACCCTAGGGGAGTGGCTATCCTGAGTGGTAGAGAAGCCCCAGAAACAGGTTGCTAGGCAACCAAAATAGCCACTCCAGAGAGAAACTCAGCCTATTAGTGTGAAGGAGAGGTTGGAGGCCTAAGAGGGAAATGCATAAATAGCAGGCATATTGAATTGGTTTTGGGGTTAGACTTCCAGGAGAAAGGGCTAAAAGTCAGTCCTTCAGCTAAAAAGGTTCTCAGTCAGTCAGCAGCGGGAGGTTGAATGAGAAGGATGTTTTCTCAGAGAACGCCTAGAGAGAGGGCGACCAAAGAGAAATCAACCCACTTTTGAATCTGGGCAGAGAAGGAGACCTAGATTTGAGAACTGAGTCTTTGACAAAAGGGTAGCCAGAGGGCTGTGTGTGAGAGAGACCTGTGTCTTTATGCTAATATAGAAATAAGAAACTGTCTAAATGCATTTGGAAGATCCGTTTGAGCTGGGACATATATATGAAAACCAATACTTTATTCTGGTTATTGTTTTAATAAAGATTATAGTATATTTTTATAGATTTTGACTCAGCTGAATGATTCTCAGTAGTTCTATGTTACCATAGATCATTAAATCATAAATAACAACTAAAAGGCTTCACCTTTTTTACACGAAGGCAGTGTTTTAAAGGGAAAGGCTGTATAAAGTGGCAAGGTATTTTACCAGACTGGCGAGGAAGCTGCCATACCAGTCTGTTAGGAGCAAAAGCGGGCCTTGACACACAAAGTTTAATTTTTTTTTTTTAACAATTTCAATTCCTTCATCATCAACTCTGACATTATGTAAAATGCCCTCATGGTCCTGTAAATAAATAAATAATAAAAATAATTGTTAAAAATTAGAGGGAAGGTGTGGGGGTGTATGTATATGGATCCTAGACATCAGGACTTTGGCTACCCTCCATCTAATTAACTTAATTTCCTCATCGTCCCTGATGAAGCCAGCCACTGAGAATCAAGTATAAACCTATCATAAGGACCCATTATTTGTTCTAAGAGTTGGAGTCCAACACAATCTAGGGACCCAAATAAGTGAACCATCTGCCCACATGCTTATTGTCACCATGGTTAACTTTGCTATTCCTGCTATTACCCCAGCTAGATCTTCTTTTTCTTTGTGCTTATTTTTTTTCCTCTCATTTGCTGTGTCTATATTTAGAATGCATTGTAAGCAGTCAAGGAAAGGGAACTGTATTTTGCTTAGTTTGGTTTGTAAAGTGCAATGGATGCTGGTGGAACTCCCTAAGGAATAATAACTCAGGAGGTCATCACAAGAAGGAATTGAGAATGGGCTGGGAGATGAAACTCATCCAAGGAGCTTTGAGAAGTAAGCATCACTGAGGGACCTTTTGCACTACACAGCTACAGCACAATCGTTCCAGTTTAACTGCCATGGCTGCATCCTGTGGAATCCTGGGACTTGTAGTATGGTAAAGCTCTCGGACTGGAAATTCTAAATGCCCCTTCCTAAACTAGCAATCCCAGGATTCCATAGGATGGAACCACAGTAGTTAAAAGAGAATCATAGTGTTATGATTGCACAGGGTGAGAGGGCCTTGAGATATAATTGTTCTGATGAACCCTCTGGTAGCTTAAAGAAAATATGTGTGGTGTCAATGACACCATGAATTCTACACTTAGGCCTTTTCCACACAGCGTGGCTGCCCTGCAGTTGGAACATGACAGCAGTGCTCCACAGATCGTGCTTCCTCACAATGTCGTCACGGTTCCACCACCATCTTGTCCCCACACTTTGCACAAGTATGGTATTTGTAAACAGAAAAAAATCCGTTTTACGCTTACCATTGTGCCGCACTGCCGCCTTTCCCGGCCATGCGGAGGGCGGAAGAGTGCTGGCGATGCCTCCCTCCCCAGCACAGCAATAGCAAATGCCCAGCTGCGCTGCAGAAGGGAAGAGACGGGGCCAGAGAGCACCCCTCCGCAGTGAGCAGGTGATGAGGAGAGGGGAGTGTTCCTGACGCACGTTCCCTCCCCGACAGGAGGGAAACAAAAGGACTTCGCTAAGCCCTGTCATGAGGAAAAGGCCCTAGTCTGAAAATGTGGCAGGGCTAGGCTAAAAAACTTTTTGAAAGTAGTGTGTTAACTCATTTCTTCCTAAAGAAGTAGCTTGAGAATGTTACACATTTCTCATTATTAGGAAAGTAAGTCATTCCATCACTGCCAAGTTTTCTGTTCCTGTATATACCCCCACCCCACTCCACCCAAGTATATACATACATACACACCCACAAAGAAAGAGAGAGACAAAGAGAAGAGAATTTAGGGTACAATAATGGCTAAGAATCCACCCAGATTACCCGTGAAAGCAATAGTTTGGGAATAACAAGTAATCATTGTTGCGGTAACAACATTACCAGCTTTTATGTTATTTCTTTAAAAAAAGGAACAATGTTGACAATGTTATTACCCACAGAGTCACATGATGCCAGCAAGGTCATTATTTGTATTATGTTATTTTCAAGCTCCTGATAGGAATTGGGAAGTAGAATTCCCAAATGTTAGAGTATAATGAAGATGAATCTTCAGGCCTGCCCTCTCTCCCCCAGAACCCAGAGCATGGGGAGGAATGTCAAGACAAGAAGGCTTCCTTGAAAATAAAATCTTTTTCCCCTCCTCTTCTTAAGCACTCCTGGCCTCCACCATAGCAGGTTGTTTCACAACATACACTCTGAAGGAGGCCCCTCTTGCTCCTTCCTCCACCTGTTAGAAACAAAGGGAATTGCTGCCTAGGGATTGTTCCCTCTCTTATGGGTTAACTTTCCCAGTTCTGTTTCTGCTCATCTCATTCTGCCTTAAATGACTGAAGCTAAAGTCCATTTTCATTTCTTGATTGAAGTACACATAAGTTGCACCACTGTTAGCAAAAAGTCTGGTGGGATTTTTTTTTTTAAAAAATCTTAGACAGTTGAGCCAGCTGTCCTTTAATTTTTTGCTTTTCATCTCTCTCTCTTTTTTTGTTCTCTTTCTCTCTCAACCCACCCCTCAACTCCTGGCTAAAAATCTTTTCCAATGCCCTCCCCATAACTCCTGCCTACACTCACATTAACGCTCTTGCTCAATAGTCTTTTTATTTTTCATGCTTCCTTTTCTCCTTTCTCTTTTCATCTCTAAATGCCTAGCTAAATAGTTCCTCATTTTTTATACTTGGATTGAGATCCTATACTGAAAAGATGGAGCATAACTTTATATTCATGATGTTATATAATAGTTGTGCAACACCACCTCATTGGTGAGTTGCAGTGTTGTGCAACCAAATGTATATGCACATCTGTGTGCACAGTGCACAGGCAAAATGGCACCACACATGCAGCTCTGTTTCTGTAACTTTGAACTGAACCTAAATTTTCACCATATGAGAGAAAATGCCCAATGATTTCCATGGGGGAACTAAGCATGCGTAACAGTATCCTACTCTGTGTGTGTGTGTGTGTTTTCTCTCTTAAAATTGAATGACATGCTCTAAGCAACTATGGTTGACGCTCAATATAACATGTTTAATGACATCACCAACCCCCACTAAAACCACAGGGGCCACAACCAGGTCTCAGGTGTTGGTTCTGAAATCTCAAGACTTGGGATGCTCCTGTCTTGGCAGTGCTAAGGGGGGTGAAGTGTTGATCACCTTCACCAGGGATGGTGAAGCTATAGAAGGAGTGGGGGCCATTTCCCCTGTGATTCCCCCGTGAGCTGCCATTTTGCTCTCAGTACAACCAGAAGCAGCTTCACTTCCAGTTGTGAGATTCATCCCCTCCTCCAAATGGCTAATTTTAAAAGTTTTTTTTCTGGGGTTTGGGGAGTTTGAAGGGAGGCATTGGCACCCACATTTTTTTGTGTCACTTGGGTGGCCTGAGGGTGTTTTCAAATGGAAAAATTGCCTGAAGGAAATGTTCAATATGGGGGGTCTGGGGGGTCTAGGGATCTCTTGGGGGCCACAAAATAGTGTCCTGAGGGCCACATATGGCCCACAGGCTGGGCTTTTCCTTCCCTGATCTAGGCTGTCCTCCCTTCTTCCACTCCCACCATGTCACTTACTGTGGACTAGTATAAACCTTACAGGCCAAGGCAGGTGGCTGAAGTAATCTGAAGGCCTTTCTGCACTACACTGTTATAGTGCTATTATTCTACTTTCAACAATCTATGGAACCCTCCCTAAACTGCAAAGCCCAGGATTCCATAGGATGTTGAAAGTGGAATTATAGCGCTATAACAGTCTAGTGTGGAAATGGCTCTGGATGCAACAGATGATGTGTTAAGTGAAATAGAAGGGGAGAAATTTAGCCAGGATCACTAATAGGACTTATAGAGGAAAGCAAAATGGGGAAAGAAAATAGTAGTTGGAGGATGAACTGTACAAGGAAAGGAGGATTATAAAATTAATGATCGTTTTAGAGATCAGCATACTCTTTTCAGTGACTTTTTCTGATAAGAAATTTGACTGCAGTGTTTGTTTTGTTCAGTCTAGTCTCTCAGATGAAGGTGATGTATGTAGTGCCGTCTGTAGTAGCAATTGTGCAGTTAAATATATACCATGCCCCACTGGTCATAATTAAATTTGACACTGGGAGTAGGAGCTCTTCTGGAGTGTGTACCTTTGGCTCCAAATATGACTCAGGGAGGAAAATGAGCAGTTAAAAATGAAGAAAGAGGAGATGCCCCAGGAGAACAGAAGCTTTCATGCAGAAATCCTGTTTTGCCTTTTTCAAACAGACTGGAAAAGCCATTAAAGATAGATATAGCAAAAATATTCAGATTTAAATAATGACAACAGTTTATTTACTTTATTTTATTTATATCCCACCTTTCTCCCAGTATGGGACTCGCAATATAGATCAAAAACCAAATGCAGTTGAAAGAATGGACAATACAAATGTTTAAACGTAATTAAACAAGCAACCATATTAAAAACATTAATCTAAAACAGTTAAAAAGCAGTTATACTACCAATGCAAAAATTACTGCATAGCCTAATTAAATAACCTTCTGCAATGGGCAGTTAACAACAAAAAGCCTGGGTTAATGAAAAGGCCTTTTGCTATCATGGAAAGCTGAGAGGAGACCAACCTAGGCTTGCATGGGGATTCCATAGACTTGGGGCAGCCACTGAGAAGACTCTTTTACACCATCTCGTCAGCTGTGCCTGTGATGGTGGTGGGATTGAGATAAAGCCTCATCATTGTCGTCGTCATCATCATCATCATCATCAGCAGCAGCAGCAGCAGCACTCAGATATAAAATAACCCTTATTGAAACTGCCTTACTGCTCTCTCAGTTTGTATTGAATTACCCAGGGGAGGAGACTTCCAGCTTTGTCAAGGTGAGTCTCAATGGTAGTGTTAGGGTAGATAAATAAACCACACTTTCACTGTATCCCCATGTGGAGATGGAGATGGATTAAACCCCAAGCATAAAGTAGGAAGAGTAAATGTGAAAGTAAGAGAGTAAAAGAAAATACACTCTTACAGTAACTTTGGCCAAAGAATCCATCCAAGTATCACCACTGATGGTAGGGATAAGGAAGGATGATCTTATTCTTTCAGGCTTCCCTTCTTATACCATTTTTATGTTTATATTAAAGAATGCTTACATGAAAGAAAAGATTCATGTATCAGTGTCAGCAAAGTTACAGTTTGTACACGTTACATTCTAACTGACCCTTAACTTCCCAAGTCTGCATGACCCTGGCCCTTTCCACACCTTACCCTTTTCCGGCGCTGGGGTGTTGGGATCGCGCGAGCAGACTCTAGCAAGAGGCTCTCACGTCCCTGCTGCTTCAGCTCTGCACGAGCTGCCTGCTCGTGCGAGAGCCCTGCCTCTTCCTTCCGCAGTGCAGCCTGGGACTTTCCCAGGCTGTGCTGGGGCAGGAAGTGCGACCAGCATGGCTCCGGAGGCTCCGTACGCCAGGTAAGTGCGCGCGGGTCCCAAAAGTAATGCGTGATCACGCACCATTTTCGGCTTCCAGCCAAAAATGAAAAGGTGCGTGATCGGTGCCTGCCGGCCCCTGGAGCGTTGCACGATTGTGAGCGTGTCGTGCAGATCACTCCTCACAATCGTGTGACACTCCAGGTGCCCTTTCGAATGGCAAATGCCATGCGGAAAGGGCCCCTGTCAACATCTTGGGTCATTCTTAAAGGTATCTTAGACATTAGCAATGTCCTTCTCTTTGCACATACTGACCACTGGCATGTACTAGACAGAACAAACAATTCTACAGCAAAGTTGTTTTATGAGCCCTGAGTGTCTAAAACCAATAAATACCACAGCTAATTTGTTAACACACACCAATTCTATAGCAAATTACCAAGCATTAAAATTTTAAGCCTAACAGTAGGGTGCTCAACATGTGGTTCTTAAGACGTTGAGGACCACATGTTATTTCCAAGCCACTTCCAGCTTATGGCAATCCTAAAGCAAACCTATCGTGGGGGTTTCTGGGACTGAGGGTGTATGACATGCCCACGGTCAACCAGTAGGTTTCCATGGCCAAGCAGAGCATTGAACCCTGGTCTCCAGGGTCATAGTCCAATGTTAAAACCACTACACCATGTTGGCTTTCATGTGGCATCAGTCCTGACTATATAGCCAGTAGGGACAGCTGATAGGAGTTGCAGTCTGACAAAATCTAGAAGTCCACAAGTTGCCCATTTCTGCCCTAAAGGAAGAGAGGCAGAGTTTCAAAGTTGGAAGTTGTCTGAGAGAGGCATGGTTTCTCACATATTCCTTTGTCTCATTCTTAGCTGTAGTCAAGCCAGGATGTACCCACACTAAATAGTTAGAGCATTTTGATACCACTTTAAGTTCAGTGGCTTCACTCTATAGAATCCTGGGATTTCTAGTTTGCAGAGGTTCCTAGACTTATTTGTAGATAAATACTAAAACTCTCCAGTGGAAAATTCTAAGTATTGTAACAAGCTGCAAATCCTAGGATTCCTTAGGATGGAGACATAGCAACTTACGTTGGTATCAAACTGTTAAAAGTAGGCAATGGATACACAGCAGGTCTTGCAGGCTTTTGAAGCAACACAGAGACCTGCAAAGCCTGTTCACCAGAGGCCAATGAAGGATAAGTATCATGAATAGCTGTTCTTTTTCTGAAGACCCTTGATTTTCTGGAATAAAATGACTGTCTATCTCTAGTCTAAGACCATTTCTGCAGTACACTGTTATAGTGCAATTATTCCATTATTCCATTTTCAACACTCTGTGCAATCCTAGGGTTTGCAGTTTAGGGAGGGGCATGTAGAATTCTCAGCCAGAGAGCTCTTTGGCCTCAGTAAACTACAAACCCCAGAATTCTACAGGAATTCTGTTAAAAGTGGAATAATAGCACTATTGCAATGTAGTGTGCAAATGGCCCAAGTCTCCAGTTCTGCTTGAATTTATTTGAGTGTAGGTCCCACTGAGCTAAACAGAACCTATATTCACATAAGCATATGATCCATCCATCACATTCTGCCTGTGTTTTGAGGCTGTCGTGTAATGCGTAAATAGCAAGAGTTGTAGGTCAGAGTTTTTTGTTATACTTTGACAATAATTATAAGGAATGGAGAGAAGAAGCAGGTGCATCTTTTCTTGCCCCTTCATATCTTGGTCTTGTCTTATGCTGCCTACCTACTTCTTTTCAACATGATGCAGTGACACAAGTGGAGTTCTGTTTGTAATAGCAAACAGAAAAGGGACAGGACTAAAAGCCTAGAACATGAGCAGCTGACAGAGGCCAAACCTGTTTTGTCCTCCTCTTTCAATGGTAGTTTTAAAGCAGGGGTGGGAACTGTGCAACCATCAAAGTATCACTGCGAATTGCTCCTCCCAGCACCCTAAGACAGCACAGCCAATGATAAAGAACAAAAGCAGTGCAACAAGACCTGGAGGGCCACAAAATTTTCACCCTTCATTTGAAGCTATAAGATAAACCTCTAGGTTAGCTGGTGAATATAGCCATCCCTGCCATCTCTTATTTTATTCTAAGAACTGTGATATATATGATTCCTAAATAAAGACTGTAATTTAAGTATGTGTAACATTCCCTAATGCATGTGGTTGTACTTTTTTGACCATGGCATAAACATCCATGCTGAGTTGAAGGTTGTGCAAGCAGAGTTAAACACGTGTTGCACATGCAAAAGTACATTGTAGAAGCTTGGCCACTATGGGCCTTTCCGCATTAGACTGTTATAGTGCTATTATTCCACTTTCAATCTCCTATGGAATCCTGGGCTTTGCAATTTAAGGAGAGCCTTTAGAATTCTCAGCCAGAGAGCTTTTTGGCCTCACTAAACAACAAACCCCGGAATTCCACAGGATGTTGAAAATGGAATAATAGCACTATAAGAGTGTAGTGCAGAAATGTCCTATATCTGTGTGCTAGAGGAAGGCATGGCAAGGAGAGGGATTCACAACAGAGCAACATGGCACAGCTTCTGACTTAAAATAAAAGCTGGTTGGTGATCTGAAGCTTCTGCCAGAACAGAGAGCCAAGTGCTTTTAGGCCCCACTGCAATGACCACCATTTTCTGACTTTATAGGAGCCTGGCGGTGCTTGTGATGCCACTCTGAATGCAGACCATTTGCCTGAAAGGATTATTTATGTTTTCCCCAGCTGACCTCTTCAGCGATAATTTATAGAGATTTTGGAAGGGTGGCTTTTCAGAGAGTCTTCTAAAGACTGGGAGAAAATTCATTCTCTTCCGTTTTTTACAACATGGGCTTGCAGTCATTTTAATTTTTAAAAGTAATTTCATTTTTTCCATTGTTTATTTCAAGGAAATATGTTGTACATTAAAAACTTTTTAAAAACATTCTTATTACTCTTTAAGATTTGTATTTGTTGATGCAATGACTTCAAGCCAGCCCTTCCTCAACCTAGTATATGTGGACTACAGTTCATATCACTCCCATGGGATGTGTTGGACTACAATTCACATTGCTTGGCAAGCTGGCTGAGACATGGGAGTCCTAGGCCATTTCCGCACTAGTCTGTTATAGCGCTATTATTCCGCTTGCAACATCCTATGGAATCTTGGGGTTTGCAGTTTAGAGAGGGGCCAGACGGCCCCTCCCGAAACTGCAAACCCCAGGATTCCATAGGATGTTGCAAGCGGAATAATAGTGCTATAACAGACTAGTGCGGAAATGGCCCTGGTGTATCACATTTAGATAGCACTAAGATGAAGATGGCTGTTGCAAGCAAGTATTGAAAAAAGACAGAAATATATCAGTTCTGTTCTCTTTTTATACTTCTGTAAGCCATTTTAAATTCCAGGATTGGGGAAAAGTTGGAGTGATAATGATGATGATAACAATGATAATCATAATACAGCATTTGTCTTTTGAGACATTCAAGATGTCACCCACTTATCCTCATAACAGCTGGATGAGATGGACTAACATGAGAGATAGTGACTGGTGTAATGTCATGCGGTGAGTTCCCTGGCTTCATTTCCTAACAGAATACAGTCAGCCCTCCACATTTGCGGGTTTCACTTCTGCAGATTTGATTATTCACGGATTATTTGCTGTCACCCCTGCTGCCTCCCTATGCCATTTTTAATAGGGACTGCAAGCCTTTTGAGACTGAGAAACTGTGAACAAGGCTTGTAAGTCCCTATTAAATATGGTGTGGGGCAGCAGTAGAGGTGGCCGTAAGCCCCACCAGCCAGCCACTTCTGCCTTGTGAAGGAACCCTGATGTCTCAAAGGAATCCATGGTGGGTTGAATATGGTGATCGTACTTTTTTGTGTATTAAATATGGTTTTCGAAGGGCTAGAATTATTCACGTTTTTTTTTCACTTTCACTGGAGTTCTGTGCCCCTAACCCTAGTGAATGTTGAGGGATGACTGTGCTTCATCTCTTCACTGCTAGCTAAGATCACTCAGAAGAACATTTTTGAACATCCCTAGCCTAGAAGAGGGTTGGATACAGTACAGCTTCACCTGAATGTCAGCAGGCCCTTGGTCATCGTCCTGGTCATGTAGGATTGTGTTGTAAGCGTACAATCATATGCATGGTTTCTCTGCAGTAAGCCCTATTGTGGTCAATGAGAGTTTTTTTTAAAAGTGATCTTCTATAGGAGTTAGTCTTAGTTGTAGTCTCTAGCAGACTTTACATACATTTCTGTAGACATTCAATATGAAAGTAGATCACAGGGGCTAATTCTCTTGCTATGTAATTTCTTTGTGCCTCTTATTGGTTTATATATTGCATAGGCCAATCCAAAATTTGGGCAAGTTGAAAAAAGTGTCTGGATAATAAGGGACTCTTGATTTGTCACTGTTGACTTCAGAATGAATGAAACAGTTCAGCACTGGTCAGATGTCCATTTTTGAAGCTCTTCATATCTACCTTGGATGGTAGAGTGGGTAATCACATAGACAGTAAATGACCAGAAACTCATGATGTAACTACAGCATACTGGAATCATCTGCTTGCACTCTTAAGAGCTTCCCCTTCCAACATCTCCATGCTAGAACTGGATAACTTAGTGTATCTAAATATATGGGCTCATTTTGTAATATTCGTTTTGTATTATCTAGCAATCTCAGGAAGTTATTCTCACAGAATCTATAAACAGTATCTACCAATGTTAAAATTAAGACCAGAGATTTCTGAATCTTTGTTTAATTCAAACAAATTATTAATTACATTAATAAAGGAATTATTTAGGCTTGTTTAGTATTTGGATAGGGACTTGCAAAGAATAGTAGGTGCTGTAAGTAGGTAATATTTCAGAGGAAATCAATGGCCCACCTCTGATTATTCCTTGTCTAAGAAAACCTTATGGAATTGATGGAGTTGTCATAAGTCAATAGGCAACTTCAAAGTGTGTGAATCTAATATTCAAGCATGTAAGATGAATTTGCAAGAGCTGAGCAGGACAGCTGATGATCTGCAATTTTGGAGGTTTCTTGTTCATAGCCTTGCCGCATGTTGAAGTTGACTTGACGGTAAATAAATAAATAATAGGAAATAAAAAAATAAAAAAGGCTGCTTGAATTATGACTTCTTCTAGAGACTGAAATATTTAAGTCATGACTCATGAAAATCCTATTGATTTCAATTGGTCTTCAAAGTATGGCTGGTTCTGGATTTGGTCTATATCTGCTCGCTGAAATCCTATGCCCACTTACCTAAGAGTAAGAGCCCACTGATTTCAATGACAATTGAGTAGATATGATTAGGACTGTGCTATGAGTTAATCTGAATACAAATATACTTAAAATTGACCAGTATGCAACATGGAGATTGAATTAAGGCCACAGTTCTGTAAAAACAATAAATAGAAATGAAATCCCATTCAACTGCTACACTACAGTATCTGTATGGTTATAATAGTTTGATCCTGGCTGTAACTGCCATGGCTCCATCCTAAGGTAACTGAGGATTTGTAGTTTGCTGACGTACTTGGAATATTCCTCTAGAGAACTCCAGTGCCCTCACCTGAACTACATCACAAGAACTTTCTAACACAGAATTCTGTTTCTCATCAAACTACACATCTCAGGATACCATAAGATGCAACTGTGATAGGCCCTTATTTCTCACTTGAAGGTGGGTTGCTAGGCAACAGGAGTACTTCAAGAATGAAACCCAGCACAAGTGGTGTGCATTAACCATTAGCTGAAATTTTGTTTGAAAAAGAGCCTTCAGTGAGATGTTGGCCAGAGAAGGTGTGTTTAAGCAGCTGAAGAAAAGATTCAGAGAACTGGTGTCTAAAGCTGGGAGTTTTTGGCATAGACTGTCACAAGTTTAAACTGGTTAATGTAACAACACTGTACTTTATATGAACCTTAACAAGATATTTTATTTTGAATGTTACTACAATAAAGGATACAGTTTGTTTTTATAATTACCGAGTTGGCCTGAGTTACCTAAAATCACTGGTAACAAAAAAGAACCTTACCTTAAATAAACTATTTGGTTCTGAGGGAACCAAATACACACACACACACACTTTCCTCCATAAGTCCCTCCCGTGCACACCACTTGTGTTGGGTTTCATTCTTAAGGTACTCCTGTTGCCTAGCAACCTATCTTCAAGTTGCAATTACATTCCAAATAGCTGACTCCCAAAGCAACTTTGTCACAACAACCATTTAAGTTAAAGTGATACCAGACTGCTATAGCTATGTAGTGTAGATACATGATCCAGTAAGTTACTATCTGAGGAATGGGACAGCAATATCTTCTCTTTCCCCTCAGGTAGCAAAATATCATAAGCTGCCCATGATTGCTCTAGATGCACTATGTCAGCAGTTAAAGTAAAACTATGTTGTGAACCACTAGGCTCTGATTAAGATTTTCATGCTAATGTGCATCTATTTGCACGCATGAATATTGAGAAGGAACCACCTGCTCCCCACTCAGAAATGTGTATGGCCCCAGGTGGAGGATGAACTTGACAACTCTATTGTAATGCAGTTTTAACAAAAACAATGAAATACAATACAATAATATAGTCAAGGATTCAGCAAGATATGACCAGAAATAAGGGCTACCGCTGGTAAACAGGGATCACTGGGGTAGTATAGGCTGTTAGGTAAATTCCTAACAATAATTGTTTGCATAGTGTTTTTCCTAAATGCTGAAAGCACATCACGTATATTATCTTAGTGATTCTTAGAACAGGGTAGGAAAACTTTAGCCCTTCAGATATTTTGGATTTCATCTCCCAGAAGCCCCACTCAGCTTGACCAGTAATGCAGGATTACAGGAACCCCATCAATGCCTCACAACAATGCTATATCTTATTTCCACCTTTTCCAAAGGAAAAATGTGGGGGCAGAGGGACGAGTGGCTTTCTTCTGCTGTCTAGCAAATTTGTGTCTAAGGTTAGATTTCAACTAGCGTCCTCCATTTCAGTGCATTAAATTTAACTTTCACAGTCAAATAACCACAGTTGAGGACATTTCAGCCCTGTCATCTGGATATCTACTCAATGAGCCTCTTGGTCCCCAAACAGCATACTGTAGGGTTGCAGCCTGAAATTCCAGCTGATTTCATTGACAGAAAATTAATTATATGCTTAATCCTCCCTTTAAAAATTAGTAGATCTTAAAAACATCCCTAACTTCAGCTGGATTTTGCCCATAATGAGCTGGAGACAATATTTTGAAGGGGTTGAAGTGGCAAAGGCTTTGAAGGAACTAATTCAAAGAAATAATTGTAGCTATAATGTGAAACAGTCTATAGGACTCAACAAATACAAATGAGCACTAGGACCCAGTAGGAAGATTCCCACTTTTCTGTGATTTGAACAGTACATCTGACACAAGGATAACTCTGTCAGCGTGCATGGAGTCTGGGTTAGGACTGCATTCTGTCTGTAGGGATCATTTCCAAATGCTGAACAAGAACAGAATGAAGGGATTAACTGTGTGAATATAATAAAAACTGCAAAAACAACAAATGCAGGAGACAGCAAGAGGGGGAAAACCACACACTCAAAGATTAAAAGGTAACTAAAATGGTTCTCATTTCCTGTCTTGTAATCCTTGGCTCAGGATTTAGCATTGTCATTAGAAGCTTATAAAACAGGCAAGCAGCTGCATTAGTGCACACTTGGAGTTTGAAGTTTGCATATAGACAGACTCTGTTTTCCTGGCATTCCCTCAGTCTTTAAGCTGACAACTGCATGCATCTCATTCTCTAGCGATGATTGCACCAAGGGCATTAACCTCCACAATAGCAAAAGTTTTTGTGACCTAACTACTTTGTGGAGAAATGCCGGTTGTCCTTGTTTTTTTTTTTTAAGTCCTTCATTTATCCTGCGGGCAGAGAACAAATTTGCAAATTTCTGGTCTTAGCTGGCATATCAGCTAATAGCTTTTGAAGATAATATGGAGAAAACTTTTATCAAACAATGATACTAATACAGTCAAAGGGCTTCATAATTCACCCTTTACTCACAAGCTGAATAATCACAAGGTATTTTATCTTGCCTTCTTATTTCTTTCTTGCACCAGCTTGGTGTTTGGTATTTCATGATAAGAATCTGCTGAAAGACTGTGGTCAGGAATAAACTAGTGTGGTTATGATTAATCCCTCATGCTTAAAAGCTGATAAGCTGCTTTATTGTGACTATTTTTTTAAAAAAATTGGACATTATTTTTAAAAGGAGAATCCTTTGTTGTTATAATTGAAAGATATCAAAACCTGCCAGTAGTCGTTGACAAATAAGGTATTTGTAGTCCCACATATTCTGTAACCTAGCACTGCCTTGCATATAGGTGCTACGTTATTATCTGTGATAGAGTTATAGTTACTGAGCTGCTCACAAAATTAGACATTGCTGAGTATTGGTTTTGAAGCCTTTCTTATTTCATTTTCAGTCTTTGCAGTTTCAGAAGTACCCTTTGCAATTCTGCCTTTAAAGGGGATTTCAAAGCTTTTCAAAACTTTCCAAGTGTGCAGTTAGAGAAATAATAACTACTTACAGCTTTGACTTTACAGCTGTCTCCTGGAGGCTGTCACAAGGGTAGGGTTTTAGTTAATCAGCAGAATTCTGATACATAATATAATAACTAGCACGTTTTTATTGCTGTTGTTTCTTGCAACTTTTAAACCATTAACATGCATATTGGTGCAATTCTGTGCACACATACATACCAGGTCTTCTGTTATACTCAGATATCAATAGCAGATAAGCTAAAGATTATTTCTCCTGTTATCCACTTACGGGTCTTTTTGCAATGTTTTTATCACGTATTTGCCTAGGCTTTGCTTTAGATATTTTGAGTTGTAGAACTGTGCAGGGCTATTTTTGTTTCTGCTTGGTAAGATAGGTTACCCCAGTCTTCTTGTGGCTGTGGGATGCAGTGTAAGTTTTGTGTTAGCCCTATATTGTTTTTAAAAATCCCTGTAAATGGCATTACAGAAACTTTTAATTGCAGCAAACTGTGAATTTATGCTCTTCTGTTTTGGTGTCAGTATTGACTTAAAGGGAGAATCTAAATCCGACTGATTGGATTTGCAGAATGGGGGAAAAAAGGGCATCTGTTGTAAAAGTGGAATGTAAAAAATACACTGTTGAAAAGAGTCTCTGCTTTTATCTGCCTTTAAACTATGCCTGATACGGTTCTCTGTCCTTCCCCGTTTACTTCAAAAAATGAAATTAATTAATCGCAATAAATAATGTCAACCGCCCCCCCCCATTTCCCAGAGGTGAAGCTAAAAACCCCTTTTAAGGGTTTGAGTCTCTCCTGGTTACACGTCACTAGTGTAACTCTCTTGGAAAGGAGGGGAGGAAATGGCCCCAGAAACTGGGAAACCTACAAAGGCATTTCTGATTGGCGTAAAAATTTAGAGACAGGAAACGGATGGCATCTAATAAGGGGGGAGCCACTGTTGTCATGGCAACGGAGAAAAGTACAGCGCTCTCCCTCCGTATTCGGAGCGCCGGGCCCGGCGGGGGGGGGGCGGACGGCGGCGGAGCGGCTTGCGTGTCATCTTCCCAAATGCCTTTCCCGCAGCATCTGTGGAAACCCGAGAAGGTGCCTGTCAAATCAAGGCCAGTTTATGGCTGGCGCACGGGAGGGGTGTGTGTGTGTGTGTGTGTACACGCGCTGGCGTAGCCCTGCAACGTCTGGCACAGTCCCCACGCAAAGGTAGCCGTGCAAAGACGCGGAAAGAACGATGGCTCTATTCACCAGCAAAGCGAATAAAGCAAAATCGCCATTTCCGTTTGCACCGATAACAGTTATATAGCGCTGCACCCAACCATCAGGCACGGCTGGAAGTGTTTCTGTGCAGTCCTTAGCGTCTTTCTGCACTAGACTGCTACAGCGCTATCATTCCACTTTCAACATCCTGTGGAATTCTGGGGTTTGTAGTTTACTGAGGCCAAAGAGCTCTCTGGCTGAGAATTCCCAATAGCTCTTGTAAATTGCAAGCCCCAGGATTGCATAGGATGCTGAAAGTGGAATAATAGCCCTATGACAGTGTAGTGTGGAAAGGCCCTTAGTGATCTTGAGAAGACTCCTGCAAGGTAGGTCAGGAGATCTGCATATGAGGAACCACAGTTGATCAGGGCTCACCTAGACCCCCTCAGTTCATGAGCCAGTTCCACACTACAGTGCTGTTACAGTGCTATTATTCCACTTTCAACCTCCTATGGAACCCTGCAGTTTGCGGTTTAGGGAGGGGCAATTAGAATCCCCAGCCAGAGAGCTCTTTGGTCTCAGTAAACTACAAAACCCTGAATTCCACACCATGTGGAAAGTGGAATCATAGCACTATAACAATGTAGGGTGAAAATGGCCATGGTGATACATGGCAAAATTTGTACTGGAAACTTCCTGCTCATGCTAGGCTAATGTAAAGATACCCAATGATCTGATGGGAACAGAAGTCATCACTTCTGCAAATTCTATCAGTTCAGCAGGTCTATACTCTTGTTGCAACTAGTAATGGAAAATTAGATTTAGGCCACTGCTGATCACTATTCTAGAAGGAATCTAGATTATATGGTTTCCTAGTAGTGGCCTGGAAGAGGTGGTGAGGAATGAAAATGGGAAAGAAAGAAGATGAACGGAATAGAGGATTCTAGAGAAGGTGAATGGAATGGGGTATGCTAGGAAAGGATATGGCTGGCTAGCTGGAACCTGAACATTAAGCACTTTGTAATGTATTATTTTCTTGCAGGTGCCACTCCTGTGAAGATATTTAACTTTTCTAAAGGAGGTTGATACATTTCTTGGAAAAATTTAGGGAGATCCATACAGTTCTGTAATTTAATGTAGTTTGCATTCATTAAGTCAGACAGATTGGAAAAAAACCCCTCATTTGTAGCATTAAGTGATGACTGTAGCTATTGTGAGTGTGTTCTCCTATCTGGAAGGATGTTCATAGTGATGAAGCCTTTCACTGCTTTGCTTTCACACAAAAAAAGAAACAAACTAAGGAGGTATCCCTCCTGTTTTTGGTACCAGTATACCTTTCCTAGGAAAGTAGATGTCTTCCTGGTCTTTACTTCTGTAACAGGAAAATTTGTTACCAAAGGCAGACATAACATGGAAAGGATGGGATAGGGTTCCTATACATGTGCATGTGCAGACACACACACACAGAGTATTTCAACGCACTTCAGCATTTTTTATTCAAAATTAACAATATACATAGGTGAAGTGAAACAACAGGTCAGGTAAGCCTTGCATAAGTAAGCAAAAATACTTTGAACCTTCTAGAGATCACTTGAAACTTTTTCCAGAATGCACACAGGGATGATATTGTCCTTCACCAGCCTCCCGCTTGTCTTAAGATATCCATTTTGGTCACCAGACTTACAGAATTCTACTTTGTTTAAAAATGCCAGGGGGCAGTCCATGAGATGGGCTTGTCAGGAGGCAGATGCTGTTTACTGCTGCTTGTTGTAGGCAGGCACATACAGCTGCAGTAGATCTTCCACCTGCATGAAAGATGAGGAGAAAAACAGTGGGGCTGGATACACATTAAAGGTCATTGTAAAAAAGGAACTTCTTTGTCAGAGGGTTTGTTTAACTGAGGCACACCTAGATTCATAAAGTTGTACTACTGAATCCACTTCTAAGTAGTTGGACCTGAGAAGGTTCCATTCCATATACTCTTTTTTTCAGCCAGAATACATACTGGGAAACCAAAACTGTTTAGTTCCCATTCTGTATGTTCCAGTTTGTAAAATGTGTATAATAAAATGAGTCCTGCCGTAGATAAATATAGCCTGAAAAGAGCCAGAAATAATGATGACATTACATAAATGCATGGAGTCAGCCCAAGAGCTCTTGGGCTGTTCTTTGTGTAAAAAAATAAAATGAAAATAGGGAAATGGGTATGAGGAGCTTTTTCGAGTTGCTGTAGAAAAATAAGGACTTAATTTAGAGATGGGAAACATCCAGCTTCCCACCCATCCCCTCTGGTGGCTCAACCGCCTGCAACTTCAGCAATTATCTGTGATGCTCCATGGGGATAACAGGGTATGTACCCTTTAAAGCACTCTGCAGAGAACTAAACTGTGCACTTTGCATATACATTGCTAGCTGCTGCATGAGAGCACTTTGCAGGTCATGTGTATGGAACTAAACTGTACTTTGCAAGCTGCATAGTTGGTATTCTTGGTAGAAAATGTTCTAAATAAGTAAGAATCACACCTGTCTTCACCATTCCTGACCCAGCAACTCTGCTGACTTTTCCCAAATTGGAATTTGGACAGTGGGGCTGAATTTTTTTTGTCATCCCAACTTATTTCTCTTTGCCTCTTACCACCGAGGTTCTAACTAAGAGTTTCTACCACCCAACCATTTTTACCATGGTTAAAAAGTTCATTGTCAAATGCTGATTGATCTTGCTTCAACCAAATTATCCAAATAACCTCAAAAGATATTTAATAAATTACAATATTCATCTAATTTGTTAAGTTGCGGTCCTATGAATGCTCTGGAATGTACATCTCACTAAGGATGCTAAGGCAGCAGTGGGAATCATAGGACCCTCCAGATGTTGCTGCACTGCAGCTCCCAGAAGCTATAGTCAGTATAGTTAGTGGTGAGGAATGCTGGGATTTGCAGTCCAGCAATATCTTTGTGAGGGGCACACCATTCCTACCCCTCTGCTAAGGGGCTGAGCTGTTAATTGCATATCTTCCCCCTTCCCCAAAGTCTTTATGTTTTAGAACAAATCAAATGTTGTCTATAAAATCAAAAGTTGGCTTGTAGGAGCACCTTTGTCCATATACAAACAGGGTATTTGGCACACCTACTTCTTTCTTTCTTTCTTTCTTTCTTTCTTTCTTTCTTTCTTTCTTTCTTTCTTTCTTTTATGCAATATTTTTACCCCACCCCATATTGTAAGATCTCCCTGCAGCTTACAATAAAATGAGTGGAACAGTTTTAAAATGCAGAACAATAAGACAAATAGAAATTTAAAATGATACAAACAATTTAAGCATTCCAAAAAACTTATTAAACAACTGCTGAGTTTAAAAAGTTGACATTAAAACAATATAAAATCACACTGGCTGATGCCATTAGGCTCTAAAGTCTTCTATTAAAAGCTGAGTTTTAACAGACCAAAATGAGATCAACATTGATGCCATCTGGATTTCCAAGAGGAAGGCATTTCATAGCTCAGGTGCCACATTAGGATTATTACAATTGCAGTCTTAGGTTGTGTTCAATGAATGATATGAAACTTGACAGTTAAATGGAAAAATTGTGTATAAATACATACATGTAGCACACTTTCAGCTTAGATAGGTTGAGTTGGTTGTTCTTGGTTATGAAGTTGCTATTCTGAATGAAAACTGGGTGGAGACTTGTTGTAGGAGAGAATGGGCAGCCTAGAGCCATTGTTGAATCTTTCTTCCATCTCTTGATTCTCCCTTACACATGAACTCGTGATAATTCATTTCCTCTTCAGACAGTGCTGCTTTCAAGTCTGGAAACATGTTTGTGCTGGGGAACTGAAAAAAATGTTGGGGTGAGAGTTGAAGAGGGAAAATGGAGAGTGGAGGAAGGATTAGACACGACTCCTATCTGTTTCCATCCTTCAGTTGCCTCTCAAGCTGTGCATCATCACCACCAGGAAAATGCTGGGTTGGGACAACTTTCCATTTCCTTCATAATAATTAGTCTCTTTGAGTTAATGTAAATAAGGAATTGATGTAACTTAGGTCCTTTTTGCACGCCAGTCCTGTTGCAAAATGGCTTCAGGAGCATTGTGTCATGAGCCAGGCTGAGTGTGCTGCCGATTCAGACTTGGACTCCGATTTAGACTTAGACTCCCAGCCAGGGGAGGATCCCTTGGAGGGGCCTTCGGGAGAGGGGGCTCCTTCAGAGGCTAGGGAGGAGTGTGCCAGCGACCCCACAGCTGTCCTGGGCACGGATCCCAAGCCAGTACCTGCAGCAGATGTTTGTGCTCCAGAGGCAGAGGCTAGTGCTTCTGACCTGGCAGAGGCTGGTGTTTCTGACTCCAGCCTGGAGTTTGCAGCAGACCCTCCCCCACCTTCCTTCAGAGGTGGCTGGAGAAGGGGGCGGTTCGGAGGTCTCAGCGGCTGCAAGAGAAGCGTCTGATGAACCGGCCCTGAAGTCTTGAGGGGCTCCAGCTGTGAGCTGGGCCAACGGACATTTGCTGGGCTAAAGACTGGGCTAAAGACTGTATATTTAAGACAGACACTGTTGGAATTGGGCACGGGGGAACAACTGTCTACCAACCGGGAATTTACATCATGTGTCATGGGCTTTCTGTTCCAGGCTAAACCTTGCTGTTTGAGTTTGCTGCCCCTGCGACTTGAATGTTTGTTTTGGTGATGTAGCCTCTTGCTTTATTTATTACTAAAGCCATAAACCCAGCTCCTGCCTCTGTGTCTGCTTAGCCGCCACCTGACATTGACACGTTGCGCGATTGCGAGGACTGTTCCACATGATGTCCTCACAGTCACATGATGCTCCTGAGGCCATTAGGGGGCGATTGCACCTTATATCATTTTCGGCTCGTTGCCGAAAATGATGCGCGATCGTGCGTCCCTCCTTCCCTTGCCTTGCGTGCAGAGCCTCTGGACGCGTGGCCATCACGTTTCCTCCCCCAGTGCAACCTGGGAAAGTACCCGGCTGTGCTATGGAAGGAAGGGGCAGAGCGCTCACGCTTCCTTCCAGCCAGCATGGAGCTGGTGCGGAGGGGAAGTGGAGGGGACATGAGTGCCTCCCCGACGAGGCTTTTCACACGCTCTCCGCGCGATGCCAGCAGCACCAGATAAGGTGCGAAAAGGGCCTTAGACTCATCTAACAGGTTCAACTCTTTCTGGGGTGAGGTGGTCTTGCCTGGGTTATCTATGACATCCAGAATAGACTAATATAACGCTCTCTACATGGGTTGCTCTTTAAGGATGGTTTGCCAATTTCACCTGATGTAGGTTGCAGTTGCCTAGATACTGTAGGAAACCTGGAGTCAAGTTTGTGAGACAATCTCACATAAACTATATTGTAGCTGAACTGGTTTCCAGGGTGTTTTTAAAGTGCTGATTTTTAACCTTTAAAACAGAGATGGGAATCATGTAGCCCTCCAGATCTTGCTGGACAGCAACTCCCATTGGGTATGCTGGCCAGCACTTCAGAGACTTACAGTCCAGCAAAACAAAAAGTCAGGCAAGAAATAAAGCTGTATATGTATGTCTATGGCCATTTCTGCCTATTATAGCACTATTATTCCACTTTCAACATCCTATGGAATCCTGGGGTTTGCAGTTTAGGGAGGGGCCGACTGCCCCCTCCCTTAAACTGCAAATCCAAGGATTCCATAGGATGTTGAAAGTGAAATAACAGTGCTATAACAGTCTAGTGCAGAAATGGCTGATGTCTATGTCTATAGTTTATGTTGTATGCCTTCAAGTTGTTTCCAAATTAAGGTGATCGAAGGTGAACCTATCACAGAATTTTCTTGGCAAGATTTGTTCAGAAGCAGCAGGGGGGTTGCCTTTACCTTCCTCTGATGTTGGGAGAGAAAGTGTGTGACTTACCCACGGTCACTCAGTGAGATTCCATGGCTGAGTGGGGACAGGTTAGGAGAAACCAGAAAGGATAGCTTCAGCATCAGAAATCAAACCACTACATCACACTGGCTCTGCTGGTGATATATGCGCTGGGGGGATAGGTTGTCTGTGTGTGTATTGTTTTTTTCTGTGTGTATACACACACACAAATACATAGAAGAAAACAAAGTGAAGATGAGTCTACATAATTTCAGCAATCTGGGGTGTTGTATGTTTTCCACTCTTGCTTTAAAGCCTTAGAGTCCACATTACTGGAAAGATTTCTTTCCCTAGTTTAGCCTGGTAACTTTCACAGAACCCTAAAACAGTACTAACTACATCTCCCAGGCTCAACTAGTCCAAGACGCCTAGAATTTTGGATTATAACTTCCAGATTCCTGTAGCCACCCTGGCCACTCACTGTGTGTGCTGGCTGATAAATTCTGGGAGTGTAGTCCTTAAAAGTAACCTTTTCAAACGTTGTTCTTGAAAGTCAGCAGGAGAGAACCTTTTCACATGTCCAGCTTTGAAGGTGATTAGGTTGGAAATAGCCTTTGGTCCACAACTGCAGGATCAGATAGCCTGGAGTTGATTTGGTTAATCCCCACATCAACCTCCCCCAATACAACGCTGCTGGGGGAGAATTCAGCCATCACCTTTTGGGTTGTATGCATGGAAGCAGTAAAGTCACTTAAAAGGGTAAAGTCTGCACTTCAGCATTCCCCCGTCTTGGCTTGCCCTGACCACTGCCAGGGTACTCTAAATCCTGGTTTCATTAGAACACTATTGTGTGCTTTAAAGACAGTTTTGACTCTAGATGTTGTAATGTAGTAGATTTCAAGTCGGATACAGAAAGGGGAATCATAGAATCATAGAAATGTAGAGTTGGAAGAGACCACACGGGCCATCCAGTCCAACCCCCTGCTATGCAGGAACACCCTCAAAGCACTCCCGACAGATGGCCATCTAGCCTCTGCTTAAAAACCTCCAAGGAAGCAGACTCCACTACACTCCGAGGCAGCATATTCCACTGCCGGACAGCCCTGACCGTCAGGAAGGTCTTCCTGAGGTTCAAGTGGAATCTCCTTTCCTGCAGCATGAATTCATTGCTCCTTGTCCTGGTCTCTGGAGCAGCAGAAAACAAGCCCTCTCCTTCTTCTACATGGCATCCTTTCAAATATTTAAACATAGCTATCATGTCCCCTCTTAGCCTTCTCTTCTGCAGACTAAACATACCCAGCTCTCTAAGTCTATCCTCATAGGGCATGGCTTCCAGGCCTCTCACCATTTTGGTCGCCTTTCTCTGGACTTGCTCCAGCTTGACCATGTCCTTCTTGAATTGGGGTGCCCAGAACTGGACACAGTATTCAAGATGAGGTCTAACCAAAGCAGAGTAGAGTGGTACCAGTACCTCCCTCGATCTAGACACCATACTCCTATTGATGCAGCCGAGAATTGCATTGGCTTTCTTGGCTGCCGCATCACACTGCTGACTCATGTTCAGCTTGTGGTCTCTTAAGACTCCTAGATCCCTTTCACACGTACTGCTATCCAGCCACTTGTCCCCCATCCTATATTTCTGTATTCCATTTTTTCTACCTAAGTGTAGAACCTTACACTTCTTTCTGTTGAATTTCATCTTGTTAGCCTTGGCCCAGCTCTCCAATCTATCCAGGTCATTTTGCATTTTGATCCTGTCCTCTGGCGTATTAGCAACCCCTCCCAATTTGGTGTCATCTGCGAATTTGATGAGCATGCCCTCTATTCCTTCATCCAAGTCGTTGATAAAAATATTGAACAGCACTGGGCCCAGGACAGAACCCTGTGGCACCCCGCTAGTCACTTCTCTCCAGGATGAGAAGCAGCCATTTGTGATCACTCTTTGGATTCGGTCGGTCAACCAATTACAAATCCAACTAACAGTAGCCCTGTCCAGCCCGCATTTTACTAGTTTCTTTGCAAGAATGTCATGGGGAACTTTGTCAAAGGCCTTACTGCAATCGAGGTATGCTACATCCACAGCATTCCCTTCATCTATCAAGCTAGTAACTCTATCATAAAAAGAGATAAGATTAGTCTGGCCTGACTTATTTTTGAGAAATCCATGTTGACTTCTCGTGATTATCGCCTTGCTTTCTAAGTGATTAGAAACTAAGGGAAGGGAAGTATGGTGAGGAACTCCCCTTAATTCTTTGACGTTTTGATCTACTTTCTGTTTTTTTATTTTTCCTTTTTTCCCCCTCTCTTTTGCATTGTTAGTTATGTCTTGCGTTCTACTCCATATATGGAATATGAGATCCTGATTATATTCGCATGTATGTATAATGTATGTATAATATATGCTATCTTTCATATTTCATTTCTCACATTCATTGATTTACCCATTTAGATATCTTATGTATGTTTTAAATTTTTGTAAATTATAATTCAATAAAAATATTTTTTAAAAAAAGACAGTTTTGACTCTGAGCATCCTAAGATGGGATCTGAGGAATTTAGGCCTGACCTATCCTGGTTTGCTGCTGTTGTATGCCTTCGAGTCACTTCTGACTTATTACACCTGTAAGGCAAACCTGTCATGGGTTTTTCCTGACAAGACTTGTGCAGAGGGGGCTTGCCATTGCCTTCCTCTGGAGAATGAGACTTACCCAAGGCCACTCAGAGGGTTTCTGTGGCTGAATGGGGATTTGAACCCTGGTCTCTGGAGTCCTAGTCCAGTACTCAGACTGCTACACCATTCCGGCTCACTTGCTTTTGAGTAAATATGCTTAAGACAGCAGCAAAACTTGGACAGGTTCCTCTTTTTTGGACAAATAGATTATCCTCAGACAGCATGGCCTGCAAAGTCTGCTGGCTGGGGAATTCTGAGGGTTGTACTCCCATCCACCTTCAAAAAATTAAAACTTTTCCAAGCATGGCATAGCAGCCTAAGTTTTCATGCCTTTTATTAGTAAATATTTAAATACTATAGCAATGCATGTCCAGTCTACTGAATATACTTAATCATAATCTGTTTTGTTCCTCTTCCTCATTAATTTAATTTTAATCTTCCTTTCTTCTGCATGGGACCCTTCCTTCAAGAAGATGCAAAAAGGAAACAACGCTATCATACATTTTTCAGGAAACCAATACGCGCCCACCAGATACTGATGTAACAGAAATAAAGTTCAGGAAAACCCACCCACAAAATGTCTCATACCTTCAAAGCATGGTCTTACCTATACTTTTTTTAAAAAACTGGAACATTAAAAATGTCCTCAGACAGATGGATAGGTTTGCACAATGTAGTCTGCCAGCATCTATTGGTGAAAGATATGGCCAACATTTGCATTTCACAGTTCTTTGTAAGCAGAAGAAAATATTTGACAGGACTGAAACACAAAATTTACCAATAAAATTTATGACATAATTTCTGCAGGAATGTTTTCTCCAAAGGCAAATACCAGTCTGAACAAATTCAGTCCTGACTTTTTAAAAAAAGAACATAATAGTGTTTCAAAGGATGATGTTTGTTACAGTTGCCAAAATGTGCTAATGATGTTAGCCAAGAGAAATAATATGCGTGTCCTTAGAAAATGACCTCAGTAAATTAGAACTGTATTGAAACTGCCGAAAAGAATGATATGGCCAACTAATTTCATTGTTACGCTACATTAGATGGGCCAAGAGAATGGAGAGATCTTTTAAGAACAAATAAAGGAGTTGTTAAGAGAGGAACAAAGTTGTGTCTGTATTGGACAGCTTGTTACCATTTTAACTGTCATTATCCCCCTTGGAATCCTGGGATTTGCAGTTTGGAAAGGTCCTTAAAATGTGCTACAGAAAGACACTAGAGCTTTCCAGCAGAGAATTCTAAGTCCTCCTGTAATGGTCCCTGCTCCTGCTCTTAAGTAGGAGAGGAGATCCCTTGAGATCATCTAGCTGCCACCTTCCACTGATTTCAGTCCAGTGACTAAGTAATTCAGTGGGAAGTTACTGAGGGACTTAACTTGCACTTTTTCTACTCCTGACTTTGCAGAGATTTTCCCTTTCCCCTACTCATGTGAAATGAAAATCCTATTTGCATGCTCACAGACCCACTATGCAAAGACACATGAAAAGAGTGTGGAAAAGAAGAGATCTTTTAAGAAAATCTTTTATTCTAAGCAAGCAATCTACATTAGCAAAGGAGTATCTTATACATGAAGACACTTTCCTTCAGGCATTACTTATGAGTAATTACAGTTTCAAACACCCTAGGACAGTGGTTCTCAACCTGTGGGTCCCCAGATGTTCGTGGACTTCAGCTCCCAGAAGCTCCAGCCACTATGGTCAATGCTCAGGGCTTCTGAGAGCTGAAGTCCATGAACATCTGGGGACCCACAGGTTGAGAACCACTGCCCTAGGACATACTCAGCTGAGGTCAAAAGAACCAAGACCTAATGTGACTAGCTAATAACATTCCTATTCTACTCACAGTGTAGATAGGGTTTTTGGTCTTGAATGGTCATGGGAAGCTGGGAGTCTGGATAACTTTGTCCAGCCTGTGACCATGCCCTCCCAAGTGAGGCAGACAGCCTGAGGCCAGAGTCTCCACCTTTCCCTCTCTCTATCATTCTGGCCATTTCCTCACTAGACTGGTATAGCGCTATTATTCCACTTGCAACATCCTATGGAATCCTGGGGTTTGCAGATTCAGGAGGGGCTGAAACTGCAAATCCCAGAATTCCTTAGGATGTTGCAAGTGGAATAATAGCGCTATAACAGTCTAGTGCGGAAATGGCCTCTTTCTCTGCCTCATGGCACCTCCAAGGCTTTATAACCTCTTCTAAGCATCTTGAAGCTTTCACACTTCCCCCAAACTGGTAATCCTAATTGGGCAATTATCTCTCATGATCTTTGTTGCTCCTCCATGATGCTGATCCCAATAAAGCTAACTTAAACCAACACCTCATTAATCCCTTATTTACCTGGAGGGAGACTATTCCTTCAGCTGTGATGCCCTGGAGAGCCCATTATCATACACACACCAACTGCAAATCCCAGGATTCCAGAGAATGGAGCTGTTACTGTTAAAATGATATGCAAGTGATATAACTGTGTAGTGTAGATAACACTTTGAGTTTGGTAAGGGTGATTTTCATTTTATGACATTCTGCAGCAGAAAACCCATATGGTCAAAGAACTGGAGGCAATCTGTAGGTAGGTCCTGTATTTTCCATGTGTTGTATTCAGGCTTTGTAGATATATGCCTGAGATTTTTTTTAAAAGTGGACACCAGAAAATATAATGCTTGAGGATGCCTTAAGAATCTTGAGTGTCTATGTGAAAGAAGTGAACCACCAAATACTTAGGGAGTAATATCAAAAGAGTTTATTTTACACAAAATTAAAACTGTGGAGAAGTAAGAGCTGCTAATATACTTTAAAGAATTTGTAGGGCAGCTTTTAATGTTGAGATATGCACAGACTGCAACACTGTTTTCTCCCTCTTTCCCTCTCCCTGCCGCAAAAATCTTATTGCAAAGTAGTATTAACACTCCAAGGCTGCAGACGTGAATGCCCTGGGGGCGGCTATGATTGCACCACTAATTTATTCTTCGTGGAGCTGTTTTGATAGTTCAGAGGCAGAAATTGGCTGCTTCTTTTCCTGAAAACTAATAAATAAGCAAAACAAAACAAAAATAGTTAAAGAATGTATTTAAAGTCTGAAAAGGGTTTCAGGATTCCAGTGCTGCTAATATTACATAGGCTTGGAGTTACATTGATTCCCTTTTAATTTTCTTTCTTGAAGATGATTACTAGTTTTGATGTACTACCACCTCTTAAAATATTGGTCTAGCTCCTTGACAGACCATTGAACACATTTACTTAAGTTCTTGTTTAAATTAAGTTTATTTCAAATGAACCAAGGAAAGTTAGGAGCACCAGAGATGGTGGCTGTCATCCTGCAAATGGCACGTGAAGAAATGATACCTTGACCCTGAGCCTGCATATTTCTATGTTTGAGTGCTGTGGAGGCTAGTTTTCCCTTCTCCTTCCACAGCAGCCCAAGACGCCTCCCCTCCCAAATCTATTGTAGAGTCACTGAAGCCCCCCATGGCCATTTGTGCCTGGATGGAAATGGAAAAGATCAGAGAAGTGTGTCTCCATAGCCAGATATGAAATGATTACCTCAGCTGCTGAGACCTTTGGATAACTTCAGTGGACATTGGTGGATGATATAATGGTTTCATGCCTAGCTAAAGAGAGACATGTCCAGATGTTTCTGTGATCCCCCCACTTCCTGACAGCAACATGGTAGGTCCAAGAGGTGGTAAATGACTCAGTATAGTTTAATTCTGCATGTGGAACTACTATACTATGCTCAGCCGTATAGGATTGCAGCCATGATATGGAAGATCTATGTTCAGACATCCTTGTTTTTTTGGCAAAAATGTTTGCCCTGCAGTATAAAAAAGACTAAATAAGGCTAACATAGAAAGTCATAATCCTGACTCCCAATGTCAAATACAAAAACTGTATAAACAAGGCAAAAATGGCAGCAAATCTACAAAACACATAGCAGCAGAGACTGAGAACAAACCAAAACTAACCCAAGAATTTAGAGCAAAGTAGACTATAATCCTAATAGCTTCAACTGGCCCTAATTACTTTCGGTTGTTGTTGTGTGATTTGAAGTTGTTTATGAATTATAGCAGTCCTAAACTGAACCTATCATGGGATTTTCTTTGCAAGATTTGTTCAGAAGGGATTAGTCATTTTCTTTTCCTAAGATGGAGAGAGTGTGATGTGCCCAGTGTGTTCTCTTGGCCAAGAGGGGATTCAAGCTCTGGTTTAGTGGAGTCCTAGTCTAACACTCGAATCACTACATCACAATTGTCTCCAAGTATCTTGGTAAAGAGCTGCAATTTTATCCTGTATACAAAGTGGGTACCAGGCAGACCTTCCTAAGGAAGGCATTTTACAAAATTGTTCAGAGGGTGGGAGTTCTATTTTTCTTTTATCAGTGAGGAAGTAACTTCACCCCAACACTGTTTTCCTAATCTAAATTCCCCCTTCCATCAGCTGTCTTTAGTTACACTGCAGAATAAAGACAAGCACAATATAGCAGCCTTCTAAATGACTGCATAAAAATTAGCAGCCAAAAAGTACAAAAATATTAGCTTGCTGTCAGTTGGCAGTAGAGAGAAGTGCTGCTGTATTTCTTTGCTGGGTGCAGAGGAGGGGACTTTCCTTTGCCGGTGTCACACATGGATTCTTTACTAGGCACAGAGGGAGGACAGAGCACTTCAGGAGTGTTGCTATTGACAGGGTGACTGGGTGTGGAGATTTGAGAACTGAAGGAAAATTTCATTGGCAGTGCAGAATTTTTATTAGGGATCACAGATGCACCCTTGAAGCATTCCAGCTCTCTTCTGCTAGCATGTTCATTTGCCTACATATGTTGCACATAGCTACCTGGGAAGTGCTTCACCAGGGTTCCAGGCGGAATCTGACCAAAGCAGATTATAGAGTGGTACTATCACTTCCCTTGACCTAGACACATTACTCCTCTTGATGCAGCCCAGAATCACATTGGTTTTCTTAACTGTTGCATCACACTGCTAGCTCATGTTCAGCTTGTGGCCTACTAAGATTCCTAGATCCTTTTCAGAGATACTGTGGTCAACTCAGCTGTCGCCCATCTTATACCTGTGCATTTCTTTTCTTTTTTTTCCCCCTATCTATGCGTACTACCTTATACTTCTTCCTGCTGAAATGTATTTTGTTAGTTTTGGCTCAGCTCTCTAATCTGTTAAGATTATTTTGAATTCTGATCTTGTCCTCTGGAGTGCTAGCAATCCTTCCGAATTTGGTGTTATCTGCAAATTTGATAAGAATGCTCTCTATTCCCTCACCCAGATCACTGATGAAGATGTTGAATAGCACTGGGCTCAGGACAGAACCCTGTGGCACCCCATTAGTCACTTTTTCCTTTCCTCCTGGCTTACTTCCATTGGTGCAAACTGAATTCAAAGTGCCAAAGTAGTTCACATTTAACTCAGCAGGGGGGAGAGAAGGGGGGCAATCTTGTCCTTCCCAGTAGCCTCAGCCAAAAGCAAACTGCTGCAGCCTCTCCTAGTTTGTGTTCTTCCTCATTAATGAGGTACTTTTGCCATCTTGATCATACTGTCATGTTGCTTGGCTGCACGTCTGGGTTTTCATCAGTGAAATGATGGAATGTATGATCAGTTTTGCTTTCTGATTCCTGAGCTTTTCAAATGCAGCGCTCTCTGTTTCTCAACATTCCCTCTACTTTTAAGAGGGGTGGGCATTTTTTTTAATAAAAAAGAGGACTTAACAGTTCTCAAGATTTTAGCAGTTATTTGCAGGCTTACAGTCAAAATAGACAAGACCCTGAACTCATCACTTAAAGCTATTCTTGTTTTTGCTCTTAGTAGCCGCACTTGTAAGGGATTTTCAGACCACAAAATGTGAAGGATGATAAATTTAACCATTTTCTTTCTGTCTTCTCACTGTGGTCTCAATAAAAATCCACTTCCAAACATGCTGTTAATCCCAGAAGAGAAACTATGACTTGCTCATAGCAGTGGGAGTAATAATTACTACTATTCCTATGATTACAATGGTGATAGGTGCTCTGGGAGCAATTCCAAACAGACTAACAAAACAATGAATGAAACTGCTGGAGAAAAGTCATCTAGCAGAGTTATTCCCTCCCCCTGCCCCCCCCCAAAAACATCCTGCTTGGAACATGCCACTTAATCTGATGATCTCTCACTGATTCTTAGATTGTTGAACAGGAAACCAAGAATACACAATGCTGCTTTAATTGATGTGTATTTATGCCCTTAAAAACAAACTGCTACCCTCAAGTGCCTCTAAAACATGGTTTGGGACTGATGGCAAATTACCTAAAAAAAACCTCCTGGACTGCTGTCAATTATCAGGTAGCTATCTATATTTAACTCTTGACCACCAGGAGGCTTGTAAAAAAATCTCAACCCAGGTGAGTGCATTTGCTTTACCCTGTGTGTTGTTGTGAAGCTGAACACATTTTCTGCAGCCTAAGAAATTACATGACTCAGTGTCATCAGAGCTGAAGTCACAATAAATTGTTTTCTCTGGAAGATGTCAGGGCATCTCTTGTTATTTAAGACTTAGATTTCCCCGAGACCTATAGAAAACTTGATGGGAATGGCTTCTCCATTAGCTAATCCATGTGGATGTGATGTACATAGGAATAACACAATTGTAAGACTTTTTCTTATCCAGTTAATATCACACAGGGAGAAAAGGTTGTTGTATACACACACAAATACAAGGCAGCAGAATGGAGAAGATGCTTCCATATAATTTAGAGCATGTTGGGGAAGAGATGGTTGCTTCTTGCCATTTCTAGGCTAAATACTTCAAATACTGCTATAAATGATATGTAAAAAAGTCTTGGCAGAAACAGACTGGACTACTTCTGTTAGTTCTGTCTAGAATAGTCCCATTGAAATGAGTGAGCCTTTCAGTGAGATCCAATTTAAGTGCCACTCATCTCCTCTAGGTAGGATTAACACTGAATTTACCCCAAAGGGTGTAACTGAATGGGCTATAATAAAATTAAACTCTCAGCTTGACTTGGGGACAACTCAGACCTACAGGGAAAGGGGACCCTTGGTTCTGATGATACTAGCTCAATTTTCACTTCTCTTTCATTTCTTTAATTGTGTGGAAGACAATTTGACAGCTGATGATCAGCTCTTGGACATATTTCTTGCCATGCAGGCACACTTTAAAAGTGCTTCAGCTTGGTTCTGGAGTGGCACATGTCTAGGCACATGTTCTTTACTGGCACACGAGCTTTGTACAAGTGTTGTGCTTTTTGCAAACAGGAGGCATATGAAATATGCCTCTTTGTTTTAAAACACAGGTGACAAGAGGAGGTTGTTGACGATCATTAGGAAAAGCTGGCTGAGTGGTACAAGTTGGTACAGGAGAGACTTGATTACTGTGTTTAGCAGCTCCATAATGAATAAGGGCTTAGGCTACCTTTGAAATATGGGTTAGCTCATCACGTGTCCTCTTGCTTTTGTGAGAAGATGGTGATTTGCAAACTGAAGAAGTGCTTTGTATCAGAGGTAATGTAAGTGTGCATGATCTTGCTTAAGGTTTTGAAAACAGCTTAGGAAAGTGACTTTTTGGATTGCAGTTCCCAGTATCCTCCAGGTAGTATGATTAAGTGGTTGTGCTAGCTGGAGGATTCTGGAATTGTACTCTAAAAAGGTAGCTTTTTAAAGTTCTGCTTCTGAACAGGCAAGAAGGCTATTATTGTAAGATGTGGTAGACATGTACTGCTTTGGTTAGACCTCACCTAGAATACTGTGTCCAGTTCTGGACACCACAATTCAAGATGGATATTGACAAACTGGAACAAGTCTGGAGGAAGGAGTCCATAATGGTAAAGAATCTGGAAACTATGAGGAGTGGCTTAGGGAGCAGGGTGTGTTTAGCCTGATGAAAAGAAGGTTAAGAGATGACATGACAGTCATGTTTAAATATTTGAACGAATGTCATGTTGAAGATGGAGCAAGCTTGTTTTCTGTTGCTGCGGAGTCTAGGACATAGAGCAGTGGATTCAAACTACAGGAAAAGAGACTTCACCTAAACATCAGGAGGAACTTCCTGATGGTAAGAGCTGTTCAGCAGTGGAATGTATTGCCACAGAATGTGGTGGAGTCACCCTCTTTGGAGGTTTTTAAATGGAGGCTGGATGGTCATTTGCTGCGGTGCTTTGAGTATTTGTTCATGCATGGCAGGAGTTGAACTTGATGGCCATTGTGGTCTCTTCCAGCTCTCTGATTCTGGGATTCTACTGCAGGGCTGCACCACTCCACTTTGTCTGGCTCCAGAGCTTTCAAGGGCTACTTTACAAAATAGCACATTCCATTTTTGGCAATTGGAAGTGACATTGCATCACTCCTGATTACCTTTAGAGTCTCCCTTCCATTTTTTAATTTTTTAATTTTCATTTATTTATTTTTTTTGTTGATTTGGGGATGGGGAGCCCCACAAATAGCCTATTAATTTTTTAATATGTTTTGAAATGATTTTTTTTTCAGCCTATTTTTTTTTCAGGGAGCTGAGGCCCAGGAAAGGAGGGGTATCTGTGACATCCCAAGGGTTGCATTGGGCCTTCGTACAAGGGCTGCATATGGCCTACAGGCTGCATAGTTCCCACCCCTCCAACATCTACCTGCATGTAAAAGGGTGAGGTCTCTGGCTGGTCTGTCCCTTGCTGGCAGACAGGTAGACTTAGCAGCAGAGAAACTATACCAAGGGTCCTTTCACATTCCACTATTGCCTCAGTAACTGCCATGGCAATACCGTTTGGAATCCTGGGATCTGTAGTTTTGAATTCTCATCAGAGCTCTCATTCCTCATCAAACTGTAAACCCCAGAATTCTATAAGATGCAGCCACAGCAGTCAAAGTGGAATCAGCGTGCTATAACTTTGCAGTGTGAAAAGACCCCAGCTGAGCAGCATGCTGGGTATGCATGCATAGAATAAGATTTCCCAGCACTCAGCTTCAGGCATAACAACCTACAAAACTGCCTTACACCAGGTCAGATTATGGCTAGAATCCTGTTTGTTGGTTATTTATTTATTCAAATATTTCTACCCTCTTCTATGTCAAAAAGATTTTTCAAAAGATTAGTCCTGAGTAGCGTAGACCTATTGAAGCAATTGTCAACTGAGAGTCAATACATAGGTATAGCCAACTGTTGCAATGGGTTTACTCAAATAAGGAGTGACAATAGGACTTTGGCTTCTGTATCTGTCTAGCCAACTTCTGTCCACTTTGGCATGCCCCTACAGAAACTTGGGCAGGCAGATTTGTTTTGTATCATCTGCCAGTTTTTCCCTTTCATTGGAGATGTCAGTATTTGAACCTGGGATCTTCTGCTGGCAAAGCAAATAAATCTCCCCCTGTGCTAAGATCTCTTCTTGTGGCATGAGCACTCTGTCATTTCAAAGTCTGGCAGACTGTCCTCTCTGCTTCAGGGGCATATCATGGGATACAGCAAAATTTGGTCTCTTGGATTGTCAGTTAGCCCCCCATGTATATCTGTTTAGCCCCTGCAGAGACTGAATGCTAGACCAGATAGCCTTGGGTCTGATCTAACTGATTTTATGTTATGGATTTCATAGCCTGATTTGGAGCTGACCATTCCAGAACTTTCACAGGATGTGTTGAATTTTCTATACTAGGGGAAGTATGGCAAAAGGGGTTAATGTTCTCCCAAACTGTGATTGATTAAACTGGAGGCAGATTAAACTGGTTTTCTCCCCTGAGCACAAGACAAGGCTTCAGTGATTGCCATTTTTGAAACCCTATGTCATAATACAGGTTTGGCTGTTTTTGTCTGGGTTTTTATATTCAGCCAAATTCTTTTCCTCTGCTTGATTGTATCAACTAGTTTTGGAAGCCAGCTTCTCTGTTTCCTGCAGAATACTAATTTAGCTGGAGATTTTCCACATTCTGAAGGGGATGTCCTCCAGTTCAGCACAGACAGATAAGCATCTCTCTCTGAATCTATTGCTTTTTCTACCAGACTGGCCTGACTGGAGAAAAGTCTCTGATGGAGATCTTGGTATACAGACAGGCACATGTACAAGAAGCAGTCTTTCAGGTACCCTGGTCCCAAACTGTGAAGGACATTAAAGGTCAAGAGCAGCACTTTGAAAATGAGTGGGAGCCAGAGGGACTGAAAAAGCACCCGAGTGATGTGATGATAATGGCCAGTCTCAGTTAACAACTGAGCAGCTATATTTTTAAGTAACCCACAGTTTCTATACTATAATTCAAAGTGTGTATCATTGAGGTTAAGCTATTTCTGTCCAAGCAGGGTTGCAACTGGATCACCAGTCTTAGAGAGTCTGTGGCCCTCCTGTGACAATGCGGATTCCTATTATCCAGGTAACAGAGTTGAAGAGAGATAGCTCTCCCTCCAGGCATACAAAGGGTTAATGAGTGCTGGGTTAGGTTACATTTTATTGGGGATCCCGAGAGATAGTTGCCCAATCGGGAGAAAGGTGAGAATCTTCAAGATGCTTCGGTGAAGAAGTTTTTAAAAAACCTCAGAGGACCACGAGGTGGGAGAAGAAAAAAAGGCACCAACCAGAGGAGGCATATCTCTGGTTGCAGGTAGGCCACCTAGGCCTTGCCTCCCAGCTCTGCCTCTTCACACAGTCTCAGAACCTGATCAACGATGTGAGTAGCTAGGATGTTTCTTAGACAGTCACGTTAGGATTTCTGTTCTTTTGAAAGCTCTGGCTGATGTACTATCTGTAACGTGTAACTTCTAAGTAAGACCTGGGGAAGAAACTCCCATGTATAGTGATATCTTCTGTTATTTACATTGCCTGTTCTTAGAACAAATGCTTTCATTTAAATAACTTCCTGCGCTCTCCATTCCCATGTGCTTGTCGACGACACACGTAGATACAATTTATCTCTCCCTGAGGGGATGAGGGGAAGAAAGGGATCTCTAAGCTTAAAGATAGTTGGCTCCCTTGTGGCATCTCACTGTGCTACTAAGGCAGGGGTTTTGATTCAATTCAGTGGGTGGTGGCAGCATTTAATTAATGAAACCCGGGGACTTCCCCTCCTATTCAAGGGCAGAAATCAGCATTGAGTGGGAGAAGGGCCCTGGGTCCGTGACACCTCCGTATGTGGATGAAGTTCTGCTCCAATGATCCTTGACTCTTGGCCAGAGTGCGTCAGAGCTGATGTGAACTGGAGTCTAACAGTAACTAAAAGGGCTATGAATTCCCTGTGTATCACTGGGAGTTTGTTATGATTTTACAGAAGTCTAGACAACTTGGTAAAGGTTAAGTGGAGAGAAAGAAACAGCCAGTCAGCTGCTGCAGTGAATGACAAATTGCTGCATTTATTTACTCAATTAAATTATATATACCACATTTCTCCTAGCACAGGATTCAAGGCCTTCTGTTTTTACAACTGAAAGTTCCATCAGTAAACAATAACAAGTAGATCTGGATGTGCTGAGACTTCCAGCTATGTATATATTATGTTGTGACTTCTAAATCTCTGCACTAAAAAGGGAAGCCTTCCCAGTTTGCAAACTAAAGCAGGGTTGCCCAACAGTAACCACTGGCTATGCTGGCTGGAGATGATGGGAGTTATAGTGCAACGCATCTGGACAACAGCATGTGATTGTGACAGAGGTGAAGTAGAGTAATTCCTTGCATACTCCTGGAGCTGTCTTGCTCATACCAAACAAATGAGGTATGTATGCCGGCATATGGATACATGTAGTTGATCTCAGAAACACAGGTACCAGATGGTTTATGTTTTAGGGCTGCCTTTGTTTTTAATCACTTAGAATCATAGAATCTTAGAGGTAGAAGGGGCTGCAAGGGACATCTAGTCCAACCCCTGCTAGGCAAGAATATATGACTAAAGCATACCTGAAAGATGCCCATCAAACCTCTGTCAAAGACGTACACTGTAGAGTTCAACACCTTCCAAGACAGTCTATTCCACTATCGAACAGCTGTTAGAGTAAGGAATTTCTTCCTAATGTTTAGGTAGAATCTCTTTTCATGTGATTTGAATCCAGCAGAAAACAAACTCCAGAGACTAGAATGAACACCAATGGATTCAAAGTGCAAGAAAAGAGATTCTTGCCATCTGTCCTTCCTTTTCCTCTGTCAGTCTTGGACAAGTTTAAGATTGGTTCACAAGGCAATGCGATCTAATGGCGGTGGTGGTGAATTCACTATGGATTTTACCAATACTTGCATCTGTTGTGAGTTCAGTGTATAGCTCTCATATGAGCCTTCCCAAGTCTCATGATATTTGTGGGAGGGCTTTCTCTGTGTTCCACCACTTTCACCTGCTTGGTGAGAATATGAGAGAGAGCTTTTTTGGTGGCTGCTCTCATGCTACCTCCCCAAGTGCTGTGTATATACACTATGGTGGGCCTTTTCACATAGCTAATTACCTAAAGAATTTGACCGTTGCCAAATATCTTTGTCTGTTTACCAAGGCAAGATGTAATGTGTTCTCTGAATTGCTTCAAGGTAGATTTGCCAGTGTCCTGTATACTGCAAGACTTTGTCCATGCAGGAACCAGGAAGTAGAATGTATGAAGCACATTCTTTTGTCTTTTAGTCTCTACAAGCAGATTCATCAACATACAATTAACCCATTATTTGAGTAACCTACCAGGAAAATCTACCCAATTCTATGTCAGGATCCTACTAGAAGACAAGTTTCCTGGCATGACTTTGGCGTTGCCAAGTTTCTCTCCGAGGCAGTCGGATTAGAGGACAATTTGTATCGGATAAAGGTTTGAAATAAGCCTTTTGCAATTTATTTTGTACTTGAAGTCTTTTAATTGGTTTTTACATTTTGTATCTACATTCTGCCCAAGTATTTGTTGTGCTTTTATTTGATTTATAAATCTCGTACATATTTTATATGTTTGCCGTATTGTTGGGTCTTTGGACTGTAATAAAGAGTATGTACGTATGCTCTTGTGCTGCAGAATTCCCTTCCACAGGAGGCTGGACTGATCTGCTCTCTATTGTCTTTTCACCACCATCTTTTTAGTTAAACTGGCCTTCAGCTTTTAATTGGTGGTAGCAGAAGGATCTTTTAATGGTGTGTGATGTACAGTCAGCCCTCCACATTTGCAGGTTTCACTTTTGTGGATTTGATTATTCACAGATTATTTGCTGTCACCTTTGCTGACTCCCTATGCCATTTTTAATAGGGACTGCGAGCCTCATGAGACTGAGAAACTGCAAACAAGGCTTGTAAGTCCCTATTGAAAATGGTGTGGGGCAGCAGTGGAGGTGTCAGTAAGCCCCACCAGCCATCCATTTCTGCCTTGTGAAGGAACCCTGATGCCTCAAAGGAATCCACAATGGGTTGAATATGGTGAACATACTTTTTTATGTGTTAACTATGGTTTGGGAAGGTCTACAGTTATTCACATTTTTTTTCACTTTCACAAGGGTCCTGTGCCCCTGTCCCTAGCAAATGTGGAGGGATGATTGTATTTTTTAACCTTTACTATGTGTTGCATGGACTTTTAACTGTTTCAAAAGTTTTCATTGGATTGTCTGTTTGATTTTTGCATTATATATTGTTTTAATTATTTTTTATTTTAACTTATATTGTAAGCTGCTTAGGTCCCTGTACTGAGAGAAAGGTACATACAAAAACATGAGCTCTACAAGTATTGTACTGAACTTAGACACAGGCAGAGCTCCAGTTCAGTTTTGAGCAGGTGTGAAAGAAGTAATGGTAAAAATACAGAGTAGATTCATTTGCCTTCCCACAACCATGGATTCACTAGCCACCCTTGCCTAGATTCTGGGAGAGGCCCGAACTAGTAAGTTTTCCAAGCTCTGAAAACTGCAGGCAATTATAATGCTCTTTAATAATTTCACCAGTCTGTTAGGAAGTCACCTATGATCAGCAACAGAAAATACACAATGTCCAGACTGACCTACAAACTTCAGCTAACAACATTGGCATCAGCAACAAGAGCAGCAACAGATGCCTCACAATGTCAGAAGCAGATTCTGTATAGTAGTGTTGTTGTGGTTTTGGTTTCAGACTGAATACTGTTGGCTTCTTACCCATGGGACTTCATAGTAAATCCCATTATATTATTTGCATGACTAATGTACATATCCCATTAGAAGTAATGCAGGAATAAATCCTTCCATATGCAAAAGTACACTCTGCTGCCCAGGTTGATGACAGTGTTATTTTAGAAGCTGTGCTTCCTTTTGTCACATACACTTCTATGTCTACCAAAAATCTTCATGTTTATGGTATTCACAAAGCTATAGCAGAGGGCTGTGGACTAAGGGTTTTTTCCCCCTTTCTTCAGCAAGCAATGTCCTTTCCAATGCCAAAGATACTAATGCTTGTATAGACCTTATGGGATTTTTGGTAAGCCTCCCTTTGCTTCTGAGAGGACATTGTTAGATGCTAAAAGATTTCCAGAAAGGACTGAAAATATTTGATGGAGAATTCTTGGCTTCTAAAGATCTAAGTAAGCCACTTGTTTGACTTTTTGACCACTGGAGCAATCTTGTATCCAGTCATCCTTTTAAGGCAGTGGTTCTCAACCTGTGGGTCCCCAGATGTTTGTGGACTTCAGCTCCCAGAAGCCCCAGACACTATGATCAATGCTCAGGGCTTCTGGGAGCTGAAGTCTAGAAACATCTGGGAACCCACAGGTTGAGAACCACTGTTTTAAGATGAGGCACTAAGGAGGAGATATATAGCACCAATATATTTTAACTTCTTGTTTTAATGATATCAGTTTTTATCCCTACCATTTTAATTTTTGTAAGTTGGCTTGCTTTCCAGGGCTGGAGGAAAGAGGTAGGAAATGATAATGATGCTGCTGGTGGTGGTGGAGGATGGTGGACTCTTTTTCTTTGGAGGTCTTGAGACAGAGGTTGGAAGGGTGTCTTTCTGGACTATCTTAGTTGCATGGCAAGGGATGAGAATATAGGAAGGGGGACATGTGGCTGGACAGCAGTACATGTGAAAGGGATCTAGGAGTCTTGGTAGACCACAAGATGAACACGAGTCAGCAATGTGATGCAACAGCCAAAAAAGCCAACGTGATTCTTGGTTGCATCAATAGGAGTATGGTGTCTAGATGAAGGGAGGTAATGGTACCACTCTATTTTGCATTGGTCCAGCAGTGCAATATGCTGCCTCCGAGTGTGGTAGAGTCTCCTTCTTTGGAGGTTTTTAAGCAGAGGCTGAATGACCATCTGTTGAGAATGCTTTGATGGATGTTCCTGCATGGCAGGGGGTTGGACTCGATGGCCCCTGGGGTCTCTTCCAACTCTATGATTCTATGATTCTGTGGTTAGGCCTCATTCGGAATACTGTGTCCAGTTCTGGGCACCTCAATTCAAGAAGGATATTGAAAAGCTGGCACGTGTCCAGAGGGGGGCGACCAAAATGGTGAAGGGTCTGGGAGCCATGCCCTATGTGGAGCGGCTTAGGGAGCTGGGTATGTTTAGTCTGCAGAAGAGAAGGTTAAGAGGGGACATGATAGCCATGTTTAAATATTTGAAGGGATGTCATGTCGAGGAGGGAGTGGTTTGTTTTCTACTGCTCTAGAAACTAGGACAAGGAGCAATGGATTCAAGCTACAGGAAAGGAGATTCCACTTGAATTCAGGAAGAACTTCCTGACGGTCAGAGCTGTCCAGCAGTGGAATATGCTGCCTCAGAGTGTGATGGCATCTCCTTCTTTGGAGGTTTTTAAGCAGAGGCTGGATGGCCATCTGTTGGGAATCTTTGATGGATGTTCCTGAATAGCAGGGGGTTGGACTCGATGGCCACTGAGGTCTCTTCTATGAGACTAGATGGTCTTTGTGGTTCCTTTGAACTCAGAGGCCCTTTCTGCACCTTACCTGCATCCTGCAGTGTATCATCCCAGCAGTGCCTTTGCCGGGATGGGAGTGGGACCTGAACGCTTCCCTCCACATCCAGCTGGCTGCCTGTGGATGGGCAGCATTTGGGATGTGCTCTTTCTTTCCACTGTGGAGCCAGCCTCTTCCCATGCTGCACTGAGAAAGGAAGTGCTTGATAGCACTTCCGCCTTTCCTGCATGGCTGCTGGCGACACGATTGTTGCACAACAGGAGGCCATTACTGGATTTTTTTTGGTAATGGTTTACCATGCAATCGCAGTAATGGTTTACCGTGCAATGGCATATGTTGCAGACTGGCAGCAATATGTCCCCATGCTGGGTTGGTGCTGACATGCAGAAATGGCCTAAGATTCTCTTGCTCTATGAATATTTTTTTTTCAATATTAAGATTTCTGTCTTTTTCAAATGCAAGAAAAATCAAATTTGCTAAACACTTATGATTCCCAGAAAGTCCCATAAGTTAGGACAAAATACATTGTCTCATAGATGGCTTAGCTACAAACAAAAGTCTTTGGCTCAGTTAGCAGCTGGTCTGTATCTACAACGATCACTCATTGCTGGTAAAATTTTCAGAACACATTTGGGGGTCCTCTGTTTTTTTAAAAAAATTGCCCACAGACAACTCTTATTTTGTGAGGACAGCTAAGTAGTTTTACTTGCTCAAAATTCAAGCAAGTTACTAAAAGATACCACTGCAGTGATTATTTTCATCCTTTTGGGAAAATCTTCTGTTCAGTTCAATAAGAACAATATCAGTGATGTCAAAATTTATTGGCTGGAAACCTGCATGGGAGTTAATGTCTTCATAAGTGAACTTATGTATGTGGGAATTAGAACTGGTCATTTTTATAACATCCATATGCAGTAGAGGGCTCCTGTTATATAACCATGTGATACAGCCAACAAACTGAATAATGCATATTGTGCACCAATGCGCTTGTGCATCGATGCGCTTTGGCCCTGATGTGTATCGGGCACTCTTGCCTGATACACATCTTTGCAATTCACTAACAGGGTTTCTTAGCACCTCCGCTAGTTAGCTAACATAAAATTACATTAATTTAACTAAAAGATAATATAAGATTCCGGTGTTATTATCACTTGTTCACTTTCTGACTTGCTTTTTTCACCAATCTTTTCTGTTAAAACCGACTGTTTCAGGGGTATACTTGTCTTCATAACCCTCTGGGAAGTGAGCTTTCTCTTCATTGTTGAGTTCCTGTAATTTTTAAAGCTTCTTTAAGGACTTCATGGAAAATAGAATGGTTCTCAAGTTATTTAATTGCTTGCACTGTTGAACTGATAATGACTGAAGAGTTTTTCAATCACAAATTGAAAAGAGAATTTTAAAAACCTTGGAGTGGGGTGGGCAAACCAGAGCTAATAGAGGAACAGTGAATCTATTTGCTTCACACACAGTATTGGGCTGCATGTGAGTCTACTCAAAGAAAGGAAAACAGGCCAAACTGTTGACATGTTACTCAAGCCATTTCCGCACTAGACTGTTATAGCACTATGATTCCACTTTCAACATCCCATGGTATCCTGGGGTTTGCAGTTTCGGGAAGGGCCAGCCAGCCCCTCCCAAAACTGCAAACCCCAGGATTCCATGGGATGTTGAAAGTGGAATCATAGTGCTATAACAGTCTGGTGCAGAAACGGCCTCAGACACTACTGTCCATGGTAATACTATCCTTTGCTGCTAATAGGCCTCTCTGTTTGATGGTACTCGCCTTAGAGAATGTCAGCTAAGAGCCATCAGTCCTATTCTAATGAAATATTTTAGGAAGTCAGTGAAAAAAAACTTAATTGGTTCTGCAAAGCTCTCTGTGTTCACTGAGTTTATAGATGATCGCACTGGATGAATTGCTGTCTCATTTAGCTAAAGAATTCACTCATACGCCTGAGGGGCAAAATGCAGACATTAAAAATATAGCTAGCAGCTATGTCTTCTCCTCCCTTCCCTTAAAAAAAAACTTCTAAAATGAGTGCAGGATTGCTGATCTGGATCGAAAGTGAGGTTAGGGGAATTTCCACCTTCTCCCTGCTATGGCTTTGATCTGTGTTGGATCCACAATATAAATTATAGATGTAGTAAGTCCAATGCAGGGTGGAAGAGTTAAAGCACCATGCCTCACCCAAATCTACTCCATGCTAGGTTTCCAATACAGGAAGTCCCCACCTTTTGATGCCCTGTTATCTGAGGACTCAGTTTTTTGACACTTCCAAATTAAGAACAAGTTCTATTAATTTGACAGGGTTTCCGCTCTTTCATCAGTTCTTCTTGCCTCCAGAGGCTCACCTGGAACCACTTGGACACACACACTGCTTGCAAAGTGAGCTGAGAGAGGGAAAAATGGTGCTAAGTCCACAGAAAGATTCTGCAAACAGTATGGACAAGCTTTCCTAAGCCCTTCATGCTCTCTATAAAACAGTACATGGGTTCCACTTTTCAACCTGTTCCATTTTCTGACAGTGCTCTGGTCTCTAACCTAGCAGTTAAGTGGGGGAAGCATGTACAGATCAGGGTTACTGCACCTACTCTAAAGAGAATTAAAAAGCATTGCTAGTTTCATCTTTAAATTAAAATCTGCTTTAGCCCTGCCTTAACTTTTTAAAAGTTTTGTTAATTTTACCTGCTTTTAATAATGCTTGTTGTAAGCCAGTTTGGGATACTTTTTCTCCTGGAGGAAAAAGGGGCACATCACGGTAAGTACATTTTCAGGACTGCCTTTTTATCTGAATGCATTGTCTCTGCAATATTAAAGAACAACAACAACAAATCTAAAAGATCTAATTTAAAACATTTCCCTAAAACATTACATAACATAATTTGATAGTCACGAGGTATTAAAATCCTATTTGTAGTCATGATTTTTGGCAGAGCACAAATGATGGAGCAAAAAAAAAAACTAAACAGAACAACATAGGAGAATCGGGTGTGCTGCTGAGGGAAAATGGGAGGGAATCACATTAACAATCCTTATTAGTGACTGTTTCCACAGAAACAGCATTAGAGAGTCAGAGAAAAGTATTTTAAAGCTACTTGATGAAAATTGTCTCCTTGTCATGTTTAGGATGCAAATTAGTATGGTGTGTTTGACTGGACAAACAAAATCAATTTGGGAACAAATTTCTGAGCATATTAAATGTACCCAAAGTGATCTTTGGGCTCTCTGAAGTTGTTGTGGTTTTCACACAAAGGCTGCATGGCTGTTACTGACTTCTTGATCTAGTCCAGGGAGTAGAAATGTTTTTGGACTACAGCTTCTACAATTCCTTCACCGAGCCATGCTGCCTGTGGGAATTCTGACAGTTGTAGTCCAAAAATATTTTTTCTATGCTAGTTTTATCAGCCAGTTTTTACCTAATGCTGGCCTGATGGTTGAGCATCCTTTATTGAGGGACCTATTCATGCTTAGATTGCCACAGGCTTTGGTGCATAACTGGCTTGTACAGGACAGCCAGTGTGGTATAGTGGTTTGAGCATTGGACTATCATGCTGGTATACCTGGTTTTTTTTTAAAGAAAATGTAAATATTTGGCAGTGTCTGATATTTATGTAGCTAAATATTTTTTATGTTCTAGTAAAATCTATTTTTATGTTCTAAAAATATCAACCTCAGCTCTAGTCACCATATTAAGATGCATGATATATCTGCTGCTCTGCTATGAGGCAAAATGAAGCAACTGCCTCAACAGTGGTGGATGATTGACTTCCATGTCAATGGGGTGGTGAATCCACTCTGGGGTTTAGTGTTAACTTCAAACAAACTATCCAAGGTGCCAGATCCTCTCTCGAAAATAAGTTTACCAGTCTTCGGTTGCCAGGTTAGGTGCATTCTGAGCTCTGAAAATTTCAGGCGTAAAACCTGAGATCCAGGGATGCTCCCTCTTCTTCATGTTTTTAAATATGATGAGTTAAGCATCAGCGATAGCCCCCCCCTTCACGTTTGTTGGTTTGACCTTCACAAATTTGATTATTCATGAGCATGTGTGCCTCCCACCCAATTCTCCACTTCCCATTCTCATGCATTTTACCCCAATGTAGAGAACTCATACTGAGGCAAAATGGAAGGAAATGGGGGCGAGGGAAACCTCATGCCAGGTTTCCTTTCGTCTTCTAGAGCTCCCCCTCCCATTCGTATGCATTTTGCCCTGGTGCAGAGAACTTGCATGAGGCTTCCCCTTCCGTCATTCCTTTCTGTTTTGCATGGGAACAGGAAGGGGGGAGCCTCAGAAGGGAATGGAGGGGGACCAGGTGTGAGTTATTCATGACTTTTCCACTTGTGCAACAGTTCTGCATCTCAAACCCTCACGAAAGTGGAGGGGCCACTGTATACCTACTCAACGTCTGTAATTCAAATAATGAACACCAAGTCTGGGGAATGTGACAAATATTTCTATGTTTGGAAATTAAGTTTTCCAAGCTTACTATTGAACAGGGGGAAATGCCCACAGTTTTCCCCACCTTGTTGTTTTTAAGAGCGTATAGGAATTGCAGTCCAGCCAACGTATGTTTTCTAAGCTTTATTTTGAACAGTAGCTGCTCCAAAGCAGCCTGAAGCCACAGGGAGCCAAGAACACCCTGATGTGTATTGTTTTCATGGCAAAGTTCTCTTCCTGAGATTTCTCCCTTTTGCCCTAAGAACCAGAGAAGAAGGTCCAGGCCCTGAGACTCTCAGCCAGGCTTTGAGATGTGGGAATCCCCTTTAGCACTTAGGGTAGCACCTTTAACACTCAGACTGAAAACCCAGGCCATTTCCACACTAGACTGTTATAGTGCTATTATTCCACTTTCAACATCCTATGGAATCCTGGGGTTTGCAGTTTAGGGAAGGCCCTCAAAGGCCCTTCCCTAAACTGCAAACCCCAGGATTCCATAGGATGTTGAAAGTGGAATAATAGCACTATAACAGTCTAGTGCAGAAATGGGCCCAGAGCAGATTTGCTCCTCACTGATATGAAAGCCATGAGCTGCTACTGCACCTCAAGCACCAGATGCTGCAGGGGGAGGAGAAGCAGGAAAATACCTTATGAGATTTAAATTATGTAGCACCAGAGTGTCTGCAGTTGTGTGCTGTGCTTTTATCTTTTATTAATAATTATGTTTTAAGTGTGTTGTAACAGTGTGTTTTAATAGTTTATATTTTAAGTGTGTTGTAGGATTTTGTAAAGTAAGATTTTGTAAAGTAAGATTCAATCCTGTTTTACGTTATTGTGAGCCACCTTGGAGAGCCAGCGTAGTGTAGTAGTTTGAGTGTTGGGACTTCAGTGTGATGTTGCCTTACCTCACAGGCCTGTTGTGAGAGCTAAATGGGAAAAACGCACTGAAGCCTTTGCAGAATTCCTTTAATGGAGGTAAATTTACAGATGTGATGAGCATATAGAAAGCTGTATATAATCATTATATTCAGTCCAGTATGTTCATACTGAGGCAATTTTTTTTTCGTTATGCAAGCTATAAGAACCAGCTTGGAGTAGTGGTTTGAGCATTGGACTATGACCCTGAAAACCAGGGTTTGATTCCTTGTTCGGCTGTGGAAACCCACGGGGTGACCTTGGGCATATCACATGCTCTCAGCCCCCAGAAAACTCCATGATAGGTTCACCATAGGCTTACCATAAGTTGGAAAATGATTTGAAGGCACACAACAACAAGCCACCTTGGATGCCATCCTAGGAGAAAGGCTGGGTATAAATTCAGTCAAGCAAGCAAGCAAGCAAGCAAGCAAGCAAGCAACCAACTAACCTACCAACCAGTGTTAGAAGACTGAGCTGGGTGTGCCACGAGACCTCCACTTAAGCTAGCTTGCTTCCTTCAGATGCAGTGGGTAGATGCTGTCAGGTCACCAAGGTTGAGTCAAGATTCTTCTCCCGGTTTAATCTGCCTTAGTGTGTAGATGGATGGGGCATCATCTTGTCTTGGATCCAGACAGCAAAATGCTTTGGGCCAGTCCTGAGCTTAGTGTTACCTGTTTGTATCAAACTTAAAACCTGATTGAGAAATCTGTAGTTTCTAATTCAGACTGTACTAGCTTTTGTGTTAGTTTATCAAAATATCTGCACTTCCTCTATATTATATTTATTTATTTGGCACTCCACCTTTCTCCCAAAAAGGGATCCAAGGCAGTTTAAAACAAAGATTGAAACAAAGCACAGCTTTAAAAAAATGATTAAAATGTAAAATCGTAACCATTTCAAACAGTATAACAGCATTTTACTGAAGTCACTCTGCTTTTCCTAAATTGTTTTTGGAAGCTCATTTAATCTCAGCATAATCAGTTGTCATTTTTCATTTCCTTCAGTGACTCTGTCAAACTTAGTTTGCAGATTTTTTTTAAAGTGACCCCCAATTGCATTTCTGAGTGTGAGGTGGGAGGGAGCTTGAAAAAAAATTGCAAATCAGTCTTGAAAAGGGTTAAAATCAACTTAGAAAACTCAATTAAAGTAATTGTCTTGTTTCTCTCCAGCAATGAAAATTGTCTTTATTGGTGGTCTGGACTCCCAGTGCATGCATTTTCTTCCTTACTGGAGTCTTTTTCAGAGACAGGATAAGAACAGTATTTCTTGCCAGCTGGCAAGAAGATTCCCAGCTTGTCATTCATAGAAGTGCTATTTGTCACCTTCGTATTCTCAATCTCAGTTCTTTAATTGTTCTAAATAAAACCTAGATACAGAAGATCAGAGATGGGACTTTTTATATACTTTGTACTAAGATAAGCAAAATTTTGTGCAGTGGAAAGCCCTTGATTTTATTGTATGCTAATTAAGTCTACATTTATGATGATGGTGTATATTAGCTTACATATCGTGCTGAAATAGAGCCAGAGCTTTCTAAAGTTGAAGCAAAAGATATAAGGTTATCTGATATACTCCTTTGGCTTCCTTGTTGCCTCTCACTTTAAGCTGCAGGCATCACAGCAACAGCAAGGAGCAAGGCTGGAGACAGAAGGGACCTCTGAACTGTTGAGGAAAGCAGGGTGGGTTGAGGGTAGCCCTCAGAATTGGCAGACAAAATTTTGCCTACTTGCAGGTGCTTGCAAATTGCTTTACCCACCTATTATCATTCGAGCATCCGTAAGTACTGAAAACTCGTACAAGCACAGTGTGTCCTGATAAGTGTCCTCCATGTGTTCCAGACACCTTACTCTCAAGTAAGTATAAATAGAACATATTGCAGGCAGTCTTTGTGCCTTTCCGCACTACACTGCTACAGTGCTATTATTCCCCTTTCAACATCCTGTGGAATTCTGGGGTCTGTAGTTTACTGAGGCCCAAGAGCTCTTTGGCTGAGAATTCTAAATACCTCTCTCTAAACTGCAAATCCCAGGATTTCATAGGATGTTGAAAGTGGAATAATAGCACTATAACAGTGTAGTGCAGAAAGGCCCTTTGTTATACTTGGGAGGACTAAAGGGCAATAATTATCTTAATATTTTTTAGTGGTTGATCATACATCACTGATTTATAATTCCAAAGGAGGTGAAACTACATAGGAATCTTGATGGTATAATTTTGCCAGTCTGTGGGGGAAGGTTTAACCTCACACAGCCTAGGGTTTTACGGTACATTGGCAACAAAGTGTATTTTCTCAGGAACAGTGTAGTGTTATGAGCTATTCCTATTGCAATCAGAAGTATTTTGAAGTAATTTGAATGGGAATATAAGAAGCGTTAACTTTACAAAAGACCTGCTCCTGATGGAGATGAAAATGGCTAAATCTGACTTAAGGTATAGATCAACCTGCATTTTGGGACTCTCCTTAGACTCTGTTCCTGGAGGCTGTCCTTAAGAGTACTTTTAGTTCAACTACACTACTTATATATGGAGTGAAAAGGAAGGGAAAAAAGGGAACAAATTGTGTTAAGAGCAGTATCTGAGAACACATGAGGTTCCTTGCTAAAGCTAAGCAACAGGTCCTCCAACATTTCCCAGGTCAAAATCAGAGCACATATGGACAAGCAACATCAGAATGTGGTCTACGATGGCAAAAGCTATAAATGAGGAAAGACAGATCAACTAGGGGAGGCTGCAACAGTTTGCTTTTGCCTGTAACTACAGGGAAGGGCATGATTCTGCCTCTCCTCTTCCCTGCTAAGTTAACCGAGTACGAACTACTTTTGCACTTTGAGCTTACTTTGCAGCAAACTGAACTAAGCTGAGGACCAAGGGGGAAAGTGGACGGAGGAGAGAGAAACTGGGACGTTTTAAAAGCAGCTGAAGAAAAGTGGCACAACAGAGGATTAATTGAAACTGCCCTGCTAAATCAGGCCAATTGAAGAGTGTGAAACAGTTATGTGCCTCATCAATGCCGAGATGAAAGACGATTTGGGAGCCCCCTCTATGCTGCCCTGAATTCTGTGATATAGATGTGTCGAATGAATGAAGGAAAGAGAGCTTTGTCTGGGAGGAGTTCCAGAGACAGTAGGAGTCTAATTTTGTAACTACATGATCCCACAGTCTGTAATGAATGAAACATCAAGAGTGATTCAGGATAGATGTTACAAAATGGAGTCGTAATATTCTGAAACTTTGTTTATTAATATTATTTATTCCAATGATTTCTGTACTGACATTTCATATGTAAAGTGGTCTCAAGATGGAGAAAGTTACTTTTAAAAAAATGTTAGATCCTATACACATCTACCTGGTTGTAAGTTCCATTGAAATGGATGCAGTAAGTCTTCTGTCCCTTGTGCTGGTGGTTCCGGAAAATACCAGAGACACTGTTTTGTACTCAGAGACAACCATTTTAAGACTGGTATAGCCAATAGCTAGCTAGGAAGTACCACTGTAAAGAATAGCTAACAGACTGTAGGGTTGTTGTTAGCTGCGGTCAAGTCAGCTTTGACTTGTGGTGACCTTGTGAATGAGAGATCTCCATGATATCCTGTCATCACCAGCTCTTCTCAAGTCCTGCAGACTGAAGGCTGTGGCTTCCTTGATTGAGTCTATCCACCTCTGATGTGGCTTTCTTTTTTCTCCTACTGCCTCCCACTTTACCAAGCATTATTGTCTTTTCAAATGAGTCAGGTTGTCTCAGGAAATGTCCAAAGTTACCTCAAATTGGCCATTTTGACCTCTAGGGAGATTTAAGAATTGTTGTCCTCTTAGACTCGTTACGGTTCATTTTGGCATTCCATGGTATTTGCAGAACAATCTTCCAGGGCCACATTTCTAATGAGTTGATTCTCTTCTTATCACCTTTCTTAACTGTCCAGATTTCACATAGATAGAAATTCTTTATAATCAATAAAAAAAACTTTAAAAAAAAGATAGAAATTGGAACCACTATGGCATAGACAGTTTTGACTTTGGTATTCAATTATATATCCTTACACTTGTGGATCTTATTGAGTTCCTTCATATCTGCTCTTTTAAGTCCTAATCTTCTGATTTCTTGACTGTTTTGATTTATGACTCAGCCAAGGTCTAGAAAGACTACATTTGATAGCACTAGAAAAAAATCCAGGAAGAGCATAGACAAGGCAAAGTAAAATTTTAGGTGGACAAGCTGCATTCCTCCAGTGATGCGTGTGTAGTCTACTTGTTGGGAGGGGAGCCCCCTTGCATCACCAACCTTTGTTCCTGGTTCCACAACCTTCTATGTATGACTGAAAGGTTTGATGCAGAATCTCTGCTGTCTGTGGAAGCTCTGTGGACCCTGAGAGCTTCTGTGGATTGTGGAGGTTCTCCACTACAGATTCATCACTGTCTACATATAAAGAGCAATGGAGCTGATGACAGAAAGGGTGGAGCTAGCGTGCACGCACACACACACACACACAGTGAGCACACATGCGTCTGTAACAAGTGACTAAGGCTATAGCTTTATTTAAAGACTTCTGTTACCTGTTTTTGATGAATCTCTCTAGTCATTTTCTCAATATATTTGAATCATATAGCTTGAACAAGATGCTTGGCAGCAGTTGAAGCTACACAGATGTGACCAAAAATACAACACAATAATAAATCCTTTTTTTAAAAAAAAAAACCTGTATCCCTCAAACCAATACATTTCCATACAGGTGACAAATGAAGACACTATCTTATGGATTAAAAAGCTCTGCAGTGCTGCATTTTTAATCCTAGCTATTTCTTCACTGTTGGAAAGGAAAGAAATCTCTGATAAAATAATAATTAAATGCCAACAGTACTAAATTTCTACTCAGCGTGAGCTGCCAACAGTTACAAAACCAAAACATTAGGTCATTTTTTAAAAAGTCTGATAAATACCTAGGTAGACTTTCCTGATTAGCTGTTCTTTTCGGAATATGTAGTGGTAATAAAAGGGTAGAGTTGACAGCAGCAATTGGCTTTGTAGGGAATGGTAAAATACCTACATTGTAGTATGTGTGTGTATGTGCACCGCAGTGAGAAATAGTTTAAAATGAGTGTGGAATATGTGGTCTTTTATATGATGAGGTAGTATGGGAATTACAGTCCAAAAGTACAAAAAAAAAATGCCTCCTCCTCTGAAAACTCCCAGTTGGCATTCACAAGTGAGTAAAACCAAAGTGGAGAAACCCTTGTAGCCCCTGAACAATATCATATCATAGAAATAGCTCTCAGCTAAAAAGGATTCTTTAAATCTTTAAAAGCAAACTAACAAACAGAAAACATTTTTAAAAATACATCCTAAGATTTTTGTCGCTCAATTATGTTCAGAGTTACAGTCAAAAAGTATCTGGAGACTATACATTTTCCATCCTGAAGGGTATTTCTTCCAGATGTAATATGCATTCAGTAATTATCAGCATCTCAAGAAGTCTACTGATGACTGGTCTATGTGTGTGATTTTCATGATGTGACCTATTTCTGGGACCAGTCTACCAGCTGAAGTCCAAAGACTGCAATGCCTGTATGCATAATGCAGTGCTCATTAACAGGAACAGTCAATCTGGCATTATATCATACTCTCAAACTATCCCAGTTTGAAAGGAATAGTGCCAATTTTGTTTTCCCACTTTTTACCTGCTTTTAAAGTAACCCAGTTTCTTCTTCATCCAGTTTCCTCCTTTGTCCTGAGCTTACCTCCGTTGCTGCAAACTGAGATCAAAGTGCAAGAATACTTTGTACTCATTTAAATCAGCAAGGAAAGGGAAAGGAAGGGTGGAATCTTGCCCTTCCCAGTGTTACCCTGATTTCTGGGGTACGCCTTAATGTGCTCAAATTAATGGGGAATGGGAATTAGCAAGAGCACAAGCTAAGCAATGCAAGAGGCAGGGCAACTTAGCGAGATCTTGGACCCAATGTTTACGGGGTCAGGCTGAGTCAATAACCAAACAGAAGTAAATTAAAATTGTTTTTCTTTATTTTGAAACAAAGTCAATACGTATGTATGCAACCACTCACACAGACCTAGCAAAAGAAAGGTAGGAGTTTGATAGAGGATTTTAAGAGGGATTTTTCAGGGGAAATACTACACCTGATCCTGAAGCCCGGTTTATCTGAAGAAAAGTCAGTTGGAGCGGAGATTCTCAGCACATGGAAGCTGAAGGGAAGGCTTGTCGAACGGAGCGACAGCAAGGTGGGATGGAAGTCAGAGTGATCCGAAGAAGCGCTCAAAATCGGGGGTCTTATAGGGGAAAGTGTGCCTTTAGGCTAGTCCGTTCCCAGGGAAAAGAATGGGTTTTGGGCTGGAGACAAACCTCCGAAAGGTCAGTACTTTGCATGATTGAATTATGACAACGTTGTCAATAGCGCAGACAGTATGCAAATGCGGAGTGCTTGACAGTTGGATATTCAGCTCGTCAAGTTGCCTGCTCAGGACAGGGGATCTTTTGTAAATTGCGTGCATACATAATATGATCTTAAAAGAGTACTTGCCTGGAGGTCTCCTGAAGCTGCAGTCCGGCAAATACTGGCCTGCCTGGATTTGTTTTGAATGGTTCAGCTATTTTCGGCTGTGCCCGTGTGCATGCTTGTCCGGGAGCCTTGCAAGCACATGGAGAGGAATGGGTAGTGAAGGCCAAATTCTTGATATCAAATGATATCTAATATACCAGAGGCCTGGGCTAGAAACTACAGTAACCCCAGTAGGTTCAGGCAAAAGCAAACAGCTACAGCCTCTCTTAGTTTGTGTATTTTTCCTCGTTAATAGCCTTTGGCATCTTGCCCACCCATGTCCTGGTTTCCATTTGTGAAATGTTGAAGGATATACTATACAAGGAATATAACAGCTTGGATATAACTCATTGTGCTACCTGAATCTAGCAGTAGTTAAAAAGGATAATAGAAGATTTTTGCACTGAACAGTGGTATCTGGTGACTCAATGGCACTGGTGGGATGGAGAGGAAGGTCACTAGAGGTGAAGCAGTCTTTCAAATCCCCAGTAGCCCATATGACAGAAAGGTAAAGCTGAGACACACGATGAGATCGTGATACAAGTGTAAGTTCATCTTACACCTGTGCATGTTTTTTTGGTCATTGCGGAGGCTGGTATTCTCGTCCTCCCTCTGCAGTGACCAAAGCCTCCTCTCCTGACTCATGGATTTGCTGTGATAGCCCTCCTGAATGGCCATTCCTTGGCTGTTGGGGAACATAAAGATCAGAGGTGTCCTTGTAGGCAGATGCAGAATGGTTACATCATCCAGTAAGACCTTCAGAAGACCCCAGTGGATCTTCTCAGAAGATGCTATTGGTCTGTGCCTGACCATGGGGCACAGAAGCTTATTCAGTTCTCTTCCCTCTCTCACTCCACTCTTCACCAGAAATGAAATGACTGTTCAGGGGAGCTATCAGAACAAGATCCTGGGTCCTGGGGTGTTGAGTGAGGAGCTGTAATGGAGTTACACTATGAAATTCTTACACTATATTGGACAGTGTAGAATCTTGGCCCATTCAGTGCAAAACAGGGTGGGAATGGGATTTGTTTAACAAAAGATGTGACCAGATAAACATTCGATAACAAAAATTCGATCTACCTGTAATGGTGCTTTTTATTGCCTGTCTTTCATATGATGTTTTAATCAAGATTTTTAATGAAGGTTTCCATGTCAAGAAGATTGGAGAGCTGGGCCAAAGCTAACAAAATGAATTTCAAGAGAGACAAATGTAAGGTCCTACACTTAGGCAGAAAAAATGGAATGCACAAGTATAGGATGGGGGACGCATGGTTGGATAGAGTACGTATGAAAGGGATCTAGGAGTCTTGGTAGATCACAAGCCGAACGTGAGTCAGCAGTGTGATGTGGCAGCCAAGAAAGCCAATGCGATTCTTGGTTGCATAAATAGGAGTATGGTGTCTAGATCGAGGGAAGTAATGGTACAACTCTATTCTGCATTGGTTAGGCCTCATTTGGAATACTGTGTCCAGTTCTGGGCACCTTAATTCAGGAAGGATATTGACAAACTGGAACGTGTCCAGAAGAGGGCGATCAAAATGGTGAAGAGTCTGGAAGCCATGCCCTATGAAGAACATCTTAGGGAGCTGGGTATGTTTAGTCTGCAGAAGAGAAGGTTAAGAGGGAACGTGATAATCATGTTTAAATATTTGAAGAGATGTCATGTCGAGGAGGAAGCGGGCTTGTTTTCCACTGCTTCAGAGACTAGAGCAAGTAGCAATGGATTCAAGCTGCAGGAAAGGAGATTCCATTTGAACCTCAGGAAGAACTTTCTGATGGTCAGAGCTGTCCAGCAGTGGAATATGCTACCTTGGAGGTTTTTAAGCAGAGGCTGGATGGCCATCTATTGGGAATGATTTGATGGATGTTCCTGCATAGCAGGGGGTTGGACTGGATGGCCCCTGGGGTCTCTTCCAACTCTATGTTTCTATGATTCTATAAGTATCCCAGAATACAGGACCAGACCTGAGACCTAGGGGAGGTTTAGTAGCCTGGGGTAATGTCACAGGAAGCAAACCCTGGTAATGTTAGAAAGGGTAGTCCATAGTGATGTTACAAAGCATGGACTCTGGTGACACTATTAGGCATGCTGCCTTAAGTATCAACCCCCTATATGCTCATAGCATGTAGTTCAAATAAAATATACCAGAGTTAACACATGAGAATGTATTTTGCTGGTTCAAAATAAAGTTGTCCAAGCTCTGTATTGAAAATAACAGGTTTTACCAGCTCTGACTTTAACACCCTTGCAAGAATTGCTTTTAACACTTGGGAGGTACAGTGCAATGCAAGAAGAGTTTCCAAACTCTATGAACAGAAAAAAAAATTCCCAGCTGTGTTTTAACACCATTCCAAACACTTTATTGGTTGTAATCCATCCAAAGAAACTTTCCCAAGCAAACAGAAAGTTTTCCAAACCCTGATTTTAATGGATCAGTCAAATTAATTGCGACCCTCACAATCCATATTTTCTTTTATTTGTAGTCATGTTATGGAATCCTTCCCTCTGCCCCCAAATAATCCTAATCTTAATCATGCTACTAATAAGTATCAAACATAAGAAAGGGAGATTATAGTGATGACAGTTTTAACAATATACCTTACGTGTAGTAGAGACCTATAAGACAATCCTATCTATGCAAGTCTATTTAGAAGCAAGTCTTACTGAGTTTAACTGGACTTTAAAATGGTGTCAGTCTAGCATATCCCAGTCATTGTTTCAAGGGGTTTTGTGGAGAGGTAAAGGACAGAAGGGGGAAGGGGGGCAGGAAAGCTAGAGAAGATTATTATGTAGGTAAGAGGAATGAAGAGAGAAGGAGAAAAACAGTAAGAAAGTGAGGGATGGGTTAGAAAACTGGGGAGGGGAAAAAACATGAGAGGGAAAAGGAAAGAGGAACTAGGGAAAAGGAGGGAAGATGATACACTGAGCAGAAAAACAAAGGCAGTGGAGAAGATATTTAGCTGGGAAGGGAGAATTTGAAAAAGATGAAAAAGAAGAAGAATTTTAGTCAGGAGTGATGGGGGGGATGGAAACAAAGACCAAGGAAAGATGGAGAAAATGAGCGTAGGCAGGAAGTGGTGGGAGAAGAGAAGATGATAAGAGAGAAGGGAAGGGGAAGATGTTTTGCCAGGAGTTGCTACTTGAAGGAGAAATGAGTACAAGAGAAAGAGAGAGAGAATGAGAGAGAAGGAAATGGAATATAATAGAAAGGAATCAACTGCCTAAGCAGAGCTGAAGAAGAAAGACATTCATTCTATGCTTTTTGCTAACAGTGTTGCAACCCACATATTCCTCAGGCTAAGAAAGGAAATTGCACAGCCTCTTCGACCATTTAAGTTAGGATGAGGAAGATGGAAATAGAGGGGGAAAGCCATAAAGCAGCAATGTTGCAGTTCCAAATTCAGTGATTCCGGAGGTATTGAATACTGGGACAGCTCAGTATTTATCTATGCTGACTGCTCCCTCCCTTATGAGTGTCAGCGTGTGCCATGGTTTGAGAGGACAAGACCACACAGACCCCCGAAGCCATTGCAGAGCAGCATGCAGCAGCAGTAATGATCAGCCATGGATACACGCATGTGCACTCGCATGTGCATGCGCACATACCCCCACGTTTCAACATGGTACTCTCCCTTTCAGATTCCTCCCCTTGCCCTGAGGACCAGAGAAGAAAGTCCGTGTTCTGAGAATCAAGGTCAGGCCCTGAGAGCTGCAAATCCTACTTTTTATTTTCCATTTTAGCACTTTTTGGTAAAAAAAAATAAATCCTGGGGTATACATTAGATTTATAATAACAGTTGAAGCTTGTTTTTATTACAATGATGGTTAATGGATGCAAGTAAATGACAGAACAGACGCTGGAACTACACCAGAAATGGACTTGGCACAGTGTCAGTTTCTACAGAGTTATTATGCTGTAACATGACAAGCCAGCATCTGCTTGTAGGAGGGAAATGACATCAGAATCCGTCAATGCTTTCCTCCCTCCTCTTTTGCATCAGTATGTTGATCTGTTGAAGGCATTAAGAAGGCATTATCAAAAGACCTGAAGTGTTCTGCTCTTCCTTTCCTTACTCATTTCCCCATTTTTCAAGTTTCTTCCTCAATTGCCCTTATAGATAGCTCAGTCACTTTTAAGATGAAATGATGTACATTTGTTGTTATTCCAAATATTTTGCTCTTCTTGGGGAGGAGGAAAAAGCCTTCCTCATTCCTCACTGTCAAGTCTTGATCTTCCTTTACTACCATTAAGTCTAGCATGGACACACTCAAAATGTTCATACCCAATATGGAGTGATTCTCAAAAAGACAATGCTTGTACCCAGTTCATGCACTTGGAATGCTTTTGAAATGTTTTAAGATATCCCGATGAGCTAAAAGAGATGGAACTTGTGCCAAAATGAGCACTTCTGTATAAAATAATCATTACGTGGCTAGCTCGTGTTATTATTCCATATTGCCATGGTTTTTCAGACTTAACATATTGCATCACTGATACTTTCTTGCTTGAAACTAGCGACTGGACTGTCTATTATCAGTGTTATTACAGCTAACTCACAGGAGTGTGGAGAGGAGGGAGGGGGCTCTAATATGGTTCCATGAGTTTTTAGTGCTGTTATCAGAATCTTCCAAGGGCAACTAGAACATTTGCCTTTCCTCAGGGAGCTGTATAATACAAATATATATTCTTGATCACTAGACAGTACAAAAAGCAATTTCTCAGGAACAGTCCTGTCTGTTTAATCTCCAGATTATCTGGATTCTCCCACTCCCCCATCCCGTTTCAAGGATAAAAGCTGCTACATTATCTATCGTCTGTTCCTCAATTGGACAGGGCTGAGGAGTGTCTGTATATATGACATATTATTTTTCAAATAGTACAACATGAGATTACTGATTTCCTGCTGCCTCTCCAGTTTGAGTGTATTACCCAGGCCCACACTGACAAGAGCCTCTGAGAATGCTGTTGGTTCTCCTTCCCAAAATATATTTTAATGAACCAGACAAGAGTAGATGCAGAGGCCGCTTTCTGCAGGATAACTCATCTGGAATGTGGAAAATATTTCAACAGGATGCTCTCTATCCTGCTCAGCGCCAGCCAACAGCAGCCTGGTGCTGGGCTTTTGCTGGGTGAGCAGGTGTGGAGCAGAAGGTGCACCTGGTATGGAATGGAACAGTCTACTAGAGAACCTAAGGCAAGGATCATGTGACTCTCCAGGTGTTGTTGGACCACAGCTCCTCAGTGGCAGAGCTTGGAGTGTGTGGAGGGGGGGCGGGAAGGGGGGCTACAGTGTGGGGGTGTGTATGGCTGTGGTGTGTGAGGGCATGGCCAGGGCATGCAGTGGTGTGGCTATGAGCCGGGACGCCCCAAAAACATTGCGACCCGGGGCAAAGTGCCCCCTCCCCCCCCGTTCCTATGTGACTGCAGCTCCTGCATGTCTTCCACCTATCCCAATTCAGTTAGAATAGGCTTGATTAATCTTCTGCTGTTCCTCTCTTTTGGCTGCTTTTAAAATGCACCAGTTCCTCTCTCCTCCTCCTCCTTTCCCCTTTGTCCTCAGTTTACTTCAGCTGCTGCAAACTGAGTTCAAAATGCAAATGTAGATTGCACTCAGTTAATCCAGCAAGTGTGAGAGGAGATGAAAGGGCAGAATCTTGCCTTTCCCAGTAGGCTCAGGCAAAAGCAAACTGTCACAGCTTCTCCCAGCTTATTTGTTCTTTGTCATTAATAGCTTCTGCCACTTTCACCACACTCTGATGTTGCTTGGCCATACACGTCCTGGCTTTTGAATATTAGAGGGTATGCCCTCAGCATTCCTCACCACTGTCTCCTTCATCCACCTCGTACTGCTTTCTTGTAGTTCAGTAGTGGCACCTTGAGCCAGATTCAAGTAAGATGGAGAGGATGAGAAGATGAAAGACAAAATTTGTGTGTATTTATTCACAGGGCAGATAAATAGTGCTAACCTGAGGAGCCGTAATTCTCATCTTTAGGGCAGCAGAAGATCTTGGGCCATCTGCATCAGGCTAGTGAATTCCACACCCTTCATCTATTCCGAATTGGCAGAAACAGTATGGATTAATCTTCCGTTGTTCTACTTTTTAAGCTGCTTTTAAAAATGTACCATTTTCTTTCTCTTCCTCCCGCTATCCCCCTTTGTCCTCATCTTACTTCAGTTGCTGCATATTGGGTTTGAAATATAAAAGTAGTTTGCACTCAGTTCCCTCTATGGGGAGAGGGAGAAGGAGTACAATCTTGCCCTTCCCTGCAGACTCAGGCAAAAGCAAACTACTGCAGACTTGTGCTTGCTTCCTTATTAATAACTTTGCCAGCTTGATCGCACTCTGTTGTTGCTTGGCCATATGTGTGGCAGTTTTCATTTGTGAAATGTTGGAGGATATGCAATTCTGTAGCAGCTGTACTGGCTATTTATTAGCTCTTCAAGACTCAACAAGAACCTTGCTTCCCAAAAGATGTCCTTTACTCTGGCTGAATCCAGCGTTTCCTTGAGAACTACTGCTGAAGAGATCCTGCTGAACTCCCGTGAGGACCTACAGGGGTTCACAGGAGGCAGGCCCTGATGATACCATTAAGCGTGAAACATTAAGCATCAGTCATAGATACAAAGAATGCACCTTTCAAATAATTACTATTACTACTACTATCATCATGTCTAACAAATGAAAAATAAATGTGTTTGTGTGTATGTGTTTTTATCTCACATACTTGCACCCTGAGATTCCTGCCACTCACCCTGAGAACTGGAGAACATGGTCCAGGCCCTGAGATCTGGCAACCCCACTGCTGAGCCAAGAAACTTACTGGATGTCTTTGAGTGTCGTCACTTTCAGTTTGATCTATACTACAGAGCTGCTGTGAAGACAAAGTGGGAAGAGTCATGGCCACTGCCTTGAGGTCTGATATGTCTAATATATGTACGTTAGTTACACTAAGGGATACACAGAGAAAAAATGTGGATATAAAATGGTGTCCTGCATTTGTGTTCAAGTATCTGACAAAATGAGGAGAAACTAAAATGAGCCCTATATTACCAGAAGAGGCAGCATCCTGCAGTTTCATTGGGTGGAGAAGGAGACCGTAGGGGATAATCTATAGTGTATCCTCATTTTCTCCATAAAGAAGCCAAGGCTAATCCTCAAATGCTGCTATCTAAGTTTAATCTTTTAATACAACACGGGCCAGATTAAAAACACAAACCTACCCAAACTTCCAGTCAGACTGCCCACAGAACTGTTGGGAAGTCTAAAAACACAGTGGGCTTTATGATGCAGTTTGTCTGCCTGTAATTTTGTCCTCACTCCATCCTTGTCTGTGCAGTGGGAAGTTTGGGCTAACTTTTAGAGACTGTTTTTCTGGGTAAGAAAGCCAGGCCCATTCCACAACTGTGTATGTACGTTCAGTTATCTTACCTGTATGTCCCATTTGCTGACTGGTCCCCTAATCTATCTCTTTCCCCCAAGTTGGGGCAAAATTATGTTTTTAATATTTGCCAGATCCTATCTTATCTGGGAAGCTAAGCAGGTTCAGCCCTGGTTAATACTTGGGTGGAAGACAGCCAATGAATACCAGGTGGTGTAAGCTATGGCCATTTCTGCAGTAGACTGTAATAGTGCTATTATTCCACTTTCAATGTCCTATGGAATCCTGGGGCTTGCAGTTTAGGGAGGGGAATAATAGCACTATTACAGTCTACTGCCGAAATGACCTATATCTCAGAGCAAGAAGCTGGCAAAATCACCTCTGAGTAATGCTTTCTTAAGAAAACCCTATGAAATTTGTGGGTTAACCATAAATTGTCAGGTAACTTAACGGTACACACACACAGTTTTCACTGAACTATATTCAGAAGCTTCCTTAATGTGTGAAATAACTATTATTTCCTAGCGTTGGAGTTGTGAGAATAGTTTCAGGGTCTGCATTTTTTTTAAAAATACTGCTATGTGTGCATGTGTGTGTGTGTGTACAGTTAGAACTATATTTTCCATAACAAGGTATTTCACCTTTGTCAAGGGCATCTCTACTTTTCCAAAAGGCTAATCAGTAGTTGTTGGATTCTACTTCTATTTTTGTGGCTTAAGTAAGCAATATTACCCTTTCAACAGATTGGCTCAGCAGCCATCCTCCCTACTTAACAGAATGGGTGGAAGATTTCCAGTTAATTGTCTGCAAATGGAGGACTTTTCCTATGGACTGTTTGCTCTTGTTTTCTTTGGCTCAGTGAGTCATTAATAGCTCATCTCTTTTGATTCCAAATACCAGGGACCTCTGAAACTGAATCTCAAAGAATAAAACTAGACATAGTAGAGGTGACTTACATTTCATTCTAAGAAACGTTCAGCTTTCCATCTCTTGGACACGAAGTTGGGATGGGAGAACATCATAGAAAGGAAGCCCAAGATTAATTTGGACATAAATTCAAAAACTTACATTTGAGAGGTCATTGTTAAATCTGTTGTTGTTGTGAGCCTTCAAGTCATTTCTCAATTATGGCAACCCCAAGGTGACCCTGTCACAAGGTTTTCTTTGCAAGATTTGTTCAGAGGGATTTGCCTTTGGCTTTGCCTTCCTCCAAGGCTGAGAGAATGTGACCGGCCCAAAGTCATCTAGTGGGTTTTCATGTCTGAGTAGACGTTCGTACCCTGGTCTCCAGAGATGTAGTCCAATGTTCAAACCACTACACCACGCTGGCTGTCAAGAGGACATTTCTGCACTAAACTGCAAACCCTAGGATTCCATAGGATGTTGAGAGTGGAATAATAGTGCTATAACAGTCTAGTGCAGAAATGGCCAGAATCATAGCATCATAGAGCTGGAAGAGACTGCAATGGCCACCAAGTCCACCCCCCTGCCATGCAGGAAGACACTGTCAAAACACTTCCAGCAAATGGCCATCCAGCCTCTTTTTAAAAACCTCCACAGAATGAGACTCCATCACACTTTGTCAAACAGTTCTTCCTAATGTTTAGGTGGAATCTATTTTCCTGTAGCTTGAAGCCATTGCGCCGCATCCTAGTTTTCTGCTGCTGCAGAGACAAGCTTGCTCCATCTTCCATATGACAGACATTGCAAATCCAGCTATTCTAAATGTTTGTTAGTTGATTTTTTAAAAATTGGTCATGCTGCTATTTTAGTGATATTTTCTGACTCATATTTAGTGTACAGCGGGCCTTTGGTATTTGCTAGGGTTTGGTTCCAGGATCCTCCATGAATATTTGTGAATATTCAAGTCTCATTATGTAGAATGGTGTTTTAAAACATCATCTCTTATATAAAATTGCAAAATCAAAGTTTACTTTTTGGATTTTTAAAAAATATGTTCAAGTTGGTTGAATCCATGGATACAGAATCTGTGCATAAAGAGGGCTGACTGTATTGTTGGTTTTCTTGATGCTATTATTATAATATTATAATACTACAGTCCTCCCTCCACATTCACAGGTTTGATCTTCACGAATCTGATTATTCATGAGGCATGTGCTTGCGTCCCCTTCCCATTCTCTTCCTCTCATTCCCATAATTCCTCACCCCAAGCTTGTGAGGCTTGTGTTTAAAATGGACATTTTTCCCTTTTGGGTGAGCAGAGCCTCTTCCACTGCTGGAGGTGTGTCTTCCCTGCCAGGTAGCTGCATATTCTGCTGTATAATGACTGCTGATTGAACAGGTGCTCTCTTTGCTCCTACCCCTCCCCTCTGAGAGGAATCTTCTTTCTCACGATGGCAACTGGAAGTAGCTAGAACAGCAAAACTCAGCCCTCCTTTCTTCTCCATCTGAGGCAAAAGTACTGGTAAGCCCTTTACCTTGTCTTTTTCTTCCTCCCCAGGAGCCCCTGGGCCAGAGGCAAGGGAATGGGAGGGGGATCACAGGAGGAGTTACTCGTGGTTTTTCCACTTTTGTGAGGGTTCTGTGCGCTGAACTCTCGCAGGTATGTAGGGCCACTGTATATCATTGCATCATTATATTATACGTGTATCTTGTTTGCTGCATTGAATGGATTTTATACAGAAAAATGGTATATAAATATTTAAATATAAATAATGTTAAAAATAGAAGTAAATGAGCTCCATTCAGTAGCTGATCCCATAATAGAGTCTATTATTGTTGTTATCCCAACTTTTCCCAGTTGGGGTCAAATCAGCTCACAATAGATTTAAAAAAGATTGTTAAAATCCACAAAATATAAAAGTTAAAAAGTAGTTAAACTCTCAAAAAAAAATTAAAACCAGTTAAAAACATAAACCATGAAAAACAGCACACAAAAAAAATTAACAGCATTCTTCACCAATAATGTTTAACAATTCTAGCTTTTACAAAGCTGCTTAGCCTTCAATTCTTATAACTCTTACTTGAGAGTAATGCCCATTGAGCTTAATGACATTTGCTTCTGAGTAAGCATACACAGACTCGCACTCCATTTTAAATTTAACCTTTCTAAACAAAAACCAGGAGATTGATAAAATAATATTCCAGAAGTTTGATCTATGTAGCAATGGTTCTCTTTTTGAAATAGGTGAATGTCAGATTCCCTCCCCCAACATCTGTGTTACATATGCCACAAATGTTTAGTTTATTTCTCTTGTTAAAAAACAAAAAGAGAAAATGAAATACTAGAGGAGATTAATGGAAGCTGCAAAAGAAAGTTCTGGCATGTAACTGATGATGTGATGAACACCTCTGCGATTACTGTAATTTTAAATTAATTAATAATAAATTCCAGACTTTCCTAAAGACCCATTTGTGTATTAGTAGGTGTGGTTCCTGGGCTTGATGTGAGCTCATCAAAATCAATGAGGGCCTCCAGTGCTGACAGAATGGATCATTACTTCTCTGATAAGCTGGAAAAACATATTTGTAGTAGAGCAGGCAATTGGTGCCCTGGCTGGAGCTGACTGCTTTCACTGTAGCAGTTAACTATTTCACATCTCAGGAAAGTCACCTTTTGACTACAATTCCCAGAGTCCTCCAGCCAGCATGGCTAGAGTTGTAGTCCAAAAATAAATTTCCTTTCTAAAGGATTAGATACTGGATCAGGGTGGATAATTTCCTGGACAGAGTATTCCTCCCAAAAGTGGGAGGACCAGGCTGGTACCACGCTGCAATTTGCTAGCTGGTGCTGATGTTCCCAATTCCCATAGCAGCTTTTTAAAACTAGTGGAGTCATCTTCTTTGGAGGTTTTTAAGCAGAGGCTGGGTGGCCATTTGCTGGAGGTGCTTTGGGTGTTTGTTCCTGCATGGTAGGGGGTTGGACTCGATGGCCATTGTGGTCTCTTCCAACTCTACATTTCTATGATTCTATGATTTTAAAAGTATGATTACAAAGAAAACAAAAGAATGAGAGAGGGGGAAAAAAGAAGGAAAGGGGAGGAAAGAAAAAGGAAGCATACAGAATATGAAGAAGGGCACTTAGGTATATTCATTGAGCTATGTTGACCGTATTACCAGAAATACTTTCTTGATGTTGATGTGTATAAAATACACATTCATGAGTAGCTAAAGCAGTAAAATCTTCTGACCATTGAACAACAGATGGTGAATATTTATCTTTCCTACTTTTGAATGTTTCCTGCCTTGGTTTTGCAACAGTAAAAACACGTAGGATCCAACAATGCTGACCCTCAGTTAAATTCCACATTGCAGGAAGATAATTTAAACAGGACATGTGTGGCTGTAAATCCTAAAGATTTTACTAATATAAAATTAATACATTGTAGTGCATCTGACCAAAAAGGAGTAACCACTGAAGTTATTCTATGTGATGCAGGAAGGTGCTAGGGTGTCCTATACCACAGAACCTGGCCACATGGCAGGGAAGAATATTTCTCTCCCCCTTCTAGAGGAAGGAAGAGGAAGCTCCAGACTCCTTTTGTTCTGGTCATTGCTGCCAATTTCATTTGTATGGCTCTGTTAACGGCTGTTGAACAGTGAAGATGCAGAAATAGCTGGAGAGAGGATCCTGCATTCACGCACCTCCCAACTGTTCCAATTTGGCATGGAGAGTCCTGATTAACCCTTTTCTGTTCCAGTTCCTCAGCTGCTTGTAAAATGTCCCATTTTCTCCCCTCCTTCTCCCACTTTCCCCATTTGTTCTCAGCTTACTGCAGCTGCTGCAAACTGAGTTTGAAGTGCAGAAGGAGTTTTCACTCAGGACCTTTCCCCACTGCATAACTATTGCACTATGATTCCGCTTTAACTACCATGACTGCCTCCTATGGAATCCTGGGGTTTGTAGTCTTGGGAGGTACTGGAACTCCCTAGCTGAGAATTCTAACTATTCCTCTCTAAACTACAAATCCCATGATTCCATAGAACAGACCTATAGCCCTTAAAGTGGAATCATAGCGCATAGTTGTGTAGTGCAGAAAGACCCTCAGTTAACTCGGTAGGAAGAAAGGAGAGAAGGGAGCAGAATCTTGCCCTTCTGTATAGGCTGAGACAAAAGCAAACTGCCGCAGCCTCTCTAGCTTGTGGGTTCTTCCTCATTGGTAACATATGCCATCTTGACCACACTGTGAGGTTGTTTGGCCACATGTCCTGTTTTTCATCTGTGAAATGTTGGAGGGTATGTGTTCATGCTACATGTTGTCCATCCTTGAACTAGATCCACAGTTATGAAGTCTTTCAGTCTGCATATTATTCTTAGCTGACCCAAGCCATTTAAGATTTTAGATCACCAAACCAACATTTTGACTCACTTCCTCATGTATGCTTTCAGTATATCTTCATTCATTTATAAGCCCTTTTTGCTGTGTTTCCTCCTTATCCCCTGGACTCTTGTACCTATATATCTTTCATTATTATTAAGTTGTGGAATGCTTACGTAATATTGGGAAAGTGTGACGTCTCCAGCTGTCACAGTTTGTCATTGTGCGTGTGAAATGTCCAAATGAGGACATTGGGGAGAGGCACGCAGAGACTTTACAACGACGCATTTGGCTGCAGGTGCCCTCTTGAATGTCATGAAAAGGCAGCAAATTGTTCATTACATAATTTAATAATACAGTATTGAACTTTTTTTTTTAACTACCAGGCAAGGGAAGAGGGGCTTGTGAAATTTATTTTTACCTCTCCATTGGCCAAAATAGTCTAGTTTGCCTTAGATATTATCTACCTTGAGTTCTATGGATGGGTGAAAGTTAATTTGCTATTCTATTTCAGGCAACACAATATCTGAGGCTAACCCTGGAAAAGGGCAATGGGAAAGCACTGCTCTGTTCCATTCTGTCATAACAGTATTGCTAGTGTACTACTTTCCAGGTTCTATGAGACCAACTATGATTGAATATTGTGAACACAACCCCAAATATTTTTAGCAACATTATAACAAATTATATATTAAATTTTACATATATACTCTGTTCCAAAAGTTCCATGTGAGGTGCCAGTACAGGACTCTTCTGCTTAGTAATGTTGCAACATTGCTGTGCAACCTTAAACCTCAACAACAACACAGAAGCAAACACAATATAGAAACTGCACTATAAAGAACTCAACCTTTTGTTCCTTCCTAAATAAATAACTGAAAATACCTCTACCTTATTAAAGATAAGAAGGTCCTATACCTTCGCCCTGGCAACTGTAACTCGGCACAGCTCTATCTCCCACGCTCTATCTCTCTTTCTGAACTTAACTACTAAGTACAACCCTTCCTTAGGATTTCCCCACCCACTGGGCCAAACTCTCTGTATCACAGTGTGAGGGAGTATGTTCTCCTCCAGAAATCATTGGACTATACCTACAATTCAGAGGTATTGGGCAGTGCTGATTATATTGATGCCTATCTACATATCTTGAGGGGATTTTTAGTCCAAGAACATCTGAAAGACCACAAGCTCCTCATTCCTAATTTAAAACTTTTACGTGTGGCCCTTCAAAATGGGAATCAAGCTTATCATAATATTAAAATAATTTAAATATACACTTAAAAAGCTAAAGTGCAATTAGAAACATAAAGAGCCACTTAAAACAGTTCAGTTTAAAACAATACAGTGTAAAACAAAACAGCACTCTCAACCTGTTCTTTAAAAGCATTGTTTTAAAAGTCTGTTGGAATAACAAGTGTTTACCTGCTGACAGAAGGACAGCAAGGAAGGACCCATTTTGGCCTTCATGGAACAAGAGTTCCAGAGTCTAGGGCAGTGGTTCTCAACCTGTGGGTCCCCACATGTTTGTGGACTTCAGCTCCCAGAAGCCCCAGCCACTATGGTCAATGCTCAGGGCTTCTGGGAGCTGAAGTCCACAAACATCTGGGGACCCACAGGTTGAGAACCACTGGTCTAGGGGAAGCTACCAAGAAGGCCCCACCTCATGCCCCCACCAACCATCCTGTGATGGCAGTGGAATTGAGAAAGGATCTCTCCTGAAGATCTCAGGACCCAGGCAGACTCCTGCAGGGAGATATGGTTTGCCGGGTCTGCCAAAACCCTGACATTGCTGCATTGCTATAATTTTTAGGAAACTAGTTTAGGCTGGAGGGGATTTTGGAGCAAAGAAGGGGAGAGTGAATAAATAAGCCTTTGCTTCCCCATAATGTTTCTGCTCTAAATCCACATTTAGTCCCATCCCCAGTCCCTTCCCATGAGACTCAAGTCTTGTGCACTGCAGGAGGAACAAGAAAATTACTTAATTATTTTCAAAGCCAGGAGCTGTTCTGTCAGTGCTATTTGTAAACGTATTGTTTACCCTGTATTCAATCCAGAGAGTTCCCCAGATTATCAGTGATCTTCACCATGTGTTGCAATAGTTTCATGTATTGTTTTGCTCTTATGTAGCTAGTCTAGTATAGAAAGGGATTTACAGCCTTCCTCTTGTCCTCTCTCCAAACAACCGTATTAGGTAGGCTGACATTAGCCCTATTTTAATGATAGTGACGTTCCCAAGGTCAGCTGAAAAAACCACACAGGAGTCTGCGGTTTAATCCTGCACATCACTGACTGTACTACAAGATGTGGAAAAGATCCCACGAAAGCCACGTTGTTGCTAACTTCTTGCAAGGTCCTGGCCTCGGAATGACTGTATTTTGTTGATAGAATCATAGAGTTGGAAGAGATCCAGGGGCCATCTAGTCCAACCCCCTGCCATGCAGGAACACCCATCAAAGCTTTCCCAACAGATGGCTATCCAGCCTCTGTTTAAAAACCTCCAAAAAAGGAGACTCTACCACAGTCCGAGGCAGCATATTCCACTGCTGGACAGCTCTGACTGTCAGGAAGTTCTTCCTGAGGTTCAAGTGGAATCTCCTTTCCTGCAGCTTGAATCCATTGTTGTTTATTCTTAAAAGAGCAGAAGCACCACATTGACATTATGAAATAATTATTGTTTTGATCAGTCAGTACAATTCATCCTAATAAGCATCATTCCATAACTGTTGACAGTGATACAACTTTCTAGCTAGATTAGGCAGGTAGGGCTCCTTCTGCCAACGTAGCACATTACTCAGGCAACCCTTGGTACTGGGTAAGTAGCAGCAAAAGGTTAAATGGCCTTGATGAAACATCAAGAGTGATTCAGGATAGATGTTACAAAATGAAGTCGTAATATTTTGAAACTCTGTTTGTTAATATTATTTATTCCAATGATTTCTTTACTGACTTTTCATATGTAGGGTGGTCTCAGGATGGAGAAAGTTACTTTTAAAAAATTGTTAGATCCTGTACACATCTATCTGGTTGTAAGTTCCATTGAAATGGATGCAGTAAGTCTTCTGTCCCTTGTGTTGGTGGTTCCGGAAAATACCAGAGACACTGTTTTGTACTCAGAGACAACCATTTTAAGACTGGTATAGCCAATAGCTAGCTAGGAAGTACCACTGTAAAGAATAGCTAACAGACTGTAGGGTTATTGTTAACACAGTCAAAACACCTCCAGCAAATGGCCGTCCAGCCTCTGTTTAAAAACCTCCAGAGAATGAGACTCCATCACACTTTGAGGCATTGTATTCCATTGTCGAACAAAAGTTCTTCCTAACGTTTAAGCGGGATCTGTTTTCCTGTAGTTTGAAGCCATTGCGCTACATCCTAGTTTTCTGCTGCTCCAGAAAACTCCATCCTCCATATGACAGACGTTGCAAATCCAGCTATTCTAAATGTCTGTTAGTTGATTTTTTAAAAATTGGTCATGCAGCTGTTTTAGTGATCTTGTCTGACTCACATTTAGTGAACAGAGGGCCTTTGGTATTTGCTAGGGTTTCGTTCCAGGATCCCCCATGAATATTTGTGAATGTTTAAATCCCGTTATGTAGAATGGTGTTTTAAAATGTCATCCCTTATATAAAATGGCAAAATCAAAGTTTACTTTTTGGATTTTTAAAAAATATTTTCAAGTCATGATTGGTTGACTCCATGGTTGGCCTTATTCTTGCATCAAGAAGTGGTGTAGTGTTTCTCCCCCACCCTTTCTTCTTCCTTGAGATTTTCCTTAACTGCTCTTGTGCATGGCAGAACAAGGGATTGTTTTGGACCATTAATCTCATTAATGACTGCCTTTTCCTACCAGTTGTCTTCAGAATGAATCGCATCTGTGTTTTATGGCGTCTTCGTTTGTTATCTTAATGATCCCTGCACTTCGAAGAGAGGAGCACAGTAGATTTTCATCTTATTTTAATCCATCAAAATCAAGTTAGTTGCGACTGATGGGGGGATCTTACTGTTGTGCTCTGAGATGTCAGCTCCGAGCAGAAAGTTTGCCAGTTGCCTGGCAACATTCTTGGCGGAAGATAGATGTCCTGCCATTGGTTCCTTTTTTAGCTGAGGCAGAATACATTAGCGTTTCTGTTCCGCCACAGACAAAAGGAAACAGCAGCCTGAGCTTAGCTTGCAGGGACTGTTAACGTTTCTCAATAGTTGCCTCCAGTTTCAGGATTAGATGAAATGGGTTTTTATTCTGTCCTTGTTAAAGCTGTTAATTTACTTGACTTCATAATGCCAGTTTGCTAACAATGACTTAAACCTTATTCATATCACTTATGTGCAGTCGGCTCCCCTTCAGGGAAATGGAAGCTTTTAAATGCACTCTGATTTAGAATATATTTTTAAAAAACAAATGCCTTTATCTCCATATATAAGACCAGAGGTTCCATTTCAAATGGGCTGAAATTTACATTTGCGGAAATGCTCTCGCGTATGATGCAAATCAATATAAGTTCTGTTTCCTCTATTCCCACCCTTCTCTGGGAACCTGTCAGTGTGCAGAATCCCTTTTTTAGAGTCGACGTCATTGGTTGTTCATCAGACGAGACATAATTTTTTAAAAATAGATAACTCTTATTTGTGTGGGGTTAGCTGAAGAAGCCTAGAACATCACCGTTCCTTCAAAGGATGGTAAACTCTACAGGTTCAGGAAGAAGTCCCATTCACTTTGATGGGACTTAATGATATATCCAGCCTTGGGCTGCAGTTCTATTCATATTTATCTGGATGCAACTTAATTTTGAGTAAACATATATAAGTTTGTGCTGTTAATTTTCCCATAGCCTTTCTTTACCTTTTCTGCCACTCCTTTTGGTGTTGTGTTTCAAAGGTTTATCTCTGCTTTATTTAGTGTTATAAGAGGCTATAGCTGGGCTGTATGTGGACCACACTGCCCAATACTCACTAAGGCATAGTGGATTTTTATATGACACTGAGGTGGATTTTTATATGACACTCTGTTTCTTAGCATTTCTTAGCACCTCTGCTATGTAGCTAATTATATGTTAATTTACATTAAGTAAAGGATGATAAAAGTTTCAGTAATGGTCTTCCTGGCACTCTTTTCCCTCTTTTCCCTTGGATGGGTTACTGTATAACAACTTCAGCCATTTGACTTCAGGGTAGACTTGATATAATGGCAACAGACCTATACACAGAGCAGGGTCTGTCACTGAGTCTCTATAGCAATAGCAATAGCAGGGGTATTTCTATACCGCTTATTAGCTAAGTGCTCTCTAAGTGGTTTACAATGTATTAGCTAATTGCCGCCAAGAAACAGGGCACTCACTTTACCAACCTACAGAAGAATGGAAGGCTGAGTCAACCTGGAGCCCGGCAGGATCGAACTCACAACCTTGTGGCTGCAGTACCGGCATTTAACCACTGCACCACTAGAGCTCCTATAACGTGGTAGTATGAATCAATGTGAGGGGCATATTCTTGAGCCACCCTGTGTTTTTAACAGAACTTCAGTACAAGTCCCTTTGTCCCACCCGTTCAGATTACATTCTCCCATTCCTGTGCTTGATTATTTGAAGAGGCTTGTCTGTTGGACTGAAGGATAGCCAGTGTGGATCTACTTGTCATGCCTTCTGAGTGAGTCTGAGGCCCTTTCCTGAGGATGTACTTGTCCTACATTGGGGACAGGAGAAGGACGGGACCCAGATAACGCTTATGCATGATGTCGTCTGTGTCACATCATTTTCCTGTCCCCAGGTGGTGCAACTGTGCTGCAAATCATTGACAGATCTGGTAACATGTGGAAAGGGCCTGAGTCAGACAGAGATTTAGAAATTGCAGCATCTGTGCCTGGTGGTGAGGAAGGAGGAGACTCCAAACCACCACAGACAGATGGGAATTCTACCTCCCAGCAGGGGCAGGAAGATGCTGAAAAAGTGGAATCTACCCTGGAGCGCAGACAACTCTTAATTAATCAAGCACTGGCTGTGTGAAGACAACCAGCTATAAATTTCCCAGTACCTCCCTGGTCAATTTTTGCTCACAACCAACCTATCTGGCTAATCAGCAACCTGTCTCGCTTCATAATGCCTTCATGATCTTGGATTAGGCTTCATTCAACAAACACTGCTGTTGGACTACCTTGTGGCTTGTTACTTTGAATTGATGCTTTGCTGTTATGATTTGGATTGGCTGATGATGAAACTCTTGCTACTCCCTTCACTGCACTGAGACACCTGCAACTGACTGGGACAGGACAATGATCTGACAGCTCCTACACATCACACTCTCCTTGGATGTCTAACCTGCAGATGCTAACTCCTCTATCAGTCTATCCATCTGTAAGACAACTTGGGTTCCTCTAGATCAGGAGTGGAAAAGCATGGACTGCAACCCACATGTGACCCATAACCCATTTTTGTAGCCCCAATCCCTCCAAGAGAATCTCCAATGCTTTAGTGTCTCCTTTTAAAAAATGGATTATTTCCAGCCCCTAAGTGGCCTTAAACTGCCCCAAACATGACAGCTTGCCATTTTCTTTCCCCACATTCCCCCCAAGCCCCCAAATCACAAAAAATACCTGGCTGAAAATGAACATCAATTTATAAACTTACAGCATCTGTCAGTTGCATAAGAATGGACAAACAGAATACTCTCTGATTATAGCCATATTGGTAGTGAAAGGAGACTTTGCCCAAGAATATGGAACTGTTAAACAACTGTTAGCTTGCTGTATATCCACCTATGTACATGGTGACCGTCTGCATTTTTAAAACATGATTTTTGGTGACAAGCTGTTTATCAACTTGTTATTGAACATGTTACTTCATAAAGCATGCCACATGTCATCCTTTATTGAAAAGCTGTTGTTCCGGCTCCTTATTCTTCACTGTTACATACATTCTTTTCTCCTTGTTTTGTTAAATCTTTCAGTGGCAGGATTGATAACTTCCATCAAACAGATACCAGAGTTTTGTTCAATGACAATACTATTCTTGGTACTATTTATGGAGTGTCTGAACGTTATCTTGCAGACAAGACGAGAGTACTTGCATGCAGAAAAGAATTCTGGCTGCCTTGGTGAAGCTGAAATGCGAAGCACAGACTTTTTTAAAAATGACAATATCTATTTCCATATAGATATTTTTGGAAATAGATGGAGACTATCATAGGTTTCTCAAACTCTCATCCCAGGATTTTCTCCAAGCCTACAAACACTGTTTGAGAACCACCTTACCCCAATGTCCTCCATTTGGATTTGTTGTTGTTGTTGTTGTTTTGCTTTTTTCATGTATTCTGATTCCTGACTGTACTGGTGCTCTACCTTCCACCATAATATGAAGAACAAGATGTTGCATGAGTTGGGTACATTAACCAATGGTTTCACTGACTATGATCCATGCCATTGGGAGCTGACAACTGGTGTGGACAAATAATAACCAGTACCAAAGGATCTGTTTAGTGATATTGTGGGCACTGGAAAATCCACTGGAATATGGCATACTTCATTTAACAGAGCTTCTGACAGTGAAATTGCCTTTTTCCAGTCTTTTGATGCACTCCTAGCTACCAACTTTTGCTCCTTGTTTTCTGTGCAGCTGGACATTTCTTTAACAGCATTGGCATTAGAAGAACGACTGGAGAAACACAGTCTTTTGGTGTTGGATAGCAGCAGTGTGCCTGCAGTAATTTTTATTTTATTTTATGTAATATTTAACTCATAGCCTACCAGGGGAAGCAAAGCAACTTGCAAAAATTTAAAACAAAGTTCAGCTAAAATCTTACTTTACGAAAGTCAGTTTTTTAAAATTCTGTTTAAAAAATCTATGTTAAGAACAGTTCAAAATATATTTAAAACATAATTTAAAAGATAATAGCATAGCACGTTATTTTCAAAACATCCTCTTGCCACATGAGTTGAGAATCAAAACCCTTCCTGAAGAGAAATGTCTTTGCCTGCCTGTGGAAGGAAAACAGAGAGGGAGCCAACTGGAAACACTCCCCACCTGCCATGGAAAGTTGTTCCACAGCCTGGGAGGAGCCACTGGAAAGGTTCTCTCCCTTGTCTTCACCAAATGTGCCTGTGGTTGTGGAGCCAAAAGAAAGCCCTCTTCTGTAGATCTGAAAACTCAAGGTTTGTAGTATAGGTACCTGTGAGAAATATGTCTTGAAATTCTCTGGACCCAAGCCATCTAGAGCTTTAAAGATTATAATGAACACTTTGGATTCTGCCCACAAGTGGATTGGCATTCAGTGAAACTGTTTTATCAGGGGAGTTATCTGTTCCTTGTAATCAGCTGCAGCATATAGAACCCACTGAATTTCTAAACGGTTTCCAAAGGCAGCCCCACACAGAGTATATTAGAATATTCCAAACAGGATATAATCCATGCATGTGTAACTGCAGCGAGATCTGACATCTCAGGGAACAGGCACAGGTGGCATGCTAATTTTAACTGTGCAAATGCACTCCTGGACACCTCTGAAACCTGGGCATCCAGGCTCAGCAATAAATCCAGGAGTAAACACTGCCATAAACTTTGTATAGGGGGAAATGTGATTCTGCTGTAACTGATTCTACTGTAGCTGTGTGTGCCTACAACATGTAAAATAAACAGCAGCTGCCATCAGAAATCCTTACTGAGCATGCAAGAACAGTTAACAGAGAGGAAACTCAGGGTAGCTCATATGAGAAATGTGTTTTGAAATTCTCTACCTTACCAGTTACCCCCCATCACCACCACCATGTATAAAAGTATAGCTCTATATGTTTAGCCACTAAAATAGAAATCGTAAGAAAAATGCATGCTGGTGAAAGAAAAAGTCATTCCAGGCTCCATTTTGGAGGAAACATTATAGAAGTTTTAACAAGTTTTTTCTTTATTTACGCATGGGTCACCTGACTTGGTTGTTTCATTGCACATACTAATATTATTACTTTTGGATAAGAAGTTTGCTTACAGATGTCGAACTATTCTTTTTTTTTGCAGTGTAAGAACCTTCTGTTGAGAGCCACCATAGTGTGTAGTGGGTTGAATGTTGGGCTAGAACTCCAGAAGGACGAGGGTTCAAGTCCCTACTCAGGCATGAAAACCCACTAGGTGACTTGGGCAAATCAGCCTCTCTCTGCCTCTGAGGAAGACAATAATAAACCTCCTTTTGGACCAATCTTGCCAAGAAAAACCTGTAATAGGTTTTCCAGAGAGTCACCATAAGTCTGAAGGCACACAACAATGACAACAACAACAGAACCTATCTTTGGTCTTTCCATGTTGTTTCTGCTTCTTATACCAAATTTTCTGTTAGAACTCATTACTGCTCCAAATATTCATTGTATAATATCTCTATACTGTGACTGTGTTTCTGTTAAGCACTGTAGCAGTCAGGAAGTGTTTGATTTCTTATCTTTACTCATAGTTTATTAATATAATTTATCCTTCACTTTACTCAAGATCAAGTTTAAGGGGGACTCAGGCAAAATGTGTTATTGTGGGCCTTATCTTCTGTCAGTAGCTCTTACCTGGCAATCAGAACACTGTTCCAAGCAAGACTTTCTGGTCAGGTCTATCTGTGTTTTTAATTCCCTATACTCCCCCAGAACAGTGCTTGGTCAGGGGCATTGTGGGAAATTTTAAAAATACATAAATGCAGCTACCTGACAGTACTGAAAATGGTGGTCTCACCTTTTCTAAGGGAGGTTTGAGAGAAGCATCAAAATAGAGCATGTCGTGGAGTTAGTGGCCTGGCAGTTGCTCAAGGATGCCAAGTGCCGATGTCTGACTGTATTTTATCCTCTGGATTTGTATATACTATTGCTAAAGAGCTGACAGGGAATCAACTTATTTGAAATGTGGTGTTTGGGGGGGATTTTACAAATACCACGGGCTGCTAAAAGAAACCCCCCCACAAATAATTGGTTTCTAGAACAAATCAAGCTTGAACTCTCCCTAGAAACCAAAATGACCACACGGTGGCTGGCCGTATCATGAGACAACATGACTCATTAGAATAGAGAATAATAGTTGGCAAAGTGAGAGGCAATAGGAAAAAGGAAGACACCATTACAAGTGGATAGATTCAATCAAGGAAGTCAGAATCCTGAGTGTGGAGTACCTTAGCAGGGCTGTTGATGACAAGGCATCTTGGAGATCTCTTTTTCCTAGGGTCACCTTAAGTCGAATACAACCTGACACCAAATGACAACAACAGCAACAGCCACAACAACAACTGCTGGGCTTAGATTTTTTTTGTTGTTGTTGTTATTATTAATGGCTGATAGAAAACATTTGTACCTGAAACTGAGAACAGGCTGAGTCACCACCTTCAGAAATAACCAACTACTGCCAGTATCGATACTAGTTTACCTTAATCTGAATATGTTGGAATTCAGACCTGCGTTATTTTCATATTGGGAAAGGATAGAAGGTTTAGGTGGCTTTTTAAAACTTCTTTTTAAGTAATTAGCAAGGGCAGCCAAATAATAAGTGACACTAACATAGTAAGCTGGCAAAGAATTCAGTCAGCATTAGGTTTTAAATAATGAAGGTTGAGCTAAAACTCTTGAAGGAAACAGGGAGAAATCAGGAAAATGAAAGAAAAAAAAATAAGTATGCATGCTCTCTAACTAACCTGGAATGGCACATTCTCTAACATAGTTTCAGCAGCTCTCAAGCAGAGTGTCTTCAGATGGCGTGCAAACAGCAGTCTTGGAGAGGAGCAGCAAAAATTCCCCAGGCAAATGAAGATGGAAAGAGAGACATGCTTCAGCTTCATAATTTTTATGATGTGATCTAGAAAATGAGGTAGTTTGTAGATGGGGCAGGCAAGGGCAGAACCAGCCAATGAAAAGATGGAAAAGAGGATGAGGGACACCTGAACATAAGCTTTATCATTTAGGAATGAGAACTTAGTACTTTGCCCATCAGAGCGACCAGGGAGAAATGCAGACTGGGAAGGATCTTTCCCAAGCAGTGGTGGCTGGTGGCTCATGTGTCAGTGAGGCAGTGAATAGAACCACAGAGCTGGAAGAGGCCACAGAGTTCAACCCTCTTCTATGCAAGGCAAAGCACTCCTGACAGATGGCCATCTGGTCTCTGTTAAAATCTCCAAAGAAGGAGACTCTACCACACTTGGAGATAATGTATTCCACTGTTGAACTGCTCTTACCATCAGGAAGTTCTTCCTAATGTTTAGGAGGAATCTCTTTTCCTGTAGTTTGAATACATACCAGGTTTTATTCTAAATTTGATAGGTGCTGTCAAAGTGCTGAACATATTTTCAGCGATAGCATTTAACACCCTGAATAGCTTCTTTAAAATTTAGACTACAACTCAGAGCGGATGTATCATCCTGTTGACATAGAAGCTACCAGCAGTCACGGGCTGTGAGCTAGGCTTAAGTTAATAAACAAAACGTTCTGTTGTGTATTTGAGCAAGGTTCAGAATCTAAGTGTTTTTGTGCTGGTCTGCAATACCCTACTGTAGAAAAGAAGAGAGGAGTTTTATGGCACCCTGAAGAATAACAACCAGAATACTCTGCCATGGCATATGTTACAGAACTTTACATGTACCTAGCTTTGTAGCAGAAGCACTAAGAAACCCTATTAGTGAATTGCAAAAATGCATAATGGGATATTGGCAAGAGTTTCCCAGTTTGCTTTGGCACTCCCTAGCCAGTGACTTGTTGCACATTGGGCCCGTTGTACATTGGTCCCAATGCTCATCAATCACTTTGTTGGATTCCCTATGTAGTAATGTAACAGCAGCCCCTTACTGGATAGAGATTTTACAGAACTGCCCAATTCTAATTCCCAGAGATGTAAGTCCACTTATGAAGGCATAAGTCTGTTACCATATCCTACCACCCCTTCTACAAGATATGTAATTTTCATTAATTGGAGTTTTTAATGACTGGATAACATGCTCAAGGTCATGCTGACCAGAGACATGTTTGAGGTCACGCTGATCTAAGGGTCATAAGCTGAGATAGGATTATGTGGAAAATGCCAATGCTGATGGGTTTGCGCTAATCCCTTCACCACTTCATGCTCTTTGCATTTTCAAACACACTGGAAGATGAACTTCCCAGACAAAGCTGCCCAGACAAGGCAATCACAGACCATCTCTCAATCTTACCCTACAGAGATCTTCCATATACACCCCGCCTGACAACATTAAGAGATTGTCAGGAATCCCATCAATTTTTTGTCACTCCAGAATTAAAGTAATCAGCCCATTCCGGACCCCATTGTCTGTCCCATGGGGAAGCCGTTATGACTTTACCAACAGATCTTCTTCAGGGTATGAAATAGGGTACAAAAACCCTAGCTTCAATCCCAGCCAATTGTAGTATGTAGTGTGCCCCAGACTGCCATTCCTCCATGCTACCCTCAAACACTGTCTGAGCCCCTCTACTGTGACCTCCTTCATCAAAACTGGTAACTATCACCTTTTCCACCCCAATCTCTCTCTATCCAGCCTTTCTTGCCTCATTTTCTGATAGCCTTGTATGGTTCTTAAGAGTGTCTGATTTCTCATATGTTTGTCAATTCAAATAAAATACAGTGTTTAACTTTAACTGGAGTCCTCTCTACAGTTAGCACTAGTATACAAAGGTGAAAAGATCCTGCCATTACCCTCCTATCACAGGCCTCCTTTGAGCTATAATTCCCCCAAATTCTAAGGAGATGCTGGCATTGTGGATGGACCCCAACATCCCCCACCTTTTAGGACAAGAAGTCCCATGAGCTTTTATGATCTTCAATAATTCTTAAGGGAGAAGAGACTGGGCTTTCAATTTTCTCAAATGTATTTATTTATTGAAACATTTCTATCCTTGATCTCAGGGCAAAGTACAGCCAATAAAATACCTTTAAAGCAGTTGAAGAGTATTTAAATTAAACACAATAAAAAAAATCCCCAAAGCAAACAAACCTTATCCTAAATGAAAACCTAGTCATGATCCCTGATCTCCCACCCTAAAGTATTTTGTGTGAGGCATCTTGACAGTCCTTCAGAAAGAAAGGACAGGATAGGAGAGAACAATGGTTTTCAGGACTACTATTACCAATAAAACTTTGTGCCACAATAACATTTTTGGTGTTTTCATCCAAAGTGCGGAAAAGCACATTTACAGTTTGTTTTTCCTGAGGCCTGTGCTATATGTGCTTATTTCTGGTGTAGAATACAAAACAGACAAGAAAATGAATTTACCTTTTTTGCAGGTTTTATATTTCTGTTACAGACCAATTTTACAGACAATCTGGTTTAAGCCTGATGTAAAACACTTCTATGTCTTCCAGATTAAAATTTGTATTTACACATTTTAATGTATTTTCTCAAAAACTAATCATTTTAAAACACATTTTATGTTAAAGTACACAATTTATTCTAAATAATGCATTTTCAGATGCATTTTGCTACATGTTTTTGAGCAGAGAAATGCATCATGAAATCTGGAGAAGTGGAAAATCTGAAGAGCAAGTCTGTTGTAATCTTCATAATAGTTTGTTTGAGGCGCAGTTCAGGCCCACTTGTATCAAAATCTGGAAAGACTGCAAGCATCTCTGCAGACTATGAGGAAGGGCAGGGTGGAAATGTGTGTGAGTTGATCTGCATCCAAACTGTATTACATACATCATACGATATGATAGCCATCTTTAAATATTTGAAGAGATGTCATGTAGAAGATGGAGCAAGCTTGATTTCTGCTATTCCAGAGACCAGAACACAAACCAATGGATTGAAATTACAAGACAAGCGATTCCACTTAAGCATTAGGTAGAACTTCGTCATAGTAAGAGCTATTTGACACTGGAAAAGACTGCCTTGGGTGGTAAGTGAACTTTCTTTGGAATTCTTTAAACAGTGGTTGGATGGCCATCTCTTGGAAATGTTTTAGTTGTGTATTCCTGCATAGCAGAGAGCTAAGAGTATAAGGCCTCTGAGGTCCCTTCCATCTCTGTGATTCTATGGTTCTTACTTCCAAGATGGTTGTTTCAGAATTCTCACAGCAGGGTTTCTTCTGAATCACATTTTGGCTCCATGATTCAAAATCACATCAGTGCAAATCTTAAAAGCTACACTCTAGAGTTGCACTGTCCTTATACCTGAATTTCACAGCCTCCTCCTCGATAATTTCAACAGATAACTGGTAAAATGAATGTGAAAAAGAGATGATGTGCTGTTTTATGCTGGCACCTAGAAACCTTTTGCTGGTCCACCTTTAAGTTTGAAATAAAAAAATTAGCTGTCTCCAGTCAGCAGTGAACATTGTTCCACAGTCAACAAGAGCATGGGCCATAAGTTAGGATTGGAAAGACCATTAATTATCATTTCAAAAGTTTAATAGAATATTTATGATATTATGATGGCTATGATAATGTGTTTAAAAATTTAAGATAGTGAATGGAGTGGATTATGAGTGAATAATGTTTCTCTGTCAAAGTCTTTTATAAACTGCTGCCTATTACACAGAATTTGTTCAGTGACTTGCATTTCTGTGTTGGTGCTATGAATTAGGTGCAGTGAAGCTACACCTACGTTCCTTCAGTTGTATTGCTGGATCTCTCTGTGTCTCTCTTTTCTGTAGTGAACAAAGAGGAATGCCAGCTATTCGAACAAATGTTGCACTTCACGTGCACAAGTTTTTTCTGGTCTTCTTTGCTTGAGCATTAGGGACTACTCTTGGTTCTGCATCCACAAACATTCTTGTGGGCATGGAGTACTTTCATACCATGCACACCCTGAAATTCTCAGTGGCGTTAAAAAATACCTCAGGTTAAGACACTAACTGAAAGTCCCCCTGCCATTTGATTGGATGATTGTTAATATTTCGGGACATACTATTGCCCTCTCAGTACTAAATGAAAATTAATAATTAGGAAGCTCTGCTAACTAAAACATAATTCAGGAAGGCATCCAAAGAAAAAGTGCCACTGCCATGGGTGACTTCAGTGATCCTCACATATACTGGATAAATACATAACGAGGAGGTAAAATTACTAGAAAACCCTAAACAAGTCAACCCTGGGAGACCTTGGCTACAGAAATTACTCGAGATGACCCTCAGTTTGAACCTCAGTGGTTCTCAGATCCCAGTGTGAGATGAAAGTGTAGCTGAGGCAGTTAGAGGCAGTGATCTCGGTGCTCTCAAAATAATTTATATGTAAGTGGAAAATTGCCAGTGAAGGCCATCACAATCACATTTGACTTGAGAAGAGGACACTTCTCAACAGTTGGAGGGACTGGTAAAAATGATTTGAGTTTGTTAAAACTGAAAAAGGAACAGTGAAGAGCTCCAGACGAATTTCCAGACTGGTGCAATGGGTATTGTAAGGCTGTTACCAGAATTTTGGCACCTACACTGAGGCATAGGGTTGCCAGAATGACAACTGGAGAGGGCTCCTCTATCTTTAATGGTCAAGCAAATGTTGCTTGATATCTGGTTGTATGACATTTTTACATTTACATAACTCTAAGTATTTTTTAAAAAATTCAGAGAACATTTGCCCTTCATTCTATAGGAACAGCAGTTGTGTAGGGACGAGGGGGCAATGGAGGCAGTTTGCCCCCAGCGGCAATTTCTTGGGGGCATCCCAGCTCTTTGCTTACCCTCCCCCATATGCTGTAACCCCACCCCGTCTGTTGTAGCCCTGCTCCATCCATTGTAGCCATGCCCCCACACACCATAGCCCCACCCCATGCACTGTAGCCATGCCTCGTGCCATAGCCTCGCCCCCACACACCGTACCCATGCCCCCTCCCACCCCCTTCCACACTCTCCAAGCTCTGCCACTGAGGAACAGCTTGACCAAACATGCCCCATTCTTTAAAAAGCCCTGCAAGATCGCTAGTGCAAGTCCAAGGAATTTCTACAGACAGACCCCAAAAGAATGAAACAAGTAGACATGGGGGCAACAACAAAGAAGCAAAACTGAGGAGCTGTATGGCAAGAAGCTGCACTTTTTTAGAAAATTCTGGAAGAGAGCAATATCTAGTCCTTAGTACAAAAGCAGTGGGCTCCTGTACATGTTCTCTCTTCCTAATATTGCAGCTTCAATGCCAGCTGAACATGGCTGGTCTGTGTTGCTGTGGAGACAGTCTTTCCAAGTAAAGGCACGTGCTGCCAAGAATTTAGAGAAAGTTTTATAAAAGTTAGAGAGAGAAAAAGATGCATGGGTTAGGGGAAAGAAAAAAGAATACGGAAAAAGTGTAGAAACATTCTGAAAATAAGGAGGGAAATGAGATTGGGCCTAAATACCCTAAAGACATGTGATCCAATCTGATTTTGGAAGCCAACCAGAGTCAGCCCTGGTTAATACTTGGATAGGAGACCAACAACAAATACCAGGTGCTGTAAGCTACATTTCAGAGAAAGGAACTGGGAAAACTACTTCTGAGTATACCTGGCCTAAGAAAGCCCTATGAAATACAGAGGGTCCCCATAAATTGACAGGTGACTTGAAGGCACATAAACACAGTGAGAGATTGGATACATATTCTTCTGTTGTCACAATTCATGGGATATCCGAACGTGTAAGCTTTAAAAAAAAATCCTCACCTTTTGGCTAGGTACAAAATTCCTCAGAATACAGTTGGCCCTCCACATTTGCTGGTTTGACTTTCTTGGATTTGGTTACTTGAGGGTTTCTCCAACCGCTGCGGCCCCCCCATGCTTCTTTTCAGGGGAATCCTTGCCTTTTGGCAGCTCTGATCATACTGTGCAGCCCTTTAAAAACTTGCCTCTGGTCCTTCTCCTTCTCTACCAGCCACTGCCTGGCCAACTAAGGATGGCTCACAGCCTGATTTCCCAGCACCAGAAACCCTCAGCTGATGCCCCCTCAGCACTCAAGGAAGGAGATGGGCAAGAGAGAGAAAGTACAGGGCCAGCGTGCCAATATTTTCTCTCTCCTTTCCCTGCCTTGGTTTGGACCCTGGCTGCTCTCTCTCCCCTTTATGCCTTGCCTGCCTTCACACACACACACACACACACACATACACACACACACATTTTGATATGTGATTTTTCCAGTTTTGCAGGGGTCCTGCCCCCCCAGCTTTAGTGAATATGGAGGGCTAACTGTACCACAGAAAAGGAGAGGAAGTAGGTTGAAGCCGTGTGAATGACAAAGTGTCATTCAGATCTCTAAAAAGAATCATACACAGTAATAAATATCTCTATCTCCTAACACATTTGTCTTGTCTGGAAGAGCCTGTGGTTCAGTGTTAGCAAATTAGACTGATACAGCGAAAGCCTCTGAATTTACATATACGTTGGTGGGATTTGAGCTCACAGTAGCAGATTAGAGATGAGGTATTCTGGGTGAGAGGGACAACTCAATGAAAATGACAGTCCAGTGTATGGCTGCTGTAAAAAAGACAAAAAAAAAAAAATCACAGCCAGTATTCTACATTCTACATCAGCAATGTCTCTTGGCCCAACTCCCACTCCCAAACCTGATGGAAATGTCATTCACCCATGCTCCATTGGCTGGCAAACAGATGTCCTTGTCCACATGTAGATGATGTCTGGTAAAGGAGGTGAGAGGGAGTTACAATCATGCTAACAGTGTCAAAATCATGGGTAAGTAGCAATCATTAACACGGAACAGTTAGTTAGATCTGTAACTGCTGACATTACAATGCTTTTATACAAAACTGGTTACACTTGGAATACTGGCCTTTGTGCCTCAACAAAGATACTGTATAACTAGAAAAGGTTATGAGAGCAAAGGCTTTGGGGCATTTAGGTCACGTTCTATATATAATAGTTACATATAAAGTTATGGATGTTGTGGAGAAAGTGGACAAGGAGCCGTCCTTCTCTTCTCATAATGTTAGAATGCACGGCCATCCATTAAAGTTGAGTGTTGGGACAGTCTGGAGAATAAAAGAACAACCTCTTTGCATGTTGGATTGTTAAACTAGGGAATTTGCTACCATAAGGTGGAGTGATTGCTGCTAATTTTGGACAGCTTTCAAGGGCAGTGAGACAAATTTTTGTTTAAGATAACACTGCTAGTAGTTACTGACGGTGATGGCTGTCCATTACTTCCAATATCAGGAGCTGTATGATACTGTATTGCTGTTGGTGGAGGTATTGTACGTGTGCCCTGCATTTAGGCTTCTCATTAAGGCAACTGGTTGGCTGCTGTGAGAACAGAATGTTGGACTGGTTTTGGTCTGGTCTCATATAGTTCTTCTTATGGTTATCATGTGTTTCATTTTCTGTTGTTTCATGGCCTGAAAACATACTCTTATATGCTGTAAATAGTGAAGAAATAAAAAAAAGTTGGCCCATCTTCACAAGTGGACTTAAGACTGCAGGAATTAAAACTGGTCAGTTTCTTAATGTCTATGTTCAGTAGAGTACTGCTGTAACATTCCTATGTATCAGAGCCAGCAAAGTGACTGATGTGCAGTGGGACCAGAGCATAATGTGATGCACATTGGCCCCAATGTGCAACAGGCACTCTTGCCGGTGTGCTGTTATGAATCTTCACAATTCAATAAAAGGATTTCTCACCACTTCTGCTCTGTATTGAAGTATAGTGTGAGGGTTCCATTCCAGCAACCCTTGCAAATACCGGAAATCATTAATGCTCATGTCCCATTTTATTCAATGGCAGGGATGTGCGCATGGATGCCTCAGTGCATCTGCATGCACGTCGCTGCCATTTTAGGTATAGAATGCTCCAAGATCACTCAAAATCACGGATCCAGAGGTTGCAGGTAAGAAGATCCCACTGTATACATAAAGTTAAATAATGTAATGTATACATAAAATTAAGTAATGTCATGTAGGATTCCAGTGGTTATCATCTAGTTTGGCTCTAGAACTGTTACTTTTCAGAACTCTAATGATACTCTTTGTGATACTGATCCAATACCCAGGCTCCCTCTTTTGATGTATTACAAGATAAGTCCTTACAGTGGCTTTTCTGTTGGGATATCCCTTAAGCTAAAAGAAACACCCACATCTTACTAAATAAATGATGAGACATCAATGATTTTCTGCCCTTGTGCAACAAAATTTATACAGAAGGATAAAAGAAAGTGCCACCGCCATCTAACGCTGCTGGCCTTTGCTTTTGCATCTTTTCCCCCAGTGTAATCATTCACTCAGTGTTTACTTAATAAAAAAGAGAGATTAATGGAAATGCCAAGGGGATGAAGGAATGTATTGGTGAAGGGAAGGGAAGCTTTGAAGTGAAAGAAAAACGAGCATCCATAATGGTAGAAGTGTGTTCAGTTGAAGTGGATGGATCATTGCCATTTTGTATGGGGACTTCAGTCAAGAAACTGCCTTATACTGAGTCAGACCATTCATTTCTTCAGCTCAGAACTATCTACAAGTTTATGGCAACAGCTCTTTAGGTTTCATGCAAGGAGGGCCAGTCCTTCTATAAGGCGGAGTGAGGCTGCTGATTTGGAGTGTCGTGAACAGGCAGCAAGTTCTTATTTATAATGAGGCATCTCCTGTTTGTCAACAGTCTGCTTTTCAATGATCTACTCTTTCAACAATAACTAGAATTACTTCCGTCCTCCACTCTGCTCATCCCACCCTCTCTTAAAACCCCATTGGATCAGAAATGTCCTAACAGAAAAGAGGTGCGGGGGTTGGATCATTGCAGGTGTACTTCATTTGAAAGTTTTTTTCCCACATCCTCCCCCATTCCTTGCTCCTCCTCTTCTCCTAGCTCATGCATTCTCATTGCACACACCAGTTTCTTGTGTTCATAGCAGACTCACCGCCACCCTAACTGCCTTAAAGACTGAGCTCTACATTTCAACCATTTCCAGTTTTGACAGTGCTCTGATCCCCAACCTGTCAAATAAGCGGGGGAAACCTGGATTTGTTTTGTTATTATTGTACAGTTGCCCCTCCACATTCACTAGGGTTTAGGGTCACAGGACCCCTGCATAAGTGCAAAAATCACAAATGTCAAAATGTGTGTGTGTATGTCTGTGGGAAGGGGGATGAGGCATGGTGGGGATAGCAGGCACCCAGGATCCAAATCAGGTCAGGGAAATGAGAGGAACTGGAGGTGGGTCAGCCTGGTGGCTGTATACTTCTTCTGTCACACCCATCTCCTTCTTTGGGTGGGTGGGGAGTAAAGGAGAAGGTTTGTGGTGCTAAGAAATCAGACTGTGAGCCATCTGTAGCTGTCCATGCAGTAACTGGTGGTGGAGCAGGAGGACCAGAGGTGGGTTTTTAATGGGCTATATGGCCTGATTAGAGCCACTGAGAGGGCAGGTTCCTCTGGAAAAGAAGGCCCTGAGGCTGGGGTGAGCAGGGAGTGGATATTCAAATCAGTGAAAATGAAAGTGCCAAAATAACCAAAATGCCAAATGCAAAAATAACATGGCTGACTTTAGGTATTATCAGTTTGCCAATTACAAGTTACGAATAACTAGTTTATTGTAATGAATTAATTGTTTTTGTGCAGTACCCTATGCTGTTGCCTCATGCCACTGCCATCCTCTGAGGCTGAGAAAGTTTGACTTAAGGTCACACAGTAGGCTTTCAGAGCTGAGCAGGAATTTGAACCCTTGTCTTGTGGAATACTAGTCCAGCACTACCCCACAGTGGCTCAAAGAAAAAAAAAGGATGAAAAATATGCAAGCAAAGTTATTTTTAAAAAATGTAGTAAAGGTTGACTATCCCTTATCTGAAATGCTTGGGACCAGCAGTGTTTCAGATTTTTTCCCCCCAGATTTTGGAATATTTTCATATATATAAGGAGATGATATACTGTTCGTTCAATGCAGGATCTGCTCTTTCATTGGTTCTTCTCCTCTTTCTGTCTTCTTATAGAGGACATGAGGGAATTACGAAGACTTGGTGAGAACCGCAGAGGCACTGCTTGCAAAGGAAGCTGAAGCGGGGCAGGGGGAATGCCAGGCCGAGTAAGAGACTTTGCAAGCAGCGTGTACATCCGTGGTCCCAAACAAGCTTCCCTAATTTCTTCATATTCCCTATAGGAAGAAGACTGAGTTCCGCTTTTCAAAATTTTCAGATTTTGGAGCATTTTGGATTTTGGGTTTCCGGGTATGGGATACTCAACCTGTATAATGGTGCCTAACTACTTGGATTGGTCTTGGAACTACACCAGCAAGTAATTACTTTTAAAGATAACTTTCCAAACTCTGGTATTATTTACACAGATTATTATGTGCTCTGGGTCTGTGCCATTTATTCCTCTGCCTGAGGTAGCAAACTGTCTTAGGCTTGCCTTGCAGATAGGTAGTCTTCCCAGCCTTTGTTTTTGCATGCAAACCATATGCTGTGTTGTTGTTATGTGCCTTCAAGTCTTTTCCGACTTGTGGCAACCCTAAGGCAAACCTATCATGGGGTTTTCTGTGGCTGAGAGTGTGTGATGTGCCCAAGGTCATCCAGTGGGTTTCCATGGCCAGATAAGGAATCGAACTCTAGGCCATTTACACATTAGACTGTTATAGCGCTATTATTCCACTTTCAACATCCCATGTAATGCTGGAATTGCAGTTTAGGAAGGGGCCTTTGGCATAATACCACTATAACAGTCTAGTGTGGAAATGGTCCTAGTTTCCAGGGTGGTAGTCCAAGGCTCAAACCACTACATCACTGAGCTAATTCCCGATGCACGATCCAAGCTGATTCCAGATACATTTCAGAAGTATGTTGCATTCTATTTTGATTAAGTTTCCTTTTCTAACTTAGCCTTAATAGATCTGTAGCTCTCATATTTCATTCGTGTGTATCGTTGGCTTAGACAGAGAGAAATAATATGAAAAGCCTGCATATGTGGAGACCGCCTGAATTATCAAGGCTTTGGAAACAGTGAGAAACTTTTCCGAAGGAATGTTGCAGAACAGAGACAAGTGACTGAGGCTGAGAATTCTTTACATGGCAAAAGTGAGAACCAGCAAGGGATTGATTTACCTTGAAGTATCTTTCATTTTACCCTACATTCTTGTTGTTTTCATTTTTTTTCTATGACACTAAGAATTTTACAAGCGGATGGTAGCCAAAAAGAGAGAGAGAGATCTGAGTACTGGAAAAACATTTCATCCACATTCACTGAGTTGAGAGAATCATATAACGTTGTGGGAATTTAGACAAATGATGTAATCGATTTTCATCACCACAGAGAAGGTTATTAATGGAGGCAGAAAGCTGGATATAGTGAAACTGTGCTAAAGGAACCAAGAAAACGTTTAGGGTGAAATACTTACACTGAGTGGTATGTGGTGACTTATATGTATGTGAGACAAAAAAACCATTTTTGGAGTTTTTCTCTGAATTTTAAAAGAACTAGCCATGATCCTGAACCTTACTGTCGTGTCTTACTTGGAAGAAGAAAGGGATGAGGAAAGCCAGAATGATGGGTCCCTGCTGGAGCTAGAGGAGGCTGGCAGTCCTGCTATGGCACCAGCAGAGACAGAGCCTGATCCATCCCAGACAGCAGCTGCAGATCAGCAGGAGGAGACAAAACCATTTTACCTTCTCACTTGACATAAATTGAAGCATCCTGGCTTACTAGGGAGCTGGAGGTTATGAAATGAGTGGTATGGTGATTAGAGTGACTATGGCAGAAGGCTCAAAGCGAGCCCAACTGAACACAGGCTAGAGCTCATTGGAAAGCCTGTGCCATGGGGTAGCGACTGTGAAGAAATCCTTCATCGCTGCCTCCACTGGATCTGCACAGTGTTGTTGGCCTTTTACATTCTGCCTCACAAGAGCAATACATAAACCACCTGGCAGCCTGCTGTGAAGAATCTGCACAGCACTTTGCAGATAAAATAACTCTAATCTGCTCTGACTTTCTTTAATCACTTTTTTTTAAAATAATAGTAAGAACATATATAAACAGATAGAACATATAGGTAATACAACATAAACATAAATTATACAACAAATAAATAATACAACATATACATACATACATACATAAATTGCATACATACTCTCTAACATTCAATTCCGGTCTTCCACATCTTCACTGGCTTCCCGACTAGATTATCCTTATGATAGTATGTTACCTAGGTAAATGAGGATCTATTTCCTCCCTTTAAATACATCAGGACTCTACTAATATAAACTTAAGTGTACTCCTACTGATTGCTTTACCTCTTTTATCACAATGTGCTCTGACTTTTGTGCTGTAGTTGATACAGGCCCAGTGAGTGTAGCTTGGATTCCTGCTTGTGGAGGAGGAGGAGTTGGACCAGAGGCGAGTTTTTAAAGGGCGGCACAGCCTGATCAGAGTCACTGATAGGAAAGCCTGCCCCAGAAAAGAAGCACCTGAGGCGGAGAGGGGGTGCAGGGGTTGGAGAAACTAGCAAATAATCAAATCTGTGAAAGTTAAACCTGGAAATGTGGAAGGCTGACTGTATTTTGTTTTCCATATTTGCTGACAGATTTTACTAGGAATTTGAGTGGATTCTGTCTCTGGTGCTTGAAACAACTTTATTGGTATGCTATCCATTCCTGGTTACTTTTCCCCCCAAGTGCTTTTAGTGCAGCTTCCACTTCACTTTCTAAAATTGTGGGTTCATCTCCATTTGGTTCTTGATTGAATGGATATGTCATCCTTTCATCTCTTTTGTATAGTTCTTCAGCGAAATGTTTCCATCCTCTTTTTATTTCTTCTTGATCATGCAGTCGTTCCTCTGCTGCTCATAGAGCATTCCCACTCATGGTTTAAATTTGCCTTTGATTCCTCAGATCTCATGAAAGAGGTTTCTTGTTCTACCTTTTTTGTTGTCACTGTCTATTTCTCCACATTGATTATAATAATAGTTCTCTTTGTCCCTGCACACAAGTCATTGAACAATTGTGTTCAGGGTTCTGACCTTTTTCTATTCCCTTTTACTTTTGCTTCTTGTCTCTCCTTAACTGTGTGAAGAGTTTCGTCTGTCATCCATTGAGGCTTTTCTTTCTTTTTGGCTGCAGATAAGTGCCTTTCTGTATTCTTTTCTCGCAGCGTCCCTAATTTCAGTCCAGAGTTCTTCTGGCTCCCGATCAATTAGGCTTAATAGTGCAAATCTATATTTTACATTATCTTCAAATTCTACAGGATGTTCTTCAGGTTTTGTTTTCTTTTGGTGTAATTATATCTGACTCAAAATGTCCAATTCCTGTCCAGTTTAGCTTACTCTTCCCCAATACTGCAATATTTACCCTCTTTGCTGGCATATAAGACTCACTTTTTTTCCTAAGAAATACTGTTTGAAAATGTGGTGCCTCTTATACGCCAGTGCTTCTTATATGCTGGCAAATAGTATTTGCTGGTGTATAAATGGGGTGCATCTTATACACTGGTGCTTCTTATCTGCCATCAAATATGGGTATACATTCCTTTTCTTGTTTTACTGTATCTAGCTTCTCCTGATACACAGTTCTCACATTCCATGTTTCTACCTGTTGTGCAGCTTCAGACTTTCCTTCCACCTGTGAACATGTCAACAGCTGAATGTCCTTTTGATTTGAGTCCAGTTGCATCACTAGCCACAGCACTACGATGAACTTGTCCTCTGATGAACCCCAGTAGTTTGCTGAATGCCTTTCAACCTGGGAGTCTCATCTTCAAGTACCATCTCTTGTTTCATTCTAAACTGCTTCTTCGTAGGGTTTTCAAGGTTAAAAGGCTTCAGGAGTGGTTTACTATTGCCTTCTTCTGCTCAGTACTAACAAGCGTTAGCTATAGTGCTACTGCTGTTGTCTCTGAGAGATCTTCTGCCGGTATCACCCTCCACTACTGCTGCTGCCCAGTAGCTGTCTGGCACATTCAGTCTGGCTCCTCAGCGAAAGTCTGTCAGCCATGGGAGCATTGCTACTGTCAACAAAGCCTCTTGCCTCACATGGGTATGCAATCTCACCATCATGGCAAGATAGTGCCATGGTGGGCAACAGTCATATCCTTGGGCATATATTCTGTTCTTGTGGTCATTTTGTGAATTGGATTATAAAATGTGAAATCATTTTCTTGAAAGGAGCAAGTGTGATCATGAGAAAAGGGGGGATCACACCACTTCCCCTAGAATTGTGGTGCTTGATTAATACATTCTCTTTCTGCTATGCTTTGAAACTGGAAACTAGGACTTATCTCTGCTATTTTCCACAAGGACAAAAATGCCGGACCACCCTCACTATCTACTTAGATGGCTCAAGACATTTTTCTGTCTGCAGCAAAAGACAAGATGGTGTCCCACTGCCATTTCATGTACAAAAGCAGACAAGGCTGGTAGCTGAATTTAACATCAATACTAGTGAGAGAGAGCATCCTTTCTTAAACCTGAGAGCAGCAAGCAGGCTTAGGGGGCAAACAGCAGGCCGTGTGGTACATACAACTCATTCTGTCCACACCTTGCCACCATTCAATCTTGCTACCTTGCTGCCTCACCTTGCCTCATTGTAGAGCTAACCTTGGCTTTCAGTAATTATTGGAGGCTTCTTTTTCACTTCCTCCTTGGCAGAGGACAGTCAAGGGTCTTGAAGATCTACACAGATTCTTTTGATAAAGCCATCCACAATGTTCCAGTGATTCAGAGCCTCTCAACCATGCCCCCTTTTACTTTTCAGATCAGACCTCAGCTTATACACACAAAAATAACCCCAATTGTGTTGTGGTTGACACAAGTGTTGGAGATCCCCAGCTTGTGTCTTCAGCTTAGTGTTAGTCTTTGTTTGTTTGGAAATGAGACATGCTACTTTTTGTCTAGCATTAGCTAAGGTGCCCAACTTCACACAGATTAGGACTGCTTTTTGTTTGATACAGTGAAGCCTTTGAGCAGTGCTCCCCAGCTCTCAGGACAGGATATACTGAGCCTGTTCCATATGAGTGAAGCCATTGCTGGTTCGATCCATGGGCATATCCAGTGCTATAATACACCACTGTAATCTCCAAAAGGATGGTACTGCCCACTCCATGCCTTGGAGAGAGCCACAGCAGGCAGGAGTGGTTAACTCTATAACTGTCTCTCAGAACTACTTTTTTTTTGGTTTCAAACTGTATTGTTGCAAGCTTGTGCACTGCTTTGGAATGTCTGCCACATACTGACTGAAGATGGTATTGCAAGTTTCAAACACCTATCACATGTAAATTAATTGTGTATTTTAAAAACCAAGCAAATTCCAAGCGCACACCACTAGAGTTCCACATGTGTACGCCATGTTTCAGGTATCTCGTTTTTACAGTCTTTGAGCTATAGCTCAGAAAGACTCATTTGCCATTATTATGGATTTCAGGAGATCTTTCACTGTTATCAATAAGCCCCATTCATATTGAGAGATTGCCTTTGGCTACTTAACTTAAACTAGTTTCTCCAAGGCTCTTTTTTAGTGGATGTGTGCACCTGCTTCTTTGTCCCAGTGGCAATTGAGCTTTAACAGCTGCAATCTTTTAAATGCACTTAAGATATCAGAAGCACTAGGAATCCATTACCATACAATCTGGCTTCTCGGTAATAGTTTTGTATTCTCAAAGCCAGAAATCGCATGTTTAATTATATCATTTTGCTGTTTGTTAAGATTTTGATCTTTTAAACACACTGGATAAGACTGTGGACTTTGATTTGGTGCAGTTGCAAACCCACATGTATTCATTTTGAGGGTCTCACCTTGCCATTTTTGCTCATTATTAATATGTCAAAGCATTTGGCATCCACCATAGGAGTAGAAGGTGGGAGATTTGCTAGAAAATGTTTCTGAAAAGGTAGGGAATATATTTTCTTCCAGACTGGATTACCTGGGGACAGCTGTTACTTTAATTTGCCTGCAGCATGTAGCTTTCTTGCATGAGTCATCCAATCTGTCTTATCACACTTACTCATTTGTCCTTCGAGATCACTTTGGCATTGTGCCTGTGTTGGATCCTCCTACTCGCTGCAATTTTTGTTCAGTAATCATGGAAGTTATATCAGCCCTGAGAACTTACCTGGGACATCACTGTAATTGGCAATAGTTCCAAGCCCACCTGCTCCAAAGTAGATGGGTACCATTATAGTTAATTTTAAAAAAAGATCATTCTTTTCTGGAAACAATTAAGATACTTACTTTTTAATTACTTATGAATCTGAACTATACAAGATGTTGTTCTCTAGTACAAAGCAAGCTCTCTTCCCATCTTTCTTGTGTTTGCCTCAGTATCCACAATAGAGCTTGAGGCAGCAGGGTAAGCCAGCACATGAACCTAGTGCTATTCTTCTCTACCACTTAGTGAAGTTATCTCCCTACCACCACCATGGATTGCCTGACTAGCGTGGTGATCTTGACCTATGGTTCCCTATGCATTTGTTCAGGAACTGAAGATTCTTTGTCTTATGTCTATCAAACTGTATTTAGCTAGAATTCAGTCCTGTGCATTTTTAACTTTTTCCCTGTTTTTGTGCACAGACAGTATCTTTAAAAGTTATGATTTTTGTCATGCAGAGCCTGAGATGGCAGAATTGTTAACATTATTGATGGAATTCCTGTGATACTATAGGAAGCCATTTATATTTCTCCTGAGCTCCCGTTGTGTTTACTCAGCCTACAGACAACTGCTCTTAATTCAATTACAGTAGTAGAGATAGAATCATAGGGCCTTTCCGCACTACACTGTTATAGTACTATTATTCCACTTTCAACATCCTATGGAATCCTAGAGTTTGCAGTTTAGGGAGGGGCATTTAGAATTCTCAGCCAGAGAGCTCATTGGCCTCAGTAAACTACAAACCCCTGAATTCTACAGGATGTTGAAAGTGGAATAATAGCACTATAACAGTGTAGGAAGGAAATGCTCTGAATTAGAAATAATAAAGTAGAAATAAAATAGAAGCTGGGGGCTTAGGTCAGAGGAATGGAGAAAGATTTAAGAAGGGTAAAAAGATCACGAGAGCCAATGTATCATGTAGCTAGGATGTTGATCACGTAGCCAGGGTGTTGTTTATTGACTGGCTGCGGTAATTGCAGATTATATATAAGCACTTTCCGGGGTCTGAGTGCAGGGGTAATTAGCTAGTAACAGCATGTGGTATTTGTGACCCCGGAGGGGCGGACCGAGACATGCCTGCGATCTTTGCCTGTGATCTTTGTGTATGCTGTGAACTTTGTCTATAAAAGAGCTGTGAAACTTGAATTCAGGGCTTTTGGTCTTTTGGAGACATCCAGCCAAAAGCCCGTGCGTAATAAATTACTCTTTTTCTTGCTCTGTGGTCTCTGTGTTCTCTGGGCTCCTGCAACAGCTCCTTGAATCATAGAAGCTTAGAGTTGGAAGGGACCACAAGGGCCATCTAGACCAACCCCTGTCCTGCAGGAATAGGTAACTAAGGCACTCCTGAAAGATGTCCATCCAACCCCTGTTTAAAGACCTCCAACAGCAATTATAGTTAAAAAAAAAAGTTCTTCCTAATATTTAGGTGGAATCACTTCCTGTCATTTGAATCCATTGGTTTGGGTTCTAGTCCCTGGAGCAGTAGAAAACAAACTTGTTCCATTGTTGGCATGATATCCCATCAGAAATGTAAAGATAGTTATCATGTCACCTCTCAGACCCTTTCCGCAACTCACCTTTTTGAGGAGCGGGGGTGCGGGGATCGCGCGAGCAGCCTCTAGCGAGAGGCTCTCACGTCCTGGTTCCTTCAGCTCTGCAGCTGCTGCTTGCTCGCGTGAGAGCCCCTCCTCTTCCTTCCGCAGTGCAGCCTGGGATTTTCCCAGGCTGTGCTGGGGCAGGAAGCGCAAGCACCACGGCTCCAGAGCTCCGCACACACGGCAAGTGCACGTGGAGCCCCGGAGCAATGTGCCATCGCACACCATTTTTGCCTTGCAGCCAAAAATGAAATAGTGTGTGATTGGCGCCTGCCAGGCCTTGGAGTGTCATGCAATTGTGAGTGCGTCACGTGGACCGCTTCTTGCAGTTGTGCGATGCTCCAGGGGCCCTTTCGCATGGCAAATGCCATGCGAAAAGCGCCTCAGTCTTCTTTCCTCCAAGCTAAACATATCCAGCTCCCTAAACCATATCTGAAATGAAACATGTCACCCTAATTAAACCTATGGGATTTGCTACCAGCAGATGGAGAAAAATAAGATGGCTTGCAAACAGAATTAGATGAATTCATGAAAGACTAGCATATTTACCTGGCGTTGCCCAGGATTTTATTTTCTCATAGATAATACTTGTTAGAAATACCTTAGGAATTACCTTGCCTTACCTTACGTTAGGGATCAGATGCGGTTGAAATACACAGATTTGAGATCCTGTGTCTTCGATTCCCCAAACCGTATTGTTGAGTACCTGTAACTTTTCCCCATATGTTATTAACCTGCAGAGGTTGGTTTCATGAGGGAATACACTGCCCTCCTTCTTGATGATAGGCCTTGTCTCCATAGCAACCACCTGAGCTCTCTGGCTGAGAATTCTAAAGGCCCCTCCTTGAACTGCCAACCCCACGATTCCATAGAATCTTCACAGCCAGGCAATCTTCTGAGATCTTTGCCTGGCTACAGCCAATCATATGAGGTCTTTGCCTGCCTGATGCAGACAAACAGACAAACTCACTCACAAACTTCAACTATTATATAGTACATAAGGATATCAGTACCAACTATTCATGAACAGCATTTATGCCTCTGAATTCTGAGGAACAATAGGAGAAGAGAGTGTTGTCCTCCTTCCTGCTGGTGGGCTTTTCCTAGGTTGACTGCTGGTTGACATAGCAAGTTGTCTGCTGTGGGAAACAGGCTGATGGACTAGCTAGGTTTTTGGCTTGATACAGGGGGCTTTTCATACATTTCTGTCCCTGATGTGATAATATGGAGGTATTATAAGTAAACAATATATGTAAATTTATGTATATAAACAAAGTATGTAAATTTGTTATTGTTATTTACTGCCCAATTTTGACTTATGGCAATCTTATAAATGAAAGATCTCCAAGTCACCCTGTTATCAACTGCCCTGCTCAGATCTTGAAAACCTAGAGCCATTTCCACACTACACTAGTGCTATTATTCCACTTTCAACATCCTGTGGCCTTCTGGGGTTTGTAGTTTACCGAGGCCAAAGAGCTCTCTGGCTGAGAACTCTAAATGCCCCTCCTAAACTGCAAACCCCAGGATTCCATACGATGTTGAAAGGGAAATAATAGTGTAGTGCAGAAATGCCCTAGCTAGAGCTGTGGCTTCCCTGATTGAATCAGTCTCCGTACCTATTTTCCTACTGTCTTCCACTTTACCAAGCATCATTGTTTTTTCCAATGAGTTGCATCATCTCATGATGTGTCCAAAATATTGCAGGCTGAGTGTAGTCATCTTTGCTTCTCGGGAGGGTTCAGGCTTGATTTGGTCTGAGATCCTGTCAGGATGCATAGCCCCTGCCGTGGGAAATGAGCTAGGTCTGCTAGGTGTGTACTGAACCAATGAGTCTAGCTATTGTAGAAGTGGTTACTATGTATATCTGCTAACCTGGGCTAAAATTGCTACATGGAATCCACTGTTAATTGTTTATTGCTACAATGTATCTGGTGCAAGGAGGAAGAACAGATATAGGCAAAAATAAAAGCATAGCCCGAAGAGGCTATCTGTTTTGAGAACCTGGTGTCTGTGAGCTAAGAAGCAGGAGATATGTACCCGGGTCAAACCAGTCAACCATAGGGGAAGTGGGAAACAAACACGTGACTGGGAATTGTACGGGAGGTGGCGTGATGCCTGGGTTTATGGCTTTCACCAGTCACAGCTTTGCATGTCTAAATTTTGGAATGGTCACATATAAAGATGTAAGCTACATGTATACTTTAGTCTCAGCAACTTCTATGGAAGTATGCTGTGTTGCTCATACCTATATAAATAAACTACTGCTTTACTCAGAGTGAATTTTGTGGAGGGTGGATTATCCAGTTCATGATAGATCCATTCATTTATCTTTTTAGGAGTCCTTGGTATCTGTAGAACTTTTCTTCCACACCTCATTTCAATATAAATAGTCAGGTTTATTGTAAATAGTAAATGTATATAGTCAGGTGAGATGAAAGTTGATTGAAAATGTTTTGTTGTTTGGCTTAACAAAAGCCTTGACTAACATTTAATAACTTTGCTTTGAATGTAGCAAATCCTCGTCCATCAGCTGGCTGATTAAATTGAAAGTGGAATCTCCTCTACCTGCTTGCTGATGATGTAAATGTTCTGAAAGTTTCTGGTTTATCTTCTCAGGCAGTTCAAAAACAAATGCTGAGGGAGTTTTTTCTCTGTGCTGTTTAGTGCAGCAAGTGTCATTGTGAGAGCACTGTGAAGGCTACAGATGGAACACAGACTATAAAAATCCCTCGAAAGCACGTGTTGAATATGTGATGATAATGAACCAAAATTAAACACAGTTCAGACTGATATGAATCATCCCCTGGAAGTTTAATTGGAATCAAATGATGTGCCATTGTTATTGTAACAAAGCTAAAATGGTTGGGAAATGGCAAATAAGTTGTTTTTGCTATCCAGATTATTAGATTGAAAAGAGAGAGGCATTTCTGTGGAATAAGCATTCATGAGATGACTTCAGTTAAATAAAACCTAGTGGGAGTTAGAGATGCCTGAGAATTTTGATCTTTGTGAACTCCAGTACGAACCAATCTGATCCACAACTTCCCAGACTAATGTGCAGACTGAAATTTAGTTGCCAAATATTCCTGCACAATTCCAGGATCAAAGAAATGTTAAAAGACACTTAAAAATGCAGATTTTGAAAGAAATCATGATAGAAGTATGTATTTGTGGAGAAAACTATATAAAATTCTCACTGAAATGCAAAGTTTAATGTGGATTTTTTTAAAAAAACAACAACAACAAATATGGAAATGAAATAGGACAGAAAGCATATCCCTTAATTTAAAAATAGAACAACATTTTCAGGATGCTTCTGAGAGTACTATTCAACTAATAAACAATGTACATGAAGAACATGGACCTTGTTTTAAAGGAAAGGTATCTTTCCCTCTCCTCACTGTTACCCCCAAACATAGAACATTTCCGCACGACACTCTTATAGCACGATGATTCCACTTTCAACCTCCTATGGAATCCTGGGGTTTGCAGTTCCGGGAGGGGCTGGCCTGTAGCTAGTCTGTAGCTTGTGGGAATATTCCAGAAAGTTGTAGATCGGGCAGGGAAACTGCTTAGAGGCCAAGGCCCAGTTTTCCTGCTGAGACCCTGGTGTGCTGGAACTTTCCCCATTGTGCACAGCAAACTCAAATGCCCCCATTTTCCTCTGTAATCCTTCTCTGAATGGTGAAAGAAAGCGACACAGCATCACTTCAGCCATTTTCTCACTAGCCTGTTATAGCGCGATGATTCCACTTTCAACATCCTCTGGAATCCTGGGGTTTGCTGTTTCGGGAGGGGCCAGCCGGAATCCTGTTTGTGGACTATGCTAGCAGTTGCGCTTTTTCCAGGCTCATGCAAGCTAAGGAAGACAAAATTTGCCAGCTGTAAGCAATCTAGTGCTTACTTCCTTCACAGCCACTGTACCTGCAGTCTTTTTCTTTGGCCATTTCTGCACTAGCCTATTATAGCGCGATGATTCCACTTTCAACATCCTCTGGAATCCTGGGGTTTGCAGTTTCGGGAGGGGCCGGACCCTCCCAAAACTGCAAACCCCAGGATTCCAGAGGATGTTGAAAGTGGAATCATTGAGCTGTAACAGGCTAGTGCAGAAATGGCCTTTGAGTTGCCACTGCCTATGGTCCACCAGTTCGCCTCCAGAGTCATACTCAAAGCTCTAAGCAGCCTAGTGCAACCTGCTAGAGCTCACAATCCCTGGCATAGCTTTTAGTCACTTATACATCATGATGAGGTGGTAGAGTAGGATTTTGTGCAGGTGTGTATGTTACAATTAATGAAATAAATATTGCTATTAATTGGGAGGTAGATTTCAGTCTGTTAGTATTCTAATAACATCTAACTTGAGGAGAAGATGAGTGTGGCATGAATGATGTGGCATCTGACCATAGTAGCCTCATCTTTCCTAGGGCTGGGACAGTTAGTATGAGAAAAGAACACATTATTCTCCCTTTCCATATGATTCTTCCATTCAGTTAACATAGAGATAATCGGGTAGCATTTCACACTTGATCTTATAACATATGCCTCAAGGATTAGTATTTTATGATTTACAGTTGGCCCTCCACATTTTCGGGTTTGACTTTCACAGATTTAATTATTTGTGAGTTTCTTTGACCCATCCCTCCCCCATCAGATGCTCCTTTTCCAGGAGAACGTTCTCCCTCAGCATATCTGATCAGGCCACAGAGCCTTTTAAAAACTTGCCTCTAGTCTTCCTTCTCCACCATCAGCATCTTGCCATCTAAAGATGGCTTGCAGCTCAATTTCTCAGCACCACAAACTCTCACCTGATGCTCTTCCACCCTGTCCAAGGACGGAGATGGGGGAGAGAGGGGAAGTATAGGGCCATCATGTTGACCCACCCGCTTTCCCTCTCCTTTCCTGGGCCTGGCCTGGCCTGGACCTTGAGTGCCCATTCTCCTCACCATGCCTCAGCCCCACTCCCATAAACACACAGACATGTTTTGATATTTGCAATTTTCCCACTTTTGCAGGGGTCCTGCATCCCTAACCCTTGCTAACATGGAGGGCTGACTGTATTTTTCTTTTTAGTGATGTAGCTTTGTGTTGCAGTAAAACCAACAAAAAGCCTTTGTGCTCCTTTAAAGATTACCAAATTGCCAGATGGCTATCAAATGGTATGGGACCTCAGTACCTGAAGGAATGGCTTTCTGGACTGAGATTTGCTGGAGGGGCCTTCCTTTGTGTCTTACCGGGGCTGCAATATACTATCTGAGAACATGGAAGAGGATTTTCTCTGTTGTGGTCCCCGGTTGGGAAATGACCTTTTTATGTAGGCCCAGTTGGCACTGGTGCTTGCTTCGTTCAAGCATGACATTAAAAATTGCCTTTTTATTAAGGGGTTTGGGACATGCATTGTTTTAAACTGTTTAAAATTTTTTAAAATTGTCTAACTTACTTTTAGTCTATTTCAAACATTTTCATCATTTTCAATTGTAAGCTGTTCTGAAGTATTACATTGGGTAGTGAGATATTGCGATGTAGGGCTGAATGTAACAACAACTACTAGTAGCAGTACAACCACCGCAACAACTTGCTATATAGCCTCCAATATTTCACAAATGAAAACTGGAGCACAGGTGGCCAAGCAGCATCACAGTGTGGTCAAGATGGCAAAAATGATCAGTGATGAAGAACACACAAGCTAGAAGAGGCTGCAGCAGTTTGCTTTTGCCTGAGGCTCCTTGGAAGGATAAGATTCTCCCAGTTCTCTCCTGTCTCCCCTGCTGAGTCAATTGAGTGCAAACTGCTTTTGCATTTTGAACTCAGTTTGCAGCAATTGAAGTAAGGGGGCACAAAGGCTTTTTTGGTTTTACTGCAACACAAAGCTACCTCACTAAAAAGTGAAATACAGTCAGCCCTTCACATTCACTAGGGTTAGGGGCGCAGGACTTCTGCAAAAGTGGGAAAATTGCAAATATCAAAACACGTCTGTGTGTCTGTGGGAGTGGGGCTGAGGCATGGTGGGGAGAATGGGCACCCAAGGTCCAGGCCAGGCCGGGGAAGGGAGAGGGAAAGAGAGTGGGTCAACACGGTGGCCCTATACTTCCCCTCTCTCCCCCATCTCTGTCCTTGGGCAAGGTGGAAGGCATCAGGTGAGAGTTTGTGGTGCTGACAAAGTGAGGAGGTCGGAGATGGAGAGAGAAACTGGGATATTTGAAAAGCAGCTGAAAATGTGGGGTGATAGAGAGTTAGCCTATCCTTGCCACATTGTGGCAGTTGGAGGGTATGTGAGTGCATCATATCATAGCTGAGTATGGTAGCATCCCACCATAGTTGGAACAACTTCCTTCAGTGGGACTGGAAGGGGAACAATTCTTCCTCTCCCCTGGCAGCACCCCCCTCATGTGCCCTCAAAATCTGCTCTAGGGGCTGGGAAGGCCTCTGGAGTTTTTACATTACAGAGAGTTGCAGCAGGGAAGGGAAGACACCCATGTTTTGCTAGAGAAAGTCTACTAAAGGAACACTGAATTTAAGCTACAGCTTTTAAGGTGCCCCAAGATTCTCATTGATTTTGCGATCCAGGCTCCTATTCTGATCATTTGTTTCCTTCCCACGTTTGCCTTCTCAACTGGTTCTGTCCCTATATGTCAGTGAACCTGGCTTTCATCACCTTACCTTGAAATTTATCCATTCCTGCCTGTTTCAGTCTTATTCTGCAGTACAGGGCAGGCCTAAGTACCTTAAGGTGCTAAGTCCTGTCTGATCTTGGAAGCTAAGCAAGGTCGGGTCTGGTTAGTACTTGGATGGGGAACTGCAAAAGAGTATCAGGTACTGTAGGTTATATTTCAGAGGAAGGAACTGACAAAACCACCTCTGATTATTTAAAAAATTGATGGAGTCATCATACGTTTACAGGTGACAGTATGAAGGATTTTTGGAAGCATTCAGAAGACCTCATTCAAAACTAGAAGGGTATGGAGATAGATCATTCAACAATGTACAGTTTTGGGATGCAAAGCCAGGATCCTTCAGATTTCTCCTCCTCTCATTCAGTTCTTCAGTGCTTTCTTGTTGAAATATGTGTGTGTGTGGTTGCATGTGTGCGCACGCTCTATACTCAGTCCTTTGTGACTAGACATTTAGAACCGTGTAAGATGTTTCTGTTGGCAAAACATGACAAAGATGATTGAGATGAAGGATGTTCAATTCCACGTTGCTAAAGCTCGCAGTCTTAGAAAGTGAGAGTGAGTTACAATTCCAGAGAGTAATTTTAAGTACTTCTGGCTTCAGTCACTTTACTTTTCACTTTTATCTATGGCTCTGAGTAATCCTGCTTGGTTTGTGGTAATCATAGGCCCTTTCCACAGCTTACCTTTGTCCTGGCGGTGCCCAGTGACGATGGCAGCGGTGGCTCTCCCAGGAGGGGAACAAGATGGAGCACTCCCCTCCATACTGGCGGTCTCCAGGAACCAGGAAGTATGATGGCCCCTCTTCTTCCTGCGGCAGTGCAGCTGGGTACTGTCTCAGGCTTTGCTGGGGCAGGAAGTGCAGCCATTGCACTTTCAGGGCCTCTGCAGACAAGGTATGTGCGGGCACACAGTGGGAGGGTGGCACAATCGACGGACATTGATGGGGAAAACCTGTTAATCATGTGCGGTGCATAAGCATCATCCCAGCCGCACCCTCCTCCTGTCCCCATGGCGGGTTGGGTGTGTTGAGCGGAAAGGGCCATAGTGTCTTTCACTGTTCTAAACATAATGACCCATCCATGTATGGTGGAACCATGACAGTTAAAGTGGAATCATAGTGCTATAAATATGTGTAGGGGCCATCCATTCCTTGTACTTTTTATGTCCCCTCCTTATCTCCCCTCCTCAGGCCAGAGTGACAAAAAATACCTGGATCCCACAATAGACCTTAGTGTGAACTGGTCCAGTTTTATCTCAGCAGCTTTATTTTAGCTTTTACTGGGAGGGGGACATAGAGCTGGTGGAAAATGTAACAATAATCACTATAGGTGTAGTAGTAGAAACCTGGAATCAAACCTCACCTTTGTGACAAATTATGTCTTGCTATTGTGTGTGTGTATGTGCCTTCAAGTCAGATGGAAAATATGGAAAATATGTGGCATCTCAAGCATGAAATTCACTGAGTAACCACCATCCAGACATTGCCTATCAGGCCCTTTCTGCTCCACCCTCCCAATCCACCATAGGGACCAGAGAAGGACAGGACCGTGACAACACTTGTGCACAATGTTATCATGGCCTGTCCTCCTTCTGTCACCAAGCGGTGCAAATGCGCTGCAAATCATTGCCGTGTGCCTGCATTTACCTTAGCTGTGGAGCCCCTGGAAGCTCAATGGCTGTACTTCCTGTCCCAGCACAGCCTGCAACAGCACCTGGCTGCATTGCGGTAGGAAGAGGTGGGGCCATCGCGCTTCCTTCTGCAGTGAGCAAACTGGCACAGAGGGGAACGTTGGTGTCTTCACTCCCATCCCAGCAAAGCTGCTGCCGGGATGACACTGGGATGACCCAGACTCAGGTAAGCTGCGGAAAGGGTCTCAGAGTAGTTAACCCCACACATTTTTTGGACAGAAGGAAAATCACCTTACAACACTGCCCTAAGCTGCTAAAAATCTAACCCATTAATAATTACAGGATGTTAATATTTTTACAAATATAATTTAAAAAATAAGTATGAGTTTTTAAAACCCACACTCAATCCTCAATTCCTGTTTTGAGTGAAAGGGGAAGAGCCACAATTTGTGTTGCCTGGAAGCCATGCCATATTAGAAGTGACTTAGGGAGCTTGCTGCCTGGACTACAGAAGGTTACGAGGTGACATGATAACTATGTTTAAGTATTTGAAGGGATGTCATATGGAGGATGGAGCAAGCCTGTTTTCTGCTGCTCCAGAGACTAGGACACAGAGCAATGGCTTCAAGCTATAGGAAAAGAGATTCCACCTAAAAGTTAGGGAGAACTTTGTGATGATGATGAGAGCATTTGGACTGTGGAATATGCTGCCTCGAAGTTTAGTGAAGTCTCCTTCTTTGGAGGTTTTTAAACAGAGGCTGGATGGCCATCTGTTGGGAATGCTTTGATGGTGTGTATTCCTGCATGGCAGGTGGTTGGACTTGATGACCCTTGTGGTATCTTCCAACTCTATGATTCTGTGATTGTTTCTGTGGATTGGTGTGTCCATGAAGGAAGACTTGGAAACTAAAAATTCTCACAGCTCCCATCTTCTTGCTTTGGCATCTCTCCCAGTTATGAACACTTTTTCTTCTCATAGCTCATCCAGTCTGGTCATATGTATCCAAGTGAAGCAGTTTTTATTTCTCTGCTTGCCCCTTTTATTTCCATGGTCCAAATGATGCTTCTCTTGTCCCAGTGTATATCCTAGTAATTCCCATCAGTTACTGCAGCTTTTGAGTCCTTAGCTGAAGTTAGCATTTTCCCTTGTCCTGGTATGTTTTGGTGCATTTTTAATTTCAAATTGGCATGTGCCCCTGTTGCTGCAGCTCATTTGGCAGTGCCTTATGAGGTGGACTGAGAGTGTTAACTTCTCATGCTTTTGCAGCCCATTGCCCAATAGCATATTTAGCATAAACAGTGCCTAGGGTAAGTGTGGAATTTGTGCCCCTACCTTTTTACCCCTACCCCCACCCCTACATGCACAGCTTTTTTGCACCCGCTCCGGCACTGGAACCCGGGAAACATACCCTACTTGCCCCACCTTAGGTATGTCAAGGGAGGTGGATGATAGGATTTAAGCACACTGCACTAAATCCTCCCTCATACCGCTGCACTCTGAACAAAACGTGTCCAGAGGCAAGCATAAACAAACATACAGCAGAGTTAGAAAACACAGCCACAACAAGCGTGGGCAGCAGAGTGTAACATGCAGTGCTAGCTCTGACCCCAAACTGCACACCGGTTAGGAACACTAGCACACAGTGTTGTCACCCAAAAATACCTGGAGGCTTTTATTCTTGCAGTTCCAATATATACATCTTTACAAGGATTCGCAGATCCTCAAACAAAGGTTCAGCATTCCATCATCACATCAGGCAGAGGTTTGCTTGGCCAGAGCTTTGGCAAGGATCAGGGAGACTGAGAAAAAGACCTGTCAGAGCTCACCTCTTTATATACAGGGACCATGGCTGATGTAACCCCTTCCCAGGATTGCATATCACTATGACTCAGCCTTACTGTCCCATGGGTCATTCCCTAGGTGCTTTCCCACATGCATATCAAAAGTATTTTAAATTAGGGCAAAAGTCACAGCAATCTTTTCCCAACAAGATATGCCTCTGCCACTATCCCCATTTGATTTTCCCTTTTGCCCAATATGTTTCCAGGAAAAGGAGTCAACCTCCCACAAGGGTTCTCAATTTTTGATCCTCCAACTGTTTTGCACTTCAGCTCCCAGAAACTTCTATTAACATGGTCAATTATGATGGATTCTGGGAGGGCCAAGGCACCTATAGTACCAAAGGTTGAGAACCATTGCTGGACTTTAACACTATTAACACTATTAGTCTATTATTGTAAGCTATAGTAGGATCACTTTGTGTTCCTCTGTGCAAGAGGTACTGGAGGCATTGGAAAAAGCCAAGGAAGTGTGTGTGTGTGTCTCATACCCCCCAACATTTCATGGATGAAAATCAGGACATGTGTGGCCAAGCAACATCAGAGTGCAGTCAGGACGACAAAACAGCTTAATGAAGAAGAACACACAATCTAGGAGAGGCTGCAGGAGTTTGCTTTTGCCTGACCTTACTGGGAAAGGCAAGATTCTTCCCCTTCTTCTCCTCTTCTGCCTGCTGAGCTAATTATGTGTGCATTTTGAACTCAGTTGTGCAGCAACTGAAGTAATCTGAAGACAAAGAGGCAAAAGGGGAGAAAAGAGAGAAACTGGGACATTTAAAAGCAACTTAAAAAGTGGGACATCAGAGGATTTATAAGAACTGCCAAATTGGAATAGTTGGAGGATGTGGTATCTGTATGTGTGTATGTGGCAATACCACCAGTAGCAGTTTATAATAGAAACACTAAAATTCTAGAGAAGTTTTTACAAATTATAAGGAGGCACCAGGGAGAAAGAAGACCATGTGACAATTGCAACACATCTGAACACATATCTGGAGGCAAAATGGGGAGAGGTGTGAATTCCCTAGAGGCACCTCTATCAAACTTCACAAACCATATCACAAGCAAGGCACCCAAAAATGAACCAAAACATGCAAAGAAATTACAGGTGAAAATTTTCTGTTTATCTAGACCTTTAAATGTTGACTATCTTTTGCAGAAGGTCTTTTAACCTGCATGTGTTGCATTGGTGATGATGGTTAAATGGTCTTTTAAAAAATGTCTTAAATTAAACTTTTTAATATAATTGTTGTATTATTAAACTATTATATTATCCATTGTTTTAACTGTATTTTGTTTTAATGCATATTGTGGTCTGCGTCACTTCCCACGTTGGGAGAAAGGCAGGATATTCATGAAATAAAAAGCATAAAAATTAAATCACGTGCACCAGATGGTACCAACTGCTGGGCTGGATGAGCCATTATGCAGTTTACCAGTACTACCTTCAGCTGATGTTATCATCTGGGCAGTGGTGTAGCTTGGCGTCAGCAGGGGAGGGGAGGGTCTATGGTGCACGGGGGTGGGGCAACAGCATGCAAGGAACAGACAATGGTGCACTGGGGGGAGGCAATTAAAATGATCAAATCATTAAAAAAATGCCATCCAGGGCACATCAACCCCCATGCCCCCCATCCCTACACCACTGCATCTGGGGGCACAAACTCAGAAGATCTCTTTTCTTAAACCATTCTAGATTGCCTACTATCATATTATCTATCCCTTCACTCATTCACTTTTTCTCAAGCTATGGTGACGTTTCCTAAAGTTGAAGGTAGTATGTACAGATGTTGTTGCCTTAACATACATGTTAATTTTTGTATCTCACCAGCCTCTTTCAAGGCTCTGAGTGGTGCATTTCAGTCATTTTTTTCTTTCTTACTCTGTTCTGTACCAACCGTGCCATCCTCCCCTCAGTCTGAAGAAAAGAGCAGATATGGATGTTCTTCTGTACTATCCCTTCAAGAGGCAAGCTTGGAAGGTATTGGTGCCAGGAAGCCATACTTGCTTGCACTTCTGTGCAGCAGTTAGTAGGAGTGGTTGAGAACCACATCACCACTTCAGAAGCCAGAGGAATCTTGGACCTATTCAGTTAATTCATAGAGATGGAAGGTACCACATAGGGCTATGTAGTTCAACTCTCTGTAGTAAAGAGGTACTGTGTTTGTTCAGAATTAGATGTTGTTATATGTTCCAAGAGATTTCAATAAATGGCTGTTGGTGTAGACACCACTGTATACTGCTGTTTCTCATATTCAAAGTGTACATTCCATGTTACTCTTATATCTTTAAAACTTAAAAAGCAAAAGAAATACACTATTGGATGTACTGATAGATAAAGCACTCTTTCTGTGCATGGGATCCACTTTCTATATTTCTTCAACTAACAGAAATGTCAAATACTAAGTTAAAGAATATGTTGACATGTATTGACAAACTGTATTTGGATTATTAATGCAAGTTATTAAACTCTCTTTTGCTGCTTTGCTTGATAACAAATTTGAACTGATTGAATATCTTCATTCCACCATACTCTTGCATGGCTGCTGGCGATGCTTCCCACAGCTTCAATGTTAGCCTTTGCTTTTATGGTTGTGTTTAAAGGTTTGGGTGCCAGAGTACACTGCTGGGAGTTGTCTACACTGAGAAATTCCCTCTCCTCAGAGAGGACTGCTTCTTCAACTGACTTCTTAATGATTGTGAAGACAGTTTTATTTCACTGAGCCTTTGGGCTGATTTGAGTTTTATTGTACCCCCTACTAGGAGTGAATCTTGCTGCTGATGCTGATGCTTTGTAAATAATTTTTAAGTCTGTGTTTTTATCTTTTATTGGCTGTGTTATTTTAAACCACCTTGGGGGGCCATTTCAGGCAGGTAAAAATACTATTTAATGAATGAATAGCCCTGATAGGAGGCTTTCATGTTTTGCTTGCCCTGAATTTGACCATTTCAAATATTAAAGAGACAGGACTCTTTGCAAATATTTACGTGCCCCTCTTCCATTCCTGAATCCTGAGTGTAATTTTCTCCATTGCACTCCCCCCTTCTCTTTCTTTCTCTCTCTCTCTTTCTCTCTCTCTCTCTCTCTCACATACACACACACACATCTCAGAAGGACTTGAACATGCTTCAGGCTAAATGGGTGGTAGGAATGCGAGCAGACATATAAACCCTGCCCTGGACATCCCAACCCTCCCAAGAGTATCTCAGACTTTTAGGTACTGAACATAAAGGTCTGAAGAGGGCCCTGTAACCTTGTTAGACAAAACACAGTTGCAGGATCCCAACACTGATAAGGCAGGACTCCCAAACACAGGAACCGTGTACTCATATGCAGATGAACATAGCTACAAAGTCCTCTTCAGACCTTTGCATTCAGCACATGAAACTAACTCATTTCCATGTGCTTGCAGACAAGTATCAATGGGGTTTACATGTATAGTCACATTCCTGTCTCTTGTTTTAGCCCTTTGTGCATTCAAGGATGCCTGAACAGGGCTTTAGTCTCACTATGCTCTCTGGTCATCCTGTTTGTATTGGTTTTCAGAGCTTTGTGAGTTGTTTCCTGGGTATAATAGAACTTGTTTTGTCAGTAGCTGCTGTGTTCTATGTAGAAAAGAAGCAAAACAAACATAAAACAGCCATGAGGTCCACAAGCAAAAGCAAATTTGGGCAACTGGGTAATTTATCTTTTGCGCCGGGTTGATTTCATTTTTGAAACATTAAAATATTACAAGAGTGAGTCTTGGAAAAAGCTCTCTGGAGTTTCAGGCAGACATCTCTTAGCTGTGATGTTTTTCTTGGTTCATTTCTGGAAGGTGACATGTTGCAGTGATTAGAATGTGTCACTGGGAACACTCATATTCAAATCCTGCTCAGTCATGAAGCTTACTGGGTGATCCAGGGCCAGTCACTATTCTCCGGCTTAACTTACTTCACAGCATTGTTGTGAAGATGGGTGGCGATATTGCACCACCCGTGGTGCAAGGTGTATGCTCACCTTAATCTTTATGGACAAAAAACAGACTATAACTGTGATTTTTTTAAAACAAATATATTAGATGGATGAGCCAGCAGACAGTAATGTAGACTTGAGCTGATTGACTCACACTCAAGTCGGACTTAAGTCGCTTCACTGACTCGACTCGGTCTCGACTCAGCAATAAATGATGCACTTGACTCAAAACTTGTATATTTTTAGTGATTGACTTACTGCTCTTGGTTCAGTAACATAACACATTCATCCAGAAACCTTCAGACTTAATGCTTCCTTCTCTTTTTGCCTACTGGTCACATGACAATCCGTTTCAAGCCCAAAGTGTGGATGCATTTCTCAGAAGGGAACAGTGGACAGGTTAGGCAATGGGCTTGAGGCAGGTTTGAGGTCTGCTCAGTAGCCTGTCCCTGCTGCATATCGGAGGAGCCTTGTAAAACATTTCCTAAGAGCAGAAGACAAGAGTTGCCTCCAGAGTGCAGGGTGCATTTCTCAGAGGGGAACAGCAAACAGGTTAGGCAACGGGCTTGAGGAGAAAAGATCCTTCCTTCTAAAGCTTTTGAAGCTTCATTAATGAAGAGTAAGAAGGATCTCATTCCCTACTTCCAAAAAAGCCTCCAGCTTCTGAAAAGAGACGTAAGAAAGATCCTGTTCCCCCTTCTGAAGCTGCAGATGGCAAAATCACAAAAGTGGAGGGCTGACTCTGCTTAAATTACTAAAACTGACTTTATTTGATGCTGTTCAGAAATTCTGGAATATAGCTTGGGATATAAAGTTAACTCCCACCCTTGAGACTTGGGGCCCTCTGCACTACACGGTTGTAGTGCTATTATTCCACTTTCAACATCCTGTGGAATGCTGAGGTTTGCAGTTTAGGGAGGGGCCTTTAGAATTCTCAGCCAGAGAGCTCTTTGGCCTCAGGAAACTACAGACCCCAGAATTCCACAGGATGTTGAAAGTGGAATAATAGTACTATAACCGTGTAGTGCAGAAAGGTGCTTGACTTGAAAGTATCTTCAAGGACTTGACTTGAGACTTGGAGTAAAAGACTTAAATACATCACTGCCGGCAGATGAACCTCAGACCTCCAGCATACAAAGCACATACTTTACCACTAAATTTAGCTCATCCTCATTCTTGCATGTTGTACATTAATTTATTGAGTTCGTTTATTTAAATTATATTCTTGGGCTCTTTCTTTCTTTCTTTCTTTCTTTCTTTCTTTCTTTCTTTCTTTCTTTCTTTCTTTTTTTCCTTTTTTTTCTTTTTTTTTCTAAGGAACTGAAGATGGCCAGGAACAGTAGCATTCTGAGAAAAGTTTAAAAACACAATTAAAACATGCTAATAAAAAGGAAAAAAAACCTGCCTCACTACTATAATCCAGTTTAGACACCAAGGACTTGTCTGAATAAAAAGTTCTTTGCCTGCCTGCGGGCGGACAACAAGGAAGGGAATGTCAGCCTAGCTTATCTTGACAGAGTTTGGGGTGCAGTGTCCAAGAAGGCCCTCTGTCTTGTCCCCGCTGAACGTGTAGGACATCACAGAAGCCCTTGTCAGGCAGGAAATTGTTCTTTGCAACAAGCAAGCAAAAATGTTGGCTGTATCTAGCTCTCACTCTGTAACAGAAAGTGAAGCTGTGCTCACCATTTTCCCAAGTTTTAACAAAGTGCATGGCAATACTTCTTTTCAGTTTAAGGAACGCGCAAACCTTGTATTGTTCAGTGAGTGGGTATTTTCAGGTTTGGCCATTTGCATCTCTCTCTGCCTCTCCGCTGCTACCTACCTGCCTACCTACCTAGCTACCTTTCTGGTGCATTTGATAGTACCGGGGTTGGGGGGTGTTTCAAAATGAAAGCAGTCAGAGACAAAAGGAGAATGAAGATGAATGTTGGTGTTCCCCTGGGGTTCATGGCTGAAGGAATTAACACAGCTTGGCACTCTACCCTAGCTGTGTTTGTTTCCATGGCAACAGCTACGTACATGTTTCAGACTATCTACAGTGACACAGTTGCAGAAATAGTAGCTTGCAGGTTTCTGATATCGCATCAGTGGGCAAAGCAGCACATAACGCTGTCTTAAGTAAGTGTGAAAGAATTTTACCAATCTAAATTCAAATGTCTTTTAAAATTGATTTTGTACAAGCTAGTCTAAAGCTTTGGGACCTGGCATTCTGCTCGGGCCCTGGAATGCCACGGTCAAAGTTGAAAGTTGCAGGAGACCGTTCAAGTGGTCTGCATTGATTTGGGCACAATGATGAAATGGGATGGAATGCCGCTGCATGCTGATGAGGGCAAAAGCTTTTTGAATGGAATTGTTTAAGAAGCGCGTGGTCACAGCAAGATTGCATGGGACGTTTCGGTCTTTCCTTTCCCTCCCTCCTCTTTCTTCCTCCTCCTCCTCTTCTTCTTCTTCTTCTTTCCTTTTAATTGATATAGGCAGAGAATGTGTATTTGTCTTAGCACGCTAGCAGGTTGACTATGGAGTCTTGCAAGACTTTAGACTTCATTGTCACTGATACTGAGGATGTTTAAATCACAAAGCCCTTTGCAGCTTAGAATGACTTTGCTCCGTCTCCTGCCCACCGGCTTGATTTGGGAACACTTGGTTTTCCATTGTCTTCTTAGACTGCTTTTGTGAATAGCAGCTCTCTTTTCATCTGACCCTGATTCGTCTTTGACATTTTGCTGTCACTTTTTTTTTTAAATGGGTACCTGAATTGAGAATATGATGACAGCAAGAATATATCTTAAGTGAAGAATAGAACTGTTGCGGTATTTATAACAACAAATGCACACTTGGAGAGGACAGGATACTTATCGGCTAATTGCGTATGAACTAGGGAAAAGAAAATGCTCATCGGGATTCAAGCAGTAGCTTATATTTGAGTTCTGTAGATTCAAGCTGCTATACTGAATCTTATGAAATTCACTGTCTTAGTGATTGATTCTTGGGATGAGAGAATGTGCTGAACCTGTTGTTCAGGTTCCTTGCCAATTTTATGTTTTTAAAGGCAGATAAGTAAAAGGCACAATCCAGTCTCTCTGTGCTTTCCCTCACTCCCTTCTCTTCCTACGCAAACTGCTTCATGCACAGGAATCCCTGAAGCCCAACCTTTCCCCCTGTTCTCGCCTTCCCTCAGAGCCCTCCTCCACATAGGGCACAACCTGGACTCTGCCTTCAGTTAGTATGTGAATGGTGCCAATCCCAAGCAAATCTAAATATTCAGAAAATGCAAATTTGCCTTAATTACTTTTGGAAAATAATATATTTCCAAGAGTTCAAAATTGAATCTGAAATTATCCGCAACTATATATGAATGCTGACTAGATTCACCAAATTTTGGACATTCACTAGCACGTTCGAATCAATACACATTTCCTGTGATCAGTCATGTTTTAAAGAGGATCACTAGTTTGATCACAAACATAATTTCTCTGGGGTTGTTGTGTTGAGAGAGCTAGATAGTCTGCATCAGAGTTTAACAGGGTATACTATATGTTCCTGAACTCCTATTTGGCATCTAATATACTACAGATTCATTGTCAACCTCACTTCTCACCTTTTGCATAGATTACTTGTTGCATAGTTAGTGTGACCGATTTCATCATGCAGATTCAATGTGTGGCTCTTCCACATTCATGGCTGGCATCGGTATCTAGAAAAGTTGAGCAACTACCTGGTGATCCGTTCCATGGCCATCTCAAGCACAGTGGCAAGCCAAGCAGCTACCTGGGTTATCAAAATTACCTGGAAATTAATCATAGCCTTGGGGACCTGAGAGCCACTGCAGACATTTCAGAGAAGAGGGACAGAGGCAATCTGACAACTCAGCTAATCAGCTGGGTGATTTACTGTGTATTTGTACAACTAGAAGTTTACTGGATATATTGTGGGAGATGCAAGTAGTAAAAGACCTTGGCTGAAATCCTGTTGGTGTCTTATGCATAAGTATATTCTCCAATGAAAGAGCAGAACTCTTTTATGTGATGGACAAAGAACACATTTGGGCTCTTTCTGCAGTATCCTTCCATCCCGCCATGGGGATGGAAGAGAACAGGATGCAACAACACTTCTGAATGATGTTGTTGCAGTCCCACTCCTCTGCCATCCCCAGACGACACAATAGTGGATTAAATCATTGACAGGTTTTCCTCGTCAGTGACACACAATCGTGCCACTATCCCACACTTACCTGTCCTGCAGAAGGGCAGGAAGCATGATGGTGGCGCTTCCTACCCCAGGGCAGCCTGGGAAAGTGCCCAGCTGCACCGTGGAAGGAAGGAAGAAGCGTGTCCATCTCACTCCCTTCCGCAGGGAGCTGGTGTGGAGGAGGGCACACCCATCGCCCTCCCTTCCCAGCAGAGCCACTGCCAAGATTGCCTCAGGAGGGCCTTGCAAGAAGGTAGGGTGTGGAAGGGGCCTCAGTCCAAATTGTGGAAGCAGAGTTGTACATGCAGTTCCATTGCACATGGATGTACATGACTTGTGGATACAACTGTGCATTGTACCTTCAGTTCTACACTTAGTGTCCTGGTTCAATTGCACAATGTTGCCATTCAACACAAAGGGTGTGTAGCATTGAGGTTTACACTTTACAACCCTGATATTGGGTCTCAGTCAATAAAAATGAAAATATGAAAATTATATCCTGATCAATGCATATTCAGTTTGCTGTTATCCAGTTGTTCAGCATACAAAAGCTGGCATCCTATTAGTGACATACACATGAATAAGTTGTGCTACAGGTGTAGGGTAAACTATTTGACACTGCACAATGGTCACATTCCACTAAGAGTGGCAGAATTAGGGCTGCAGATAGGGTGATGCTGTACGTGAGGGTGCACAAAGGGTATATTGCTCAGAGTGAATGTGCAACAGGATCCATTTATGTGTAAGCATTGCACACCTTGGATTGTGTAATGCTAGTGTAGCATATCTCTGCAGATGAATGCTTACTCTGCACTGAACAGTTGTACAACTGTGACCAACAAGTGTTAAATATGTGTGTGTGTGTGTGTGTGTGTGAGAGAGAGAGGTTGTGATTTGACAAGAACAATATGAACACTGCAATGAATTACAGTTGGCCTCCACATTTGTGGGTTTGACTTTCATGGATTTGATTATTTGCAAATGTCTCCAACCCCTGCCACCACCACCCTGCCAATCTCAAGACTTTCTTTTCCGAAGGAGCTTTCTCTCTTGTGGCAGCTCCAATCAGGCCACGCAGCCCTTTAAAAATCCACCCCTGCTCCACCTCTTCCTCTCTCAGTCGCTGCCACGCCAGCTAAGGATGGATTGTAGCCCAGTTTCTCAGCAACAAGGATTGGCCTTCCATGAACAGGAGGGCTCCCCTTAGGGAAGTTTCTTCTGCTTGACTTAGGGTGATTCCCCCTCCCCACTAGGTACAATAGCTTGTCTCCTTCAGCAGGGTCCCTCTATATAACATTTTCATGGTAGTTGAGGGGCTGCCATAGAAAGCAATGAACAGAGAATCTGTTTTCACCTCCCTGGTGGCACATGCCTAAATTTGGATCCAGTCCAGAGTGCAACAAAACTGCAATTTCTTCAATCTGTTTGCAGCCCTAATAATTCAAAAGGTGTAAACAATTACCTTTATCATAGAATTCAACTTTATTACTTTTTCAGAAGTAGTGTACTCAAGTGGCTTCTTTGAGGGTGGGGCTGTTCCCAGATGCCTTGAACAGAACGTAGCCCAGTACTGCTCCTCCCAAGAAGTTAGGAAATTTAGCTGGCAAGTCTCCTGTTCAAAGATTAAGGCCACAGAAGAGTCATTGCTGGCGGGTTCTGGCAAGGAGATGCTTTCTTGTCTCGGGAATGGGTAGGTACAGCAAGTGGCAGGCAGGTGGCAGTGAAGAGCAGACAATGCAGGTCAATGAGTGCAAGCTCAGGCTGGCAGACTGTTGATGTATTAAGATTCTGGACTGAATGAAACGTTCAATGTTAAGAAGAAGGGATCTCAGAATGTTGCTTCAGTGGTGATCAGAAGTTTATTGAGGCTGGCATTCTGCTGTAGGAAGCTATCTAGGCTTGGCCCTCCTTCCTTGGCCCAGCAAGAAAATAATCTCTCCATTAAGGGATTAGCCCTGTAATTCTGACCCGTGTTCTGCAAAAGCACTTTTGAGTCTTCCTGGAAAGTGGCAATGGGGTGTGTGTTAAAAGTTGTGGAAGGGGTTCTGGGGAGGGGTATTTACTAGAGTACCAAAACACAGAAGCAGAGAGAGATTTCTGGAGGGAGGTAGCCAAATCCTTTTGGAGATTTTTCTCCCTTCATATCAGTAGAGTTCTGCAAGAAGAGCCTTGAGCTTTTTGGTGTATCTGATCTACTTCATTAATTGTGAGACTTCCATTTGTGGATCTAGAATTCTGACAATTAGTAGAAGTGTATGGCTCCATTCTATACCTGTGATTTCAGTTTTGCAATTCTAGCAGCCACTAAGAACTGTGTAACTGGGATGCAGAGTGAAGCATGAGCTTTTAGGGTCCCTTCACCTTACATATTGTAGCACTATGGTTCTACTTTAACCGCCATGATTCCATCCTTTGGAATCTTGAGATTTTCAGTGTAGGAAGAAGTGTGTAGAATTCTCAGCCAGAGAACTCAAGTGCCTCCCCAAAGGATTCTACAGGATGCAGGCATGGCAGTTAAACTGGAATCATAACTGTGTAGTGTGAAAAGGCTCCTAATCTGCTTAATTCCCTGGTTGAGAAAGCTTAAATGCGCAGTGTAGCATTTGCTCCAGGCTATCAATAGGATCTGGGATGAGGTGGAATGAAGGGGCTCGTGTTTCCCTCCTTAAGCTAGAGGAGCCCACTCCTCAAAAAATGAACAGGCATCAAGATTGGACCACCAAAAGATTCCTACATGAGACCCCTCAGGAATGGCTACTGAGAGGTGTACTAAATAATCAAGCACACACACAATTTTTTAAAGACAGCTACTGTAGTTGATGCCAGGGCCTAAATATCCCAAAGGCACCAGATCCTGTCTAATATTGGAAGCTAAGAAGGTCAGCCCTGTTTAATACTTGGGTGGGGACCACCTATGAGGACCAAGTGCTGTAGGCTGTATTTCAGAGGAAGGAACTGGGAAAACCATCTCTGAGTATGGGGTTACCATGAGTCAACAGGAAACTTGAAGACATATGCACACACACATAGTTGACCCCTCCTATGAACATTAAAGACTACATAAAGTGTTTCCTGTGTATATCTGTGTGCGAGTAAGCGACACCGAACACATGAAGGGGACTTCTAGTACCTATTGTGTTTACAAGAATCTTCATATATAAGGTCGATGGAATGATAGTGAATGTGAGAAATAATTTGCTGTTCCGCTGACTGTTCTCTACATCTGATTTTCTACACTTTAGGCTTGGTGGATATACATATTTTTGCATTTTCTTTTCATACTATTATGTGGACACTCATGTATCCTCTAACATATCTCCAGAGCTTTTGCCTTTAAGGTTGTGTGTACTGGAGGGAGGATGAGCACCAGTATGGTGTAGCGGTTTGAACATTGGATTACAACTCTGGAAACCATGGCCATTTCCACACTAGACTGTTACAGCACTATTATTCCACTTGCAACATCTTACGGAATCCTGGGGTCTGCAGTTTCGGGAGGGGCAAGTGGAATGTTGCAAGTGGAATAATAGCCGTAGGATGTTGCAAGTGGAATAATAGCGCTATAACAGTCTAGTGCGGAATGGCCCATGGTTCAAATCCTTGCTTGGCCACAAAAACTCACAGGATGACTTTGGACGAGTCACATTCTCTCAGCCTCAGAAGAAGGCAAAGGCAAATCCTTTCTGAACAATTCTTGCCAAGAAAATGACAACAACAACAACAGTGAAGGGAGGGATGTGATAGCACAGCTTATAAGGACTTTTGCATTCACTTAAGGCCTTTTTTTTTTGCTTTCCTTGATATGTTAATTGTATTTTAACAATTTCCTCAGTTTTGTAATATTGTGTTTATTATTTTGCCATAGTTTTAATGATAATTGGTTTACTTCATGCTTCTGTTGGTGGTGGTTGTTATTTTAATGCCACGCTTGCCATTTTTATTGTTTAGTAAGGAATATACCTGCAAGGCAAAATGAAGAACTACAGTGCTGAGCCCACCCTAACTGAAAGTTAGTTCTGGTATCCCTGGGGCTACCTTCTGCCTAGAACACTAACACATCGCTTAACTTTCTGGATTTTGGACTTTTCCCATGTGCTCAGTGTTGCCTAGGGCTCAGAAATGTTATTTTTTTTTGGATGTCTGCTTCTCGAATCCCCCAGCTAGTGTGGCCACTGATCATGCTAAGCTGGGGGATTCTGAGAGCTGCCAGTGCCTCTCCTTCAGTTCTAGTATGGGTAGTTTGTTTGTTTGTTTGTTTGTTTGTTAGTTGTTCCATCTTTCTCCCAGCCTGGGATTCAAGACTGGGTAGAGTTATTTGACACTGACTCTAAGGTCAGTGATAACTCCTGGTGGGGGAAAGGTATGACTTTAAGGCCATTTCTGCACTACACTGTTATGGTGCTGTTATTCTGCTTTCCACATCCTGTGGAGTTCTGGGGTTTGCAGCTTACTGAGGCCAAAGATACTCCTCCCTAAACTGCAATTCCCAGGATTCCATAGGATGTTGAAAGTGGAATAATAGCACTTTAACAGCATAGAGTGGAAATGGCCTAAAGTCAATGATAAATGAGGGTGGGGGAAAGTGAGACCAATCAGAGCTGGTGGAGTCCAAAAAGGGAGACCTACCTGCCTATTTTCTTCCTTCTCTTAGCTTCCCATTGAAAGTATGACCTGTCACAGTCGGGAGCAGCACTGGGAGGAGACTCCCAACTTCTGGCTTGGGAGAAAAGGAAACTGGCATACATACCTCTTCATGCTGCTTGCTGTCAAATCATTTGGTTCACTCCCCTACTCACTGCCTGCTCTGCAACAGTGGGACATGTGTGTGTGTGTGTGCGTGTGTGCGCGCGCACGTGCACATCTCTTGCTCCTATACCTTGCCACTCAAGGCAACTGTCTCTGCAGGCTTCATGGAGAGACCAGCCCTACTGCGGTCTATTAGATACATATGAATTCAGGGGAAGAGGCATAATTTATAAGGGAATGAACGTGAGAAAAATGTGCCAGGATCTGAATCACCTGATGTATCGTTAACTATTCTTGTGTAAATCACCTGTCAGCTACGGATCCAAATATTTATAATATCAAGCTTCAAATACTACTGTGATCATGGTTTTAATATTGTTATATATTTTTTTCTGTTTAGTAGATAGTCTGATTGTCTTTCACTGTTGTAGTTGGAATAAGAATATAATTCACATAGCTTTCAAAAGACAGTGAAATACAAAGCAGGCAAGCATGAAGCAAAGGTAATGCCACTTCCCATATTAATTTCAGATGATTTAGGTGCAACTATGTTTTTCCTTTACTTGCAGAATATGGCTTGGTTGACTTATCTGTGGATCCTCTGTGATAGCCTACTGTGGACATAATACTCAACATGGAGTGTCACCAGTATGGACTACAGAGTGCCCACATCTGCATTGGTACCTAACAGTGGGCTACATCTAATTTTCACAAAAACAGAGTTCTACTCACTCCACAGAGTGTCCACATGCTCTCCTCCTTGTGCCCTTTAATGTGCCCCCAATGGCTCCAAAGGATATGCCAACTCTCCAGAATAAGTTGGGAGATAAACAGGGAGCTGCTGGAACAGTGGCATTACACTTTGTCTGCAATTTCCATTTTGCTGGCAGATGGACAACAGCGGACTCAGTTTAGTTACAGGGATTTGCTGGGAACCAATATGCAATAGAATGTAGAGAACAGAAATGCTGAAGCAAAGCTTCTGATGTCCAGAACACCATCTGGATACCCACCTCCTATGTTGCAACCTGAAGAGAAGGCATGCAGAAAACAAACCTTTTTCTTGGAGAATTACCACCTTTCATTAACTATGCAACAGCAAACAGACTCTAATCAACAGGGATATTTTTGCATATTTAAATTATTATAACCTGCTTATAAAGATGTGCAGACTGAACTAAAACAAGCAAAAAGATTAAAACACAATCATGGGTAAATGTAAACACACATTTTCTGAATCTTGGACTGGTATTTAAAAATGAAAATCAAATAAAGCAAGTATCGCAATGTCCAAATGTCTGCCTATCTATGTGGATATTGGAAGGATAAACACGAGGCAGACGAATGCTGCATCTTCATTATTCTCTCTCACTGGTGATTCAAGATCCACTGTGTCAGTGGTTTCAGATGTTCAGCCTTGACTATCAAGGAATCCCAAAATATCTGCCATTACAGCTCGTTGCAAGATTCTGATCTTAACTGGTATCTATGAGCTGTGCTAGCTCATTTTGGAGTACACAGAAGGTAGATCTCTGAAGATGGGTTTCCAGGTGACTTGCAGTAGACTGGCATTCTTGCTACCCCTCCCTCGGTAATCAATCTCCATAACAATATACTTTTCCCCACTTCAGTTAGGCTGCTGAAATAAAGAAAGCTTGGCGTAAGAAGGTATAGAATGACAGGGCTGTGAACTCAGTTCCATTTTGGTACATTTTTATGCTCAGAATGTGGTCAGAGCCAGGATGTCATTTAATAAGAAACCTTTGTCTTTTGCTCTTGACTCATGGTGGTGGGTCTTGAGGGTCTAGGTGTTAAATTTTATTTTTATAGTAGATGTGAGAATTCTGGAGTCTACCTACCTGGGCTACACCATGTCCAATCAGGACCATAGTTAGCTCGTTATGGGACTGACTCCAAAGTCATGATAAGTACATGGTAGAAAAAGCAAATCAATAAGCTTGGGATGTTTCTTCTGCAAAGACATGGAGTTAGCCCCAGAAACACCAAGCTATCCAAGTTAGAGCGGAACTACCATTACGTGGTGGTTCTTAATACCCGATTTAGATAGCCTTATTTAGAATGATCAGTGATACCATAAGCTGCTGAGAGTGCCCAGAGAACAAAGAGAGGTCATCCCACATGGTGACCAAGTTTTCATTCTAAAGTCAGGCCTGAAATCCAGCTGAAATAGGCCTATATAATTAGTTTCATTCAAGAGACTCTGGAATTGGCTGACATTTGTCTCTGCATGCACCTGGCCCAGGCAAGGGATATTGACAACTCTACTATTGCTGTCGACATCTTCCAAGTCTCTGCTGGGCTTCTTCATTTATCATCTTTTTTAAAAAAAAGACTCATGGTGACCCTTGTAACTTTGGAGGCTAGGCTGTGACCTTGATCAAGTTATATATGTCTTGTACCAACCCTTCTCTCAAGGAGGAATTTATAGTCTCCTGGACCAGACTGGACACGCCCTCTTCATTTGATGGAATAAACCAAGAAGGGCAAAAGTCTGACATGGGTTGATTGACAGAACTTGGCCACATCCTTGATTCTCAATGAATCAAAGTCAACCAATAAAAATGTAAGTCAGTGCTCTGAATACTTCTGTGAAAGTGCCTGTATTGACTCTGGAAAGTTTACTGCATAAAAAGGAAAATAGGCCACAGAGGTTCATGTCTTTTCGAGAAGCTGGTCTGCCATTATGGATCTTGTCACTGAAAAGCCCCAAAGTTCCCTGGAACACTGTTTGAATGCCAAATCCTGAAATGAAGCTGATTCTTGACAGTTAGTTCTCCACTCTCACTGCATGCTTTTTTTTTTTAATGTGAACCACGTGGGAATGTTTTGTTAAATTTTATTCTTGTCCTGATAGTACTTTTGCTATGATACCTTCCTTCTGACTTGTATTTAACTTCACCTGCGACGTATTAAATGGAATGCATTGGAGGCTTTGGGTAGAGAGAATTGTGCATCACCGTAAGAGTATACTATTCTTTTAAAAAAATACATATTCCAGAACATGGATCTTGAGGTGATTTCTCTGTTTGCAAATACTCTTAAGGAATTTCATTGGAATGGCTTGTTCATGCAACATTCACTCATGATCCCATCAACTGCAGCTTAGGTCCTGAATCACTCCCATTTATTCATCTTGCAAAATGGAGTTATCTTAAACTCTTGCAACAAAAACAATAGGATCCTGTGGCTTTTTTCATTAAACAGTGAGATTTTGTGGACTGTATAGTAGATGACTGGAGAACTATCATAGATATATCATTGTGGATTATCATGGATGATACAATCAAGAGCAGAATCCTGTGGCACCTTAAAGGCTAACAAGGTTATTATAGCATGATTTCACATGGACTCTAACCTACTTCATCAGGTGCATCAATTATCAAGAAGTGTGGGTATATGTGCATTACACATGGTTATGGGCAGGAGTATGCAGTGTGAGTTCTTTCCATCAGCAAATGAAAACTTTTCTAACTTGCTTTTAGGAACCAATTGCAATGGCCTTGAATAGCATGCTGTACCACAGATTTTTATCTTTTGCTTTTTAGTGGATTTGTTTTAAATGGTTTCAATTTGATGGAAAGTTTTAATTGCATTTTAGCTAACTATTTTGTATGTTTTAAGGTAGTCTTTGTATGTGACTTCATTTGCATTTGCTACCTTCAGTCCTCATTTTGGGGGAAAAGTTGGGACATATGCTATGGTAGTAGTAGCAGTAGTACTTTCTGCTTTTAATTTTTTTCAGACCTCACTGTCTGTAGTCCCACATTCAACTGTGTGTACCGTACACATACCTGAAATTCTGGATAACACTGCAAGCAGCTGATGAAGTGGACTAGAATCCATGAAAGCTTGTGCTATTAAAAAAAATGTGCTAGTCCTTAAGATATCATAGGAATCTTTATTACTTTTGCTGTCATATCATCTTTGAGGAAGTTGCATGGATGACCAGTTCCAGCAATGTCTTTTCATGTGCAAAAGGCATACTCAGAGCCACAGATGCAAAATATTACCATATTTGCTGGTGTATAAGACATACCAGCGTATAAGTCGCACTCCATTTTCAAACAATATTTTTCAGGAGAAAAAAGTGAGTCTTACATGCCAGCAAATACAGTACTCTGCAATCAGCCAAAAGCCAGTAGAACCTTGTTCACTAGGTTTCAGGTAGGCAGCCATAAATCTTAGGCAACCATACTCAAATGGTGTCATTACACTGCTCAGTTATTTTTTCTCTTTTCTTTGACCTGATTCCTTCCCATGTAAAATAAATCAATACAGCTGGCCCTCTATATTTAACTTTAATGGATTTGATTATTTGTGAGTTTCTCCAGCCCCTGCCCACCTCACCTCAAGCGCTACTTTTGTGAGGGAACCTTCCTTCTTGGCAGCTCTGACGAGTGGTTGTCTGTGCCCTCATACATTAGGAACTTTCGCGCCTGTGCAGTAGCATTCGGAAGATTCTAGAGCTTGTTAGCTTGGAGGGAACCTCTCCCCCACGCCGGTACTGCGCATGCTCCTCCTGCTGAGCAACGGTCTCCCCTCAGTTCTTTCTTGTCCGCCTCAGCGTACAGAAGGTTCTTCTTGTTGGCTTGTGCTTTTCTGCTTGGTTTTTGGATTTTTTGGCTTTGACTTCGGATTTTGGATATTGACTACCCCCTCTCAGATTTCGGACTGTTTCTGGTATAGTATGATTGGTTTTGACCCATTTCTGGTTGTTTGCGTTTTCGGATTTCGGACTTGGATTTGGTGTTCTCGGACTTCCCTTTTCTCCTCGCTTTGTTTTTCCTTATGTTTTATGTCGGCTCTGTTTAAGCACTGCGCCTCCTGTGGAAGGAAGGTTGCCGTTTCAGACCGACACGCGAAGTGTTTATTTTGTCTTGGTGAAGGACACAACGTGCAGGCTTGCACCTTTTGTAGAGAGTTCACCCACCAGACACTCCAGAATTGAGCGGCAAGACTGAAGTCCCACTGTTGGGAAGAATCTCTTCGGGCTCAGAGGTCTGAGACTACACCGATGGTCGAGAAATGCCCAACTCCCTGTTCTTCTTCTTTGGCAGCAGTGGTGGCTGCCGCGCCGTCGACATCATCGGGATCGGTACCGGGCTCAGTGCTGATCATGAAGTTGCCGAGAATCCCTAAGATCTCGGCAACTCGGGCACGTGAGGACCCTGCGGGCTCGCAGGCTTCCTCCTTCTCCTCCAGGCCGCTTACCCTGGCCCAGAAGAAGCGTCCTGCTACTGAAGGCGCGGGGAAGGAGAAGAAGAAGAAGAGGAAGGAGAAATGGCACTCTCCACCGAAAGTGGCGCGACCACCAACACCACCACCCACCCAGCTCGCCAAGGAACCTGAACCGATGGAGCTCCCTGAGGAAGAGGAGCCTCCGGAGGAACAGGAAATCCTCGAGGTGTCAGACGAGGAGCAGGCCGTGCAGGCCTTGCCCTCCCAGCCGCCCGAGCTTATTGCGGAGACTACCCCGCCAAGTCACCGTCCAACTTCGGCAGACCGCCGAGAGGAGGCTATGGTCAGGCAGCGACCAGCCTCTTGACGCAACGAATCCCACTCTCCGGAGCAGTGGGCCAGGCCTCCATCCCTGCGTTATCAGGAGATGCGCCTGGAGAGGATTCGCTCGGGCGAGAGCGCCTACTCCCCTGCCTACCTTGGAAGGTACGCCCAGGAGCAGGTGTGGCACGAGCCAGCCGGCTCTTACCACTCATACTCGCCATCCTACAGGGACCAGTACCATCCAGATCCACAGTACTGGTCACCTTGACGCCGGTCTCGCTCGCCACCGCGGGAAACCCACTACTCCCGCTATGAACGGTCACCGCTGCTTCGATCTCCGAGTCACCGAAGGTCCCGGGAGCCCTCACCCCGCTACAGGGCTGTTTCACCACCCCCACGGACGATGGCCACAACTACTCATCCGGCACCACAGCCCACTGTGGCCCAAATGACGGTGGCCGGCCTGTCTACAACGCAGGTGGCACACTGCCCTCAGCCCTCGGTCGTGCCCCTGCAGGTGACTCCAATACCGGCCACGACATCGACCGCACCTACATCGACGCAGCCTGCAGCTCCAGCGGTCACCCTGGCTCCCTTGGCCCATAAGCCGGCTGAAGAGAAGGATGCAGAGCGGTCGCCAACTCCACATGCCGACTCCTACGACTAGGACACTGATTCTCCTGAGTCCATTCCCTCCTCTCATGAGTCCCCTCCGCTGGCTTCTGGGGAACCAGGTCCAGAGTCTGCACCGGAGGATGTGCGCCAGTTCTCCGCCATCCTCCTCAGAATGGCCACGGCGCTTGGCCTTAAGGTGACCGAGCCTACTCCGCAAGCCCAGGACCCGGTCTTCCAGTATTTGGAGACCTGCCCACCATCGACCGCACCACTGCTGTTCTTGCCAACTTTGGTGGAGGCAATGAAGCAGCCGTGGGCGAAGCCGGCGTCAGCACAGCCTATCCCCCATAGGCTGGAGCATCTGTACAGGACGCAGAAGGAGAACGCGGAGTTCCTTTTCATCCATCCTGTACTGAACTCCATCGTCGTCGAGTTGGCCCAGACAAAGGGAGGCAATCGAGCGCATACCACCCCGCTGGACCATGAAGGTCGGAAGCTTGATGCCTTCGGTCGCTGATTCTACTCGGCGTCATCCTTGGTAGCCAGGACGGTCAACACGATGGCTTGCCTCTCGGCATACCATCGTAATTTACTGGACCAACTCGCGCCACTCTTAGCTGACCTGCCGGAGGAGTCACGCGCCTCAGCCACCCAGATCTTCAGCGAGGCCGTTGTGGTGGCTACCCAACAGATCGCCACCTCGAGGCACGCCGTGGAGGCCACCTCAAGGGTGATGGTCTGTGCCATAGCCCTCCAACGTCATGCGTGGCTCCGGTCCTCTAGGCTCCAGGAGGACAGCCGTTGACGGATTGAAGATCTTCCGTTCGACGGCGAAAGGCTCTTCCATACCTCCACAGACGAGGCCATGGATCACCTCATCAAGGCCCGGCTCACGGCAAAGAAGATGGGCATAAACCAGCCTGCCCAATCCCGCCGTACCTTCCAGCCGAGGTCTTCGTGGAGAAGGTCCTCCTCATCTTCTGCGTACCAGCCACAGTCTCCGCGATCGACCGCTTCGAGGCCATCAACATCTTTGGCCTCACAAAGGCTTCCTAGACGGCGCCCATCTTCGTCGTGGAAGAAGTCTTCCTCTGGGGCGAAGACCCGATTTTGATGGTCTTCGCAGGACACCACCCATGCCATCTTTCGCCCTTCCAGCAGACCTGATCTATCATCCGAGCCTGGCCAGGCACCTCGATCAATGGCGGGAGATCACTGTGGACTCCTGGCTACTTACCATCATCCGCCTGGGATACGCCATCGAGTTCCAGGATATTCCACCGTGGGGTGTCTACTACTCCACCCCGGCCAGCTCGGCCCTGCTGGAAGAGATCCAGTCCCTCCTCGAAAAGAGAGAGATTGAGAGACTCCCGCCTTCAGCCAAGACCACCGGCTTCTACTCGAGGTACTTCACTGTACCGAAGGCGGACGGTTCCCTGCGACCCATCCTAGACCTCCGAGGGGTGAACAAGTACATCCACTCCAAGAGGTTCAAGATGGGCACGCTGCCCTCAATCCTCCCCTTCCTCTGGAGAGCGGACTGGTTTGCATCCATAGACCTCAAAGACGCCTATTCCCACATCTCAATCCGCCGCAGCACAGACGATACCTGCGATTCGCGGCCGACGGCACCAGCTACCAGTACCGGGTGCTGCTGTTCGGCCTCTCCACCGCGCCGTGGGTATTCACGAAGTGCATGGCTCCTGTCGTGTCCTTCCTGCAGACGAAAGGCATCTCCATCTACCCTTATCTGGACGATTGGCTATTGGTGGCGTCCTGCAAACAGAAACTTTACAAGGACATTCATCGGACTTTGACATTGCTCACGTGGCTCAGACTCAGGGTCAACCCCAAGAAGTCCCATCTCGAACCCGCCCGGGTTCTCGATTTCATCGGGGTGACCCTCGACGCGGTATTGGCCAGGGCCTACCTACCGGACGAGAGGGCGCAGACGCTCTGTCGAGCAGTGTCTGCCGCCTTCCGGGCTCCGACGATATCAGCCAGGACGTTACAGCAGCTCCTCGGCTACATGGCCTCAACCACCTCCGTAACCTACCTCTCCAGGTTACACACGTGACCGCTCCAACACTGGTTCGTCAGGGCCTTCGATCCATTCCAGGACGACCAGTCTCGCTGTTACCGGCTGCCCCAACAGGTATGTTGATCGCTCCTGTGCTGGCAGTCGTACAGGAACCTCCTGTCAGGCATGCCATTCCGCGAACCCAAGCCATCGGTTACAGTAACGACGGATGCCTCGCTCTTCGGCTGGGGAGCACACACCAGTGACCTCTGAGTCCGAGGCCGATGGATGGATGACGAGACGCCCCTCCATATCAACGCTCTCGAGCTGCTGGCGATCCACAAGGTGCTGAGAACGTTCCGTCACCTGGTCACGGGCCGCACAGTGCTGATCCTCACCAACAACACAACAGCGGTCTGCTACGTGAACAGGCAAGGAGGGACGCACTCCACCACACTTCTGAACATCGCGCTTGACTTCTGGAACTGGTGCGTCTCCCTACAGATACATCCGGTGGTGGTTCACCTGGCGGGGCAGGAGAACACCACAGCAGACGCCCTCAGCAGGGACACTTCTTCCCATCACAAGTGGTCCCTGTCAGATGAGGCCTTCCTGATAGTTCTGGACCGATGGGGCGAGCCGACCGTCGACCTCTTCGCGACCAGCCAGAACGCAAAGTGCCGCCGCTTCTGCTCGAGAGCCAGCCGCGATCGCCTCTCCATCGGCGACGCGTTCTAGTTCCCGTGGGATGAGGGACTTCTCTACGCCTTTCCTCCATTCCCGCTCCTGGGACGCGTGATATCGAAGATCATCGCGGACCGAGCAGACGCGATCCTCATGGCACCGTACTGGCCATGGCAGCACTGGTTTGGGCCCCTGATTGAGGCCGCCCAGGGCAGGACTCTCAGGTTCCCGACGGTACCGGACCTGCTGTCTCACTCCGACGATCTTGTGCTGCACCTGGACTTGCCTGTGTTGGCCCTCCATGCCTGGAGGATATCGCCGTAGATGACCCAGTCATCGGTAACGTCTTGACCACGGCCAGGAAAAAGTCTACACGAAGGAACTACCACTACAAGTGGCAGCACTTCGTGGCCTTCGCCGAGGAACATCGAGAGCTGGTATCTCCCGTCAACCTGCGTACCGTGCTCCACTTCCTCCTTCACCTGCGACAACAGGGCTTGGCTTTTCCGTCGCTCGAGGTATACCTCGCCATGATCGTGGCATACCAGCCGCCACGATCCCCATCGGCTGCTCTCTTCAGGGACACCACCATCAAGCAATTCCTGAAGGGCCTTCAGCACCTCTACCTGCCGGTATTGCCGCCGCTACCACCGTGGTTGCTGTCCTTGGTGCTGTCGCAGCTGACGAGGCCGCCCTTCGAACCGATGGCGACGACAGATGACAGCTCGCGATGAAGACCGCGTTCCTAGTGGCTGTCACCTCTGCCAGGCGGGCGGGAGAGTTGACGGCACTACGGTGCGATGAGCCATACCTGGTCTTCCATCATGACAAGGTGGTCCTCTGGCCTGACATCTCCTTCCTGCCGAAGGTGGTGTCCAGCTTCCATCTGAGCCAGGACATCATCCTGCCAGCCTTCTATCCTGACCCGACTACACCTCTGGAGTGGTCCCTCCACTCCCTGGATGTTCGTCGGGCTCTAGCTTTTTACAAAGACAGGACTGCAGCCTACAGGCAGACACCACATCTTTTTGTCTGCTATGGCAGGCGCCGGAGAGGCCACAAGGTATCCACCCAGCGCTTCTCCAAGTGGGTGGTACAGACTATATACCTGGCGTACGAGCTTGCCAAGAAGCCTCCGCCAGACCTTCTTCGGGCTTACTCCACCAGAGCCATGGCGACATCTGCTGCCCTCCTGGGAGGCATCGACCTGCCAGAGCTGTGCCGTGTGGTGACCTGGTCCCAACCATCGACCTTCGTGCGCCACTACAGACTCGACTGCCGGTCCAGGAGAGATACTCGATTTGGCCGTGCTGTGCTGGCTTCTGTTCTCTAGGGTCTGGGACCTGACCCACCATCCTGCCGGTAAGCTACACTGTCTCCTAATGTATGAGGCACAGAGACCACGAGAAGAAGAACAGGTTGCTTACCTGTAACTGTGGTTCTTCGAGTGGTCATCTGTGCCCTCATACATCCCCGCCCTGCCTTCCCCTCTTTTTCAGGTCCCATCTTCTTCGGTGGACCAGAACTGAGAAGAGACCATTGCTCGGCGGGAGGAGCACGCACAGTACCGGCGTGGGGGAGGGGTTCCCGCCAAGCTAACAAGCTCTAGAATCTTCTGAACGCTACCATGCAGGCGCGAAAGCTTCTAATGTATGAGGGCACAGATGACCACTCGAAGAACCACAGTTACAGGTAAGCAACCTGTTCTTTTTCTCTTTTCTTTGACCTGATTCCTTCCCATTTAAAATAAATCAATACAGCTGGCCCTCTATGTTTAACTTTAATGGATTTGATTATTTGTGAGTTTCTCCAGCCCCTGCCCATCTCACCTCAAGCGCTTCTTTTGTGAGGGAACCTTCCTTCTTGGCAGCTCTGATCAGGCTGCACAGCCCTTTAAAAACCTAGCCCTGGTCCACCTATTTCTCCATCACTTGTTGCCTGGCCATCTAAAGATGGATTGTAGCTCAATTTCTCAGCGCTATAAACTTTCTCCAAATGCGCCACACAGATCCAAGGAAAGAGAACTTTGAGAACTTTTGAAGAACAGGAGAAGTCCCAACAGACTGGAGGAGGGCAAATGTTGTCCCCATCTTCAAGGAGGGGAAAAAGAGGACCCAAATAATTATTGCCCAGTCAGCCTGACATCAATACCAGGAAGATCCTAGAGCAGATCATTAAATAGTCAGTTTGTAATTACTTAGAAAGCAATGCCATAATCACTAAAAGTCAACATGGATTTCTCAAAAATAAATCATGCCAGACTAATCTTATCTCTTTTTGCAATAGTGTTACAAGCTTCATAGATGAAGGGAATGCTGTGGACATGGCATATCTTGATTTCAGTAAAGTCTTTGACAAAGTTCCCCATGACATTCTTGCAAAGAAGCTAGTAAAATGCGGGCTAGACAGGGCTACTGTTAGGTGGATTTGTAATTGGTTGACCGACCGAACCCAAAGGGTGCTCACCAATGGCTGCTTTTTATCCTGGAGAGAAATGACTAGTGAGGTGCTACAGGGTTCTGTCCTGGGCCCAGTGCTACTCAACTTCTTCATCAAGGATTGGATGAAGGAGTAGAGGGCATACTGATCAAATCTGCAGATGACACCAACTTGGGAGGACAGGATCAAAATTCAAAATAACCTTGACATATTGGATAGCTGGGCCAAAGCTAATGAAATGAATTTCAATAGAGGGATATGTAAGGTCCTGCACTTAGGCAGAAAAAATGGAATGCACAAATATAGGATGGGGGACATATGGCTGGATAGCAGTACGTTTGAAAAGAATCTGGAGTCTTGATAGATCACAGGCTGAACGTGAGTCAGCAGTGTGATGCGGCAGCCAACACGATTCTTGGTTGTATCAATAGGAGTATGGTTTCTAGATCAAGGGAGGTAATGGTAGCACTCTATTCTTCATTGGTTAGACCTCATTTGGAATACTGTGTCCAGTTCTGGGCACCTCTATTCAACAAGTATATTAACAAGCTGGAGTGTATCCAGAGGAGGGTGACCAAAATGGTGAAGGGTCTGGAAGTGCCCTATAAAAAGTGTCTTAGGGAGCTGGATAGGTTTAGTCTGCAGAAGAGAAGATTAAGAGGGGACATGATAGCCCTGTTTAAATATTTGAAGGGATGTCATGTTGAGGAGGGAGTGGGCTTGTTTTCCACTGCTCCAAAGACTAGGACAAGAAACAATGGATTCAAGCTGCAGGAAAGGAGATTCCACCTGAACCTCAGGAAGAACTTCCTGATAGTCAGTGCTGTCCGGCAGTGGAATATGCTGCGTCAGAGTATGGTGGAGTCTCCTTCTTCTTTTAAGCAGAGTCTGGATGGCCATCTGTTGGGAATGCTTTGATGGGTGTTCCTGCATAGCAGGGGGTTGCACTGGGTGGCCCCTGGGGTCTCTTCCAACTCTATGATTCCATGATTCTAACAATTCTATGATTCTGTGAAAGAGATGGTTGAGAGGGGAAGTGTAGGACTACCATGCTCTCCCACCTTCTTTCTTTTTCTTTTCTCTGACCTGATTTGGACCCTGGGCGCCTGCTCTCCCCACCATGCCTCAGACCCATTCCCACAGACATGCACGTTTTGATGTTTCTGGTTTTCCCACTTTTGTGGGGGTCCTGTGCCCCTAACCTAGTGAATGTGAATGGCTAACTGCAAAACTCTGTGTATAGGAAGGGTTTACAGCTCAATGAGAGTGCATGTATTTTACATATAGAAGGTCCCAGGTTTAATCTCTGACCTCTCTAAAGGATCAGGTAAGATGTGATGGGAAAGACCTTTCATTGCGTGAGACCCTGGAGAGCTGCATCTAATCAAAGAAGGGAGAGTAGATGGACAGTCAGACCTAATATAAGAACATTTCTACTGATCTCACATCTGCCTTGTTCACTTTTAATTTTGCTGTGTCCAAGCATTTGTAAGGCCATTTCTGCACTAGCCTGTTATAGTGCTGTTATTCCACTTTCAAGATCCTATGGAATCCTGGGGTTTGCAGTTTCGGGAGGGGACAAAATGGAATAATAGCGCTATAACAGGCTAGTGCGGAAATGGCCCAAGTCATTTATTCTGTGAAGAAACAGGAAAATACAATGAACAAAAATTTTCTCCCCTCAGAAAGTCCCCTCTCCCTCTCTCCCTCTCTCCTATTCTCTCTCATTATACTCCACCTTTTCCCCAAAGTTGAAATTTAAGGGAGTTGTTTCTTATAATAATCTTTAATTTGTGTTTTAACTTTTTTTATCCCATTATTTTTAACTATATTTCTTTTAAAAAAATAAAAATTATTGTAAGCCTCTTTGAGTTCTTACCAGGAAAAAAAAGTGAGATATAACTAAAGATAGCAACAACAACAACAAAACAACAGCAATAGCAGCAACAACACTATATAGCCATTTTTTGACAGTGATAATATTCAACACATTCAACACAGCCTAAATATGTGTGGAAACATTTGATACCAATATCAATGGTATTAAATTGAAACACAGCAGCAGTCTTAAAATGATTCCTTGAAAATTACCAGCAAAAACATGAAAGTAGAGTCACAATGACCTCTCTAATGATAATGCAGAGTAGTTGCTCATTTTGTTCATTTCACAGAACAAATTTGTTTTTCTTTCATTTGAAAATACACCAAACAATCAACTGGGGGCACAGTGGTGTACATAACCTAGGAAGTGTAAAGAAGACCTTGCTCACCTCTGATAAATCAATTTCCATTTACTGAAATTTTGGGTCTGACTACTGATAGCAGCAGTAGGTGCAGAATTGAAAACAGATTTTGCTATGCATTTATTTATTTATTTAGGTAAATGGTGTCATTTGTTTTTTAAGCTGAAGGTAAATTGACAGAGTACCTTTTAACTGGAATTCTTGTTTTTCTTTATACACTTACTGTCCTCTTGCCTGATAAAGGGATAAAGTGCAGTCCAGGTTTCAGAAAGGAATGCCTGATTAATCTGTCTGCCAGGTGCATATGGAAATAAATTAGCAAATGGTTCATCTGGGACTGAACTACTGCAGAGGTGATAAATTATTGCCATCTTCCGTGGCTTTATTACTGAAGCATCAGTGGGTTCTTCTGTTCTTGCTGAAAAGCTGATCACATGAAATCACCATGGTTCTAGAAAGAAGGTAGTGTTTTAAGAAAAAGTAAGCAATTTTTGAGATTTGAAAGCCATTTTTTATTAGAGTTCTGATGGGCTGCTGTGTATATATATGAAAGAGGAGTCAAGATTTCATACCAACCCTTGGAGCTCTGTGCCACTGTACAATTTTGCCTCTTATTTTAGCATTATCCTTACTGAATGTAAGTACCATTTTGGGGTTGGTAGTCTTGCCAGCTGTCACCTGACCCACAATAAGATTGGACTTCCCGGTTTAGGATTATAATGAATGTCTAGGTGGGAACTGCTCCTATATGAACACTTCTAGTCATCATGTGTCTCCCAATGCTTCAGTAGACTGGGGGCTGCCATCTTAGGCTGTAGAGTTTGGGTGTCGTGAAGGACAACATTTTCACTTACTTACTTTACTGTTTGTTTGTTTGTTTTATTTATTTTCTAGCTTTCTCCTAGCACAAGACTCCAGGTAGCTTATAAATTTGAAAGAAAGTACAGCTAAAAAACTATTAGTACAAAAGTTTGAAAACAAATAAACAAAAAATACTGTTTAAAAATACAACTTAAAAACAATTTTAAAACACATTTAAAACATAATGGCCATTGTCAAACTGTGGAGATCTGGGCTCTGATAGATCAAGTCTGCTTTTATTCTCCTTCCCTGGAGAAGCAGCACCCTTTTATATGGAGCTCCCTCTCCACACTTAATCACCCTTCTGCTTTCCCTAACCTCACAACCCTTGTGCATATAAGGCAAAGCATTTTCAGGTTTATCTTAATGAATGTGTCAGTTGGGGTAGCATGTGTAACTGAGCTCAAATTAAAAAGACACTGTATGCAGGCTGCTCTTTGAAAAAAAAATAGAATAAAATCTTTATTAAGCGAACTAACAAGGGAAAGGTATTTGGCAATTAAGTGTTATCAAACAGAAAAGCACTTTCAGCTCTTAACAGGCAAACACTTCCCCAACTCTCTCTCCTTCTCTCACTCTCTCTCTCTCTGTGAAAGAACTCTTTCCCTTTTCCAACTCACAGAAGAACCCTTTTTCAAACCCTGTTTCTGTTATTTTTTTTTGTTCTATTGACTCATCCACCTGGCCCCTCCCTCTGCCTAACCTAGGCTCTTTAGTCAGAGAACCAATCAAATTAAATCCCCTCTGTTGCTAGGGTGGCTCTGCTGGCTGGCCCTACCCCATGTTCGTCACAGCCATTTCCGCACTACATTGTTATAGTGCTATTATACAACTTTCAACATCCTATGGAATCCTGAGGTTTGCAGTTTAGGGAGGAGCATTTAGAATTCTCAGCCAGAGAGCTCTTTGGCCTCAATAAACTACAAACCCCAGAATTCCACAGGACATTGAAAGTGGAATAATAACACTATAACAGTGTAGAGAGGAAATGGCCAATGAAAGGATACAGATAGAACACATCTCATTAAAAAGTCTGCCTCCTGCAATGAGTTCAGAAACCCCAGGCTGGCCTAAATGCAGAAGGGGTTTTGCCTCTTGGTGCAAAGCTAGCAGGTAGGAGGCCAACCAAAACTCTCATGGACAGGAGTTCCCACAACATGGGAGAAGCCACTGGGAAGCCTCTCTCCAGTGTCATCACCAAATGTACTTATGATGGTAGTGAGACCAAGAGAAAATCCTCCCTCACAGATCTTAAAACTTGGATAGGCTCATAGAGGGCAATTGCGTCTTTCAGACCCAAGCTGTATAGACCTTTAAAGGTCATAACAAGCACTACATTTTTATAGTATCCTTACTCAAATTCTCATACCATTTCTACTTCAAACAATGAATTCTGCTTGGTTTGGATGAGGCTGTTCAGGATACTTGATTTTCTACTCATCACCTCAGTATGGTTTGCGGTCATTATCTGCTTGCTGATCCCTTTGTAGCAATTAATGATTTCTTGGTGTCAGGTCCCAGCCAAAACATTTTGCTGCCTGAGGTAAAAAGCAAGTCACCCAAATTGCAATCACCCAACTGAAATGGTGATTAATACCCAAAAGCTGCCAAGTTATTTTGGCACATGAATCAGAATATCTCACAAGCACCTCTTTCCATTCCTAGCAGTAAAAATACAAAAATAACAAAAGGGCTAGTAATAGGTAGCATATAAATCCTTTATGGGAACAGCTTCACTGATTATTGATCTGCTTCTCAGCAGAATTCAAAGTACCCCTGCTTTGAAGGCTCACAAGCAGGACTGAAGCAAATATAGAAATAGCCACTGGTATTCTCCAAGCTGCTGCTACCACGTCTACCTTCCTCTGCTCCAAGGATTTGACTCTTACTTAAAGGCATGGGAAGGAACAATGAGTAGCCACCAGACCCTGAGATCTAGCACTATTGGAAATAAATTGCAGCCCAAGAACATCTTAAGAACTAATCATACTCCACCCCCTTCCATAAATATCTGAGGAACAAAGCACTGAACTCTCACATCTGTTTCTGAATCCAAATTCAGAGCTAATCTCTACTAATGTTATGTTATACCTATAAAGACTGGCCATATTCTTATCCATTTGAAGTCAATGCAAAGAAAAGGGATTGTCTCCACTTCTTGTTAGCCTTGCCCTCCCCTGCTAGACATGCCATAGCTTGAGAAAGAGTCTCCAGGCATATAAACTATATGTGTGACTGGGCACCCTACAAAACAATTTCCTTAATTCTGTGTTCAGTTTTACATTTGCAGGTTTTTCTCCCCAGGTAGGGCTAAATGTGTACAGAAAGGAGGGCAGAATTTCTGGCCTTGGTCTCATGCTCCTTCTTCTTTGTTTGTGTTTACTCATGTCAACATATATAAATTCTTAATAATATGCACAACATGGCTGTAATAGAGTGGTATACTTTTTCCTCTCAACTCTGACATATTTCCTACAAATCAAACCCTTCCATTCAACTGGCATTGCAAAGAAGAACAGCCAAGCTTAGTTCCACCATGCCTTGGCCCAGCACCTGGTGAGAGTTAATTCTCCATTCCAACCACCATTATTCTGGCCTCTGAGTGTGATAGATGATGATGCTGTGATTGAGGAGCAACTGATTGTGCAGGAGGTCTAGCCAGTGAGTGAGCAAGTCAACCTGCAAACATCTCCTGCACTGGAAAGTCAAACAGAGACTGAGTTGCCCCAGCCAGCTCATGACAGAGAGGGAACCAGCAGTGATGCAGAGGAGTTGCAGCCAACTGCGCCCATCATCCCACAATCACGCAGAAGGCTGAAACGGGCTGAGAGGGAGGCTGCTTGGACTAGGCTGAGGAAACAATAATGAGCAGCATCTGCTCACGGGGGCTATTTAAGTCTGCCAGTGTGGCTGCTCCTTGCTTGCAGCAAATTATTAGCAAGCCGTCACAACCTTTGTGTCTCCTGCTCCCTGAAACCCTCCGGACGGATCTCTGCCTCCTGAACCTTTGGACTGGACCTTGACCTGGCTCAGATTGTGTTTTCCTAGTGTTTGGTATATCTGGACTCCCCAACTGTTCCTGACTTCTCTCCTCCCTTGCTGGCTGCAGCCCAGCAGGGAGAGATTCCTGACACTGAGAGAGAAGAACAACCAAATACAGCCCCATTGTGCCCTGACCCAGCAGCTGTTAAGAGCCCCTTCCTCTAGGCTCCAACTGCCATTGCTCTGTGAGGGAGCACTCAAGCACAGTTCCAACATACCTTGGCCCACCAGCTGACGAGAGGCCCTCTCTCCATGCTAACCGCCATTGCTCTGAGGGAGAGAAGAACAGCCAGCATCTGCTGGATTTAATCACCCCCCCCCCAGCAATTCCCTTTTCCTTATGTGTTCTGTCTTATTTAGGTTGTAAGCATGAGAACAGGAAACTGTCAAATTAATTATATGTCAGCTACCTTGGGAGCCTTTTTGATGGGATATAAATAAATAAATAAATAAATAAATAAATAACAATAATTTCCAACAACAAAATCAATCAATAAATATTTTATTCAGAAGTTTTATTTAAGACTGTCAAGGTTGCTTGTAAAGAAGTGAGGTCAAGCAGCAAGTTGGACTTTTAGGCCATTTCTGCACTACACTGTTATAGTGCAATTGTTCCATTTTCAACATCCTATGGGATCCTGGGTCTTCCCACTTAGGGAGGGGCCTTTAGAATTCTCAGCCAGACAGCACTTTGGCCACAGTAAACTACGAACCCCAACAACCCACAGGATGTTGAAAATGGAATAATTGCACTATAACAACGTAGGGCGGAGATAAGCTTAGGCTTGCTAGACCTTTTTAAATGGGTGTCTAGACTACAGTACCAAGTGAGTCAAGGGCAATACTGGCCACTGAGTGAAGCAATTATAGGATAGTAACATGTTTGGCTTACCTAAAGAAAACTCTTGTAACTTGAATAAGTGTGTGTGTGTGTGTGTGTGTACGCGCATTCTGCCTTGCCCAACACAAGGAGATCAAATGAAAAAAAATCTCACTAAAAATGCATAGTTCTGCACAGTTGATAAATCATTCAACAACAAAAATCTCAATATTCAGCTTTTTAGTATGCATTCAAGTTGTCCTCTGGGAGGAAAATCATCTTGCTAAGAGAAAACATCATCATCATCATCATCATCATCATCATCATCATCATCCATTTCTGTGTACAGAGATATAGTACTGGTGAAGTTTTCTTTAGGAAATTGGTTAGAATATGGAAATAGCATTTACAAATTCATTTTTTTGATAGCTAACAGGAGGGGCTAAAGTCAAGCTTGCATAATTCAGCATTCAAAACTGAAGTTTGATGCCATGTTTAGTAAGTGTGAAAGCCAATTTAACAGATTGTTCAGCGTCGGATAACAAATGAGCTTCAAATTTTGGTTCATTTCAAAATATTTATAGCATGTTTTAGTTTGGTTCAGTTTCCTAAACTGATTTACCATGGATATTTATGCAGTCTGTTTGGATTGAATGTGTTACATCCAACAATATAAACTGTACTGTTTCCATTTTTTCACCTCTAGGTGGTTTGCAATATTTCCCTTGAGGAGAGAGGAGAAAGAGTATATTTCTTACAATGAACTTATTCAGTACAAGAGACTGCCTTTTTTGTGTGCGTTTAGCCAAACTGCGTAGAGTGGACATTACTGTTTATATGGGCTATCATTTTGAGACTGGAACATTCCCAAACCCATATTTTGTAATGTTGAAGCTGTAGTGTTAATGCTCCTTTTCTGTCACTAGGTGTCACTATAGCACTTTCTGTGCAGATAATAGCAGTATAGCGGCATCAAGTATCAAAATAAATTAGGTGTAGTAACCCCTCCACATTCGCCAGAGTTAAGGGCACAGGACCCCAGTGAAAGTGGAAAAAAATGTGACTAACTCTAGGCTCTCCCAAACCATATTTAACACACAAAAAGTATGATCACCATATTCAATCCACCATGGATTCCTTTGAGGCATCAGGATTCCCTCACAAGGCAGAAGTAGGTGGTTGGTGGGAATTACTGCCACCTCCACTGCTGCCCCACACCATTTTTAAGAGGGACTTACAAGGCTTCTTCACAGTTTCTCAGCATAACAAGGCTTGCAGTCCCTATTAAAAATGGCATAGGAAGGCAGCAAAGGTGACAGCAAATAATCTGTGAATAATCTAATCTGCAAGAGTAGAGGGCTGACCATAGTGAGACACAGCAGCCTTGAGTAGATTTAAGTCACCTTTTTAATTTTCTGCAATAGTCCACAATAATGGTACACGGTAGCATTATGGGGAAAACAATGGCTATTCATGGTGCAGGACAGGTAGCAGCACAGCTGTGGGTACAGCTAGGGCCCTGATAGTCCTCAGTATGGACATCTTCCCAAGGATGCTGCATGCTCATGCCAGACTCAGCAAGATGCAACATTTTAAACTCAGTGTTGTACTACTACTAGCATCACAGGATTTCTATGTTCAAACTAAGCTCTCTGCATTACTCTAAAATCTACATCCCCCTCCTCCTCTTCCTCTTCCTCCTCCTTTCTATCCCATTTTTTCTCCAAATATGGGGCCCAAAGCAACTGACACTGTAGGTTAAAACAAAATACTTAAATTGCAATATAAAATATTTAAACAATTAAACAACAGTCCAATTAAAAATTTAAAACAGTGAAAAACATATTAAAAATAGCACACCCATTGTTCATCCTTCAACCCCAACTAGTTAAAGGTTGAAGGCCTGCTTAAGTAAGAAGGTATTTGCCTGCTGGAGGTAGGGGGAAAGAGGAGAGAGGGAGCCCGTTGAGCCTTCCTTGGAAGGAAGTTCCATAGCCTAGGAGCAGCCACCAAGAAGGCTCTCTCCCGTGTCCTCACCAGATTGCCTATGACGACAGTGGGGCTGAAAGGAAGCCCCTTTTCAAAGATCTTAAAACCCAGGCGGGCTCATAGGGGAGTGGTCTTCTCAGCTCTCCTCAGTGTATTTTGAGAGCATGCAGGAGGGATAATTCCACCCCTCTTCCCTCCCCTGACAGAAGCAGTTTTGTCAACAGAATGATGTCATTGGATCCAAGCCGATATTTTAAACATTTGCTCTTTCTATGTGACATGATCACAAATATGAGAAATAAGCCCTATTCAGATGTTCTAGAAACTGAGTAATTAAAGACATAAGGAAGGGAAAGGTGATAGCCGTGCCCTGTCTCTCATAGTTTCTGTTGTCCTTCACATGTAGGAAGTGAATGGCTGAATAAGAGAGGCTCATCTATCAGTGGAAGCTGCTGACGTGAGAAAGGATGCTGAATTTCTGGTCCTCTTGTGTACAGAGGAGACTCTGCTCTTGAGACATTTGACCCCCACATGTGAAGGGTGACTGAAGCAACCAGGGAGGGTGGGTTTAGCCCACTCCCCTTCCTCATGCATTTACCTTATTCAGATTTGAGGGCTATATTTTCCAGCACATGTGAGAGAGTAGTGGCTGGACAAACCTGACTAGCTCCCGTCTCCATAAGGAGATGATATACACTTTGCTTTGGTCTCTATCATTCTAACAGATTTTTCTTAATGTGTAATATAGGTATAACACGGACACCCATAACTTTGGCTATTAGTGCTGACTGATATAACAAAAGCAACAACAAGCCAAATCTGAAGCAATAAGAACATATATGTTGCCACTTTTCATTCTTTTGCCACAGTTTTTCCATTGCCCAGGGCTCCTTTACTCCAGCATCTTACATCCCTGATAAGCAACTATACAAAATCACCACAGACAGCAAGAAATTGATGACTAATGTTCATTTCCCAACTCTGAGCAGTATTTCTGCTTTATCCTGAAGATCGGTTAAGAACTGCCTATGCAAATATCTATTCCTAAGAAGCAAATTGCTTTTACTCAATGGGTTTGAAATTTTTTCACAGCCATCAAGGAGAGAAAACAATTTTGTTGCAGTCAGACTTAGAAACTGTACATCTCTGAGAATCAAGGACAGAATACACTTAATGTTAAGCAGATGATCTCACACGATTTGTTCTTAGTTTACTTGTTTCTTGTTTGCTAACTCTCTCCTGTGGAGGTGGAAATCTGAATCAGCACTACAGCACAGGTGGGAGATAGAAAATTTAATTATTTTGCTTCCCATCATGGTTCTGATTCAGAGAGAAAAACCCTCGCAGATGCTGTTTAAAACAAAAACAAGAATTAAAGAATGGTGGCCACACATCTTTCTTTTCAGAGGCCAGGCTGCTATTTGTAAGGCTGTTCTACCCAAGTCTGGTTGAAAAATCAGGTACAACCGAAATTGTAACGGGGGACATGAAGGGCGTTGAATTTGCCCAGCCATTAGCGCCTGGCCAGCAAACTGAGTAGCGTACAGTACTCCTGGTCACAGTCTTTTGACTGTGTGTGTATGAGCATTCAAGTTGCCTGTTGACTCATGGTGATCCTATAAGCTTCATAGGGTTTTTGTTGCAGTTGTTAACTGTGTACCTTCAAGTTGTTGCCAGTTTATGGCAACGTTAAGGCAAACTTAATACAGGGTTTTCTTGGAAAGATTTTCTCAGATGAGGAGTACTCAGAGGTGGTTTTGCCAGTTCTTTCTTCTGAAATATAGTATGCAGCACCTTGTATTCATTGACGGTCTCCCATCCAAATACTAACCAGGGCTGACTCTGTTTAGCTTCCAAGATCAGACAGGATCTGGTGCCTTGCATTTCTACTGAAGCTGAATCTCTAAAGTAGCATCTGTGTAAATTAATACTTGCACACCTTATGTAAATCTCTGTTCTCATGTTTGGTAATACACTTCCTCTTTCTTAGAAATGTGTGCATCAGCATCCTATGTGCAAGGACCAGTCATTTGTGTAGCATCATATTTAATTTAACTAACTGAGACAAGGGATGTCATTGTTATCTAGTTGCATCCTAAAAAAGAAAAATACTCCTTCATTTGTCCTAACTACAGATAACTACTAGTTACCATGAGTGAGTAACTAAAGCCCAGATACCTTCTGTTCCCATCATCACCCTCATCATCATCATCATCATTTTTATTATCTTTAATTATACCCCACTTCTTCTTCAAGATCAGGACTGAAAGTGGTTTACAGCTAGGAAAAATTATATGATAATTATAATTTCAGTATTGTTAAAAACATGCAAAAAGTACATTCAAAAGGATTGCCCTATAAACAATATTAAAACAATTTAAAACATGCACTTAAAATGATAAAAATCAGTTAAAAACTGTATAATTCAAATCAATATCACACCCCTTTAAAGCCCTTTCTTTATTTCTTTCTTCATTTCTAAAAGCCTGCTGGGGGAAAAAAGTCTTCACCTGCCTTTGAAAGGACAGCAAGGAGAGAGCCATTCTAGCCCCCCAGGGAAGGAGTACGAGAGCCTAGGGGCAGCCACTTAAAAGGCCATGTCATGTCATATCATCACCAACCATACCTGTGAGGGTGTTTCTTCATTGTATGCATATCCACGGGTTCTCCCCAGCTCATAGGAAAATAGTGGGAGCCTGCCTGTGTGAGACTGGAGTAGCATCAGGAGTGCTTTTTCAGATTTCAAACACACAATTGAGCCATATTACCAATTTCTCTACTGCAATAATTCATGGAATATATCTCAGTTGGAACTGGGGATGTAGGAGGAATAGTTGCTTGAATTTTAGACCAATTATGAGTTAAGCAAAATGTGGGTTTTTTTGTTAAAAAACAGGAGCATAAGCAGCACAGCATCATTATATGGCAAATAATGAAATGATCTTGCAAATTACTGTCATTGACAATGAGTACTGAAAGTAATGAAACCTGACAAATTCAAGTTTAATAGACCTTCTTTGAGATTAGCTTGATCTATTAGACTTCCATTCTGCCTACCAGATAGAATTTGCTGTATTTAAAAATTTTGCAAATCCAGAAATAACTAACTGACTAACAGATAGTTTTAGGGCCTCCAGTCAAGGACCCAAAAAAAGTGAGAAGAAATGGACCCAATTATTTCTTATTTGTAAGTAGGAGGCACCCAAAAAGACTGGGAGTGGCACTAGCCCTCTGAAGAGCAAATGTCTATTACAGCTCATTGGTGGATTTCCAACAAAAAGTGCTATATTTTTGAACCCCAGCATTGCCAGGTAGGGAACGAGATCATAAGAAGAAGGGCTATGAAAGATCCACATTCAGATCTTGGAGAGCCACTAGTCCTATTCAGGTGTTCATTTTCTTTGTGCAAATAACATTGAATGTGAGAGTGGAGATGAGTGTACTGGCTTTGGGCAGATCTATCTCCACAACCAAACAGATTTCCCATATAATACAGAACCCTGGAAAAACAGAATCCTAAATTGCACAAGAAGGCCATAGATGCTCAACAGATTCACTGCCAGTGGCATGCTGGAGTGAGAGCCCAAGGACCAGGATTTTTGGATCAGCAGGGATACTGCCTTCCTTTGCCCCTACCCGCTGCTACTACTTGGTCTTCCCTGTTCCCTCAGAGTTTAAATGGAACCCTCACTGTAGGATTCCTGACAATGATTTTCCCAACAATGATATAGTGTTGTAAGCTCTATGTATTATAATTCAAAATATGAGAGGAGTAGTTTGAGTTTGATTGGGAAAATAACACTAATTAAAAAAACTTGCTCCTAATGGGCATTTAAACTGCTAGAAGAGGTTTATCAACTTTGAGATCAAGCAGGCTTCCCTGTTCCTGGGAAAAGAAATTCCTGCAAGCAGACAAAGTAAGTTGACTGATAGATAGATAGATAGATAGATAGATAGATAGATAGATAGATAGATAGATGGACGGACAGGTTTCTCTTCCTAACCCTACCTGGGGAGCTCTGTTATTCTCCAGTGATCTCCCATCTAAGTACAGTCCTCCTTAGTTTCCATAATCAGATGAATATACCTGATAAGTAGGGTAGATGGTTATTTAGATGTCTGAACAGATATAGATCAACACAGACCCTTTCCTTTTTGAACTGTCTTTGAGGGGATATCTATGGATGTAGTTGCTATGAATGCCTGCACTTCAAGATTTACTGGCACACAATTATTCCCTGCTGCACATATTTGTCCTCAAAACTGTGAAGAGCAGTTTGTAGTGACAGAATGGCAGAGATAACCTGTTCATTCTCATGCTTCTTCATTTCATGTGGATTTCCAATGCCCCATCTACAATGTCTTGACGTTGCTATTGTCATCAGACTAAGCGCATTTCTGCATTAGACTGTTATAGTGCTATTACTCCACTGCTAATAATAGTGCTATTACTCCTCAAACTGTAAACCCCAGGATTCCATAAGATGTTGAAAGTGGAATAATAGCACTATACAGTAGGACCCCTCACCTGCAGATTCATTATCCACTTACTCAGTTATCTGCAGTTGGCCACCACTGGGCCAACCACAGATAACGGGGCCTGGGGCCAGCAACGGGAGGTGGCGAGGAGTGTGCGACTGCACCCCACGCCAACTCCCGCCACCCACCGCAGGCCTGATCTGGGCAGCAGGAAAAGAGCGAGGATTGCACCCCTCGCCAACTCCATCGCCCACCCCAGCCCCAATACTGGCGGTGGGTGGCAGGAAAAGAGCGAGGAGCACAGGATTGAGTCCCTCCCCAAATCCCATTGCCTGCCCTGGCCCTGATCCTGGTGGTGAGAAAAGAGTGAGAAGCATGGGATCGCGCCCTTCGCCAACTCCCGCTGACCCAGCCCCAATCCTGGCTGCCAGCAGGAAAAGGGTGGGGATCGTGGGATCACGCCCTTCATCAACTCCCATCACCCCTCCTTGCCAACTCTCGTCACCCGCCCTGGTGGATCCGCTGTTTCCCCACCCACTGCCACCACAATCAGGCCAGGGCTGGTGGTGGGACAGGGCTTTCTCTACTATCCGCGGATTTCAGGATCTGGGGGGCAGAACCAGTCTCCCACGGATATAGGGGTCCTGCTGTAACAGTCTAATGTGGAAATGGTCTAAATTGGGGCAGCTGGACTAATGTTTTAATTTCATTAATTATTCATGTCTTGCTCACACTAAAGGCAACTGTTGAATGGGCAGGTAATGGAAGGCAAGGATATAATACTATGTTATCACTGACTGTGGTAGAAGAAATGCAGATCAGCCCCAAAACTGAGACGTGATGTGGATTAAAATTGAAAACTAGAAAGTGTAACATAGAAGTTAGGAAATAAGCAGTGAGAGATGCTTCCCATTTCCCTTCCTTTATGACAGTGGTTCTCAACCTGTGGGTCCCCAGATGTTTGTGAACTTCAGCTCCCAGAAGCCCTGAGCATTGACCATAGTGGCTGGGCCTTCTGGGAGCTGAAGTCCACGAACATCTGGGGACCCACAGGTTGAGAACCACTGCTTTATGACATCCTGTCCTGATATAGTTGATCGTCATTTGTACAGTTTATAAGAAGGGCATCTGATTGGTCATAAATATCAGAGCCATTCTTTAAAGGCACTTCAACAATATTATTGCATAGCTTGCATTCATTGCATTTTTTCTTGAGTGAGTCAACAGTAAAAATCTATGTGTAGCTACTTCCTGCTCCTGATAGCACTTTTGGACTAGAACTTCCAGAAGCCCCTAGTCTGCATGGTCAGTAACTTATCCAACTTCAAACCATATTGGAAGAAGCTTAGTTGCATTTGTTCCCAGCAGGTTGTTGTTGTTGTTGTTGGTTGTGGTGGTGGTGCTACACAAAGCACAAGATCAGTATGGAGATAGACTTCCCATCTACTAAAAATTGTGCTTCTCCAGAAGCTTTTTGCCTTGAAAAAGAAAAGCTACAGACATTGAAGCATTATGTGTAGTTTAGGTTCAAAAGTGTTAGAAACCATTTCGGAGCTTCTGTAGTTCCTGTCAGTGTGATGTCATCCTGATGGTTCCAAGAGTAATTCAGCCATCTCTTGTACAAGTATCCTAAGATGCTGCTACGGAAACCTTCTTAATGAGAGTAATAAATCCCTGTGCATCGCTGTAATGTTTCAGGCATGAAGTTTTAGTGAACACTAAATGGGTCTGCAATATTTTGCCCAATGTACTGTTGAAAAATGCGGCAATGGAGAATGGTTTCTATTTTCGGAACTCAGCCTTCTTGCTGATGTGACATGAAGAGTGCACTTCTTAAGGGGCTATTGTCGAGCCCAACAGGATAATACAAACAGTAAGGAGACCCAGTTGCAGAATCTTAATCTAGAGATGGTCACTTGGTCAAAAATATTCTTAACGAAGATTAAGAGTCTGTAAGAAGAAGAAGAGAGGGGACCCAAGACTTGCTGTTCCTTGTTTTAAATTCTCCAAACCATGGGATAGAAATCTAGGAATTTTCTTCTGTGGATGGAAGGGTTTTATCTGCAGAACAGATAGAGGCTTGATTTTCAGCAGTTCCCCATCTTCCCTGTACTTCACTGCATTCAGCTCAATATAGATACCAAATACTCCTGCAGCGGTCCCTTCCTATGATTCTAAGATCCTACAATTCTATAAGATGATGGGATTCCCCACAGCTTGGAAGTTGCCTGAATGTGGTCTTTGTGCTTGATTTAACATTGCTGAGGGCTATTCTATCATATAAAGGTCATAGTTGATGATTATACAACTTAGAGACTTTACTGAAATTCCCATACATGCACTGTTATGTACTTTTATCTACTTTTATTTTTCTTATTTCAGAAGGTGCAGAACATTACAACTTTCTGGTTATGCTGTTTAGCTGTTTTCCACACTAACATTTGCTAATAGACATATTTCCACTGATTGCAATCAAAGACACCCGAGCAGAGTGGAGTAGATCGATTGAAAAATAAAGTCAAGACAACAAGTACACTTTTCCCACTTACCTAATGGTAATGTTTTAGGCCAGGTCTACCTCTGGCAGAATGGTGCTGATGTTGAGTGAGTTAAGCTGAGGGTGGCTTTGGCTCTTACATTTGTTTTGACCTTTTCAAATCATTCCACTACAGGATTGATACAATTAAACACAGACAATGATAGCCAAGCATACAACAGAGAACCTAAAGGTAAAATGAATTAGATTTTTATTTTTAATAAAGGAAAACAAAGTCTGTGTGTGTGTGTGTGTGTGTGTGTGTGTGTGTAAAACATGCTTGAAGAATGTGAAGCAAAGTTGATCACTTATTTGGAATCAATTCAGGCCCTTTGTTTAATTGATGAATTGATCTATCTGTCCAAGGGCCCTTAGACTGAGCTAAATAGATCAAAGTGCTGCTGACAGGGCGAGGTTCTTTTTAGCCATCATGTCTCTACCCTTTGAAAACTGACTTATGGTGACTCTAAAGCAAAGCTATCATGGTGGGTTGTTTTTGGGTTGTTGTTGTTGTTGGTTTTTTTGCAAGATATACTGTTGCCTTTGTCATTCTCTAAGGCTGAGAGAATGTGACTTGCTTGAGATCACCCAATGGGTTTCAATGGCTGAGTGGGAATTCAAACTCCGGTCTCTAGAGTCGTAGTCTGGGTGTGTACACATGCCTGCTGCTGTGTCCCTTTTGATTAGGGATGTGGCAGCTGAAACATGTGCACTCACCCAAACTGCTCCCTCATTTGTGAACAGTTTCAGCACCCACAACCGCCTCCCCTTGCTGCTACATCCCTATTGTTGCTGCTGTTGGTGGTATCCAGCAGTAGGGCTCCATGGACCCCTGTCAGGGCTCCACAGACCTCCAGGGGTTCCCAGACCCCAGGTTAAGAACCACTGATCTAGAGCTATCTATGTTTGTCTGTCTGTCTAGTTATGCAACTCTTTCTTTCTCTGTGTGTGTGTGTGTGTGTGTGTGTGTGTGGATATATATTTTAGGGTATATTTTTATATTCACACAAATAAATATACAAATGTCTGTCTGTCCATCCGTCTGTCCATCCATCTCTTTCTATATAAGGGCCCTGACTTGATTCTAGGCAAGTGCTAAACTTTGTTTCACATTTGCTAAGCAAATTGTAGTCCCAATTTGGCAGGGAACAATGCCATTGCTTTGTTTATGTGCAGCTGTCCAGTGGGGTTAAAATATCTTCTCTGTATGTTTATAGTTCGTGACAGTTTTGAGTGAGATGTCAGCACCTGCGGATGTGCTACTCATCCATTCATCCAAAATCTGTGAAAACTGGTTGCGTGACTCAACAAAAATACACTGTGTCAAGTGCACTAGTGAGGACAGTGTGTGTCCCTGCTTATTAGGCAATATCAAGGGCTAGTCAAAACTTGGCTATTTCGCAAAAGCTCTTTCTTCATGCAACGGGATCAGGAATCAGGAAAGCAAGGCCAATATCTGTAGCGTAGATCACAGCTGCATTATTTTTCATTGCCTGATGCAGTGATAAAAGCATGAAGGCTTCATTTTCTTTTGACTACTAGAGTATTGCTGGTTATTGGATGTGAGTTACACAGCCTCAAGATGGAGTTGATCTGCTGCATGTTTCTGCAGCTGGATCTGGGATTGCTTCTACACTCAATTTTAAAAATGTAATTAGATCACTGCCCCCAAGACACTGTGGTAGCCATGCTCTTCAAGGCCAAAGCAACAATCAGAGTACCTCACTTGGAATTGTGACAAAATGTAGCATCTTTCATTGAGAGGCATTCTGGGAGAAAGTGGTTCCATTGTCCACTGAGAAAGACTATGGTTGCCACTTGTGATGGCTGCCAACTATGATGATTTTTTTTTTTTAAAAAAAAGCCTGTTCTTTCCAAGAGTTTCATTTTAGGAAGCCAACAGGCTTATGCTGGGGGGGGGGGGGTGGCGGCAAAAGGCAGATAGTTGGTCCCTCCTGGTTTTTCCCTCCACCTTTTTCTCAGATCTATGTTCATGGGCTATGTTCATTTCCTTCCCATCTGTTATCAGAAAAGGGAGCAGTCACATGGAGGAGGCATCCCAATAAGGGTTGCTAGCTTATTTGCCTGCATAGGCAGCCATATACCCTCAAACATTTCCCAGATGAAAACTAGGACGTGTGTGGCCAAGCAACATCAAAGTGTGGTCAAGACAGAAACAACTTTTAACACAGAAGCTGAGAGAGGCTGCAGCAGATTGCTTTTGCCTAAGTCTACTGGGAAGGGTAAGATTCTGCCCCCTCCTCTCCTCTTCCCCTATCCAACTGAGTTAACTGGGTATAATCTACTTTCACACTAAGCTCAGTGTATTCAGCACAGTAGTTGAAATAAGATGAGGACAAAGGGGGAGAGCTGGAAGAAAAGAGAGAAACTTGGACATTTTAAAAGCAGCTGCAAAGTGGGGTGGTGGAGGATTAATCAGGACTGTCTCTGCCTAATTAGGGCCAGTGAAGGTTATGGGAGTCAACTTTAGAGGTTCTTGTTGCCAAATATAGATTAATTCTTTTTTCATATCCTTTCCTATCCTTGGATGGCTTTCCTGAGACAGTGAACATACTTCCCCCCCCATTTTATCTTAGAGTAATTATTCGTGTTTCCACCATAAGCTCACATTGAATTGATCTGCTGGACTTTGCTAGCATAAATATAAAATATTCCTACACCAGTAAGCCCCCTACATGTTGTCAGTTTCTACAATTTTTTTTATGACCTTTGTCCTCTAGTTTTGTGCCACTCAAGTCTCCATTGAAGAAAATAAGCCCAAAATCATCTCAGCTCAGTTCTAGTTGCAGAGAAAACATAGCTATCCTTCCTATACACAATGTACCTGTATAGCTGCAATATGAGAAATGGCAGGTGGTGTGTTCCCTGAAGCCTCTGTATTTATGTTAAGGCATTCCCATGTATGTGCCTCAGGGAGAAGATGGATCTACACCACAATCAGAGATTTGACTACAGTAGACTCTGGAAAGGGGAGTAATTTTGAGTAATAAATATCTAGGGACAAGAATCAGAAATAAGGACAATCTCTGGTAAATAAGAACTTTGGAGGAGCATTTATGATTTAATTTTGTTGCTTGCTGTGGTAAAACTTTTATCACTTTTACAGAATATACTAAACCACATTAACGCACTTTGTGTCAAGTATTATCATGAATAATTAAAGTTAATCTGCCCTTGTTAAATAAACTAGCAAAATGCATCAGGAGATACATTATCTATGCCTTAATTGAAGTCATGTGCTTTTAGGCCTCATCCTGGAAAGTGTGGCATGCCCAGAGCCCTCATTTGCCATTGAGAATTCTCTATGGAAAACTGTAAAAAAAGGAATGAGGTGTTTGGGTCATTTGCGTGAATACCTCAGGTTCTTCAGAGGAAATATGTGCTTTCTTTTTGAGTTATGAAGCTGATAAACACAATTGGCCTAAGCCTGAAAAGTACAAAGTTGCATATAAAGCTGAAGATGATTATTGTGGTAATTCCTACTGGCATGTATTAAAATGTCATAGTCTTGAGAGCCTCTGTAGGGAGAGTTTTAATAAGGTTGTTATCTACTAATATATAAAAGTCAAAGTTTGTTTGTCTGCGTCAGGCAGGCGAAGACCTCATAAGATTGGCCGTATGAGGCAAATGATATGATTGGCTGTGTCAGGCGAAGACCTCATATGATTGGCTGCCTTTGAAGATGCTATGGAATCCTGGGATCTGCAGTTTAGGGAGGGGCCTTTCGCATTCTCAGCCAGACAATAGGCCAGTTGCTATGGAGATGAGGCCTAGCAGCAAGGAAGAAGGCAGTGTATTCCTTCAGGAAACTATCTTCTGTATGCTAATAACTCTGAATACAGATTGGATTGGGGAATATGGGGAAAAGTTACAGATACTGGACAAGACAGTTTGGTGAATT